>PCDN01000013.1:146789-158794 GCA_002778105.1 Ceratocystiopsis brevicomis
GGGGGGGGTCTGGTTCCGCATGGGATCGCTCCGGACAAAAGGGAGGGACACGAGCCGACGACCCAAGATGACGGCAAATCCTCCGCTCGAGGCGAACGCTCTTTTTTTTTTGGTTCTGGGAAATACCGGCGTTTTTGCAGTCACAGACGCGAAAGAAAAGAAACAAAAGAGGTAAAAAGAAAAACCTTTTATGACAACAACGCCAACAATGCCGCGCGCGCGTGCCTCATACGAGTGCACACGCACCCTTGCACACAAGAGATCATAAAACAAGGGGGTATTGGACATTGAAGAGAAGAGAAGAGAGAAAAAGAAAACAAGAAGCTTTATCTAACCGAAAAAAAAAGAGAAAAAAAACAGCAAAAGTCCCGGTGTCCCTGTCGCCCGGTGTCTTCATAAGCAGAGAGTGGTCTTGAGGTGAGAGTAGTTGTTTTTCGTCATGGTCGTGATGGCCCCCTGGAGCCGGGTTTCGTGCTGATCAGAACTCCCCGTCGCCGCCGCCGCCGACCGCCGCCGCCGTCCACAGCCCGACGAGCCCCCACCAGCTGACCTTCCACCCGCGCCACAGGCCCTCCATGCCCTGGCCGCGGCGGTACGCGGGCTCGGGCGCAACGACCGTCTTGGCGCCGCGCCGCGCGCGCGCCGACGGCGAGGGCGAGGCGACTGCGGCGGCGACCGCGGCCGCCGGCGCCGGCACGGCGGACGTGCCCTCCTCGCGGACAATGTAGGCCATGGTGCCGAGCACGCCGCGGTACGGGCCCAGCGGGAAAAGGGTCTCCATGACGGGCGACGGGGCCGGCTGCTGGCTCTCGCGGTCGGCGGCGGTCAGCGGCAGCACGCCGCGCCGGCTGTGGGTGGCGCCCCCGTCGATGGCCCGCACGTAGGCCGGCGAGCTGGCGACGGCGGCCTGGCCGCGACGCAGCACCGTCTCGAGCGGCAGCTTGACCAGCAGGGCCAGCGACGAGGCGCAGAACTTGGCCAGCGAGAAGGTGACGGGGCTGACGCTGCGGTCGAGCAGGAAGCGCGTGCGCAGCACGAGGGGCGTCGACAGCGTCAGCAGCGGGTGCACGAGCGCGTGCAGGGCGGTCGGCAGCACGAGCGCGGGCGCGCACGCGTACGACGGCAGGCTGCGCAGGATGGCGAGCACGCGGCGGGGGGGGCGGGACACCGGGGTGACGATGAGTCTGGGCGGTCAGAAAACGAGAGGAGGGGGGGAGGAGAAGAAGAAGAAAAGAAGAAGAAGAGAAGAAGACGGAGAAGCAGAGAAGAAGACGAAGAAGAAGAAAAGAAGACGAAGAAGAAGAAGAAGAAGAAGAAGAAGAAGAAGACGAAGAAGAAGAAGACGAAGAAGAAGAAAAGAAGAGAAAGAAGAAGAAAGAAAAGGCAACGCACCGTGTCCGCACCAGGTCCAGCGGCGCCAGGATCAGCCCCGTGGCCACCGCGGCGGTGGCCGCCACGCACAGCGACGCCCACGGGTACGGCGACGCAATGTCGACCAGGCGCTCGACGTCGTCCTTGAGCCCCAGGTCCGGCACGTTGAACACGGCGCTCAGCAGGCTGCGCGACCAGCTCTCCAGCAGCGCCTGCAGCACCGTGTAGACAAACGACGCGTTCGTGCCCTTCCACACGCCCCACGCGCCCTCCTTCTGCCACAGCTGCGCCAGCACCTCGAGGATCGAGTTGGGCTTCTGCAGCACCAGCTGGTGCGCCGCGTCCGTCAGGCGGGGACCGCCGCCCCTGCTGCTGCTGCCGCTGCCGCCGGGAAGACCAGTGCCTGCACTGCTGCCCGCCGCCGAGGACGGCCTGGACGATGGCCCTCGCCGCCGGGTTCGCTGCTGCTGCTGCTGCTGCTGCTGCTGCTGGAGCGCCGTAGCCCAGACGTTGGACGATGAGCTGGGCGTGAAGTAGCTGGGCTCGTCGGGGTCCGAGTCAAAGTCGGCGTACTGCGTGGGCAGGAGGGGGGGGAATTGGTCAGCTTGGTCCGTCGTGTCCCGAGCACCCGAGCATCACCATCGTTGTCCACGCACCGAATCCGCCTCGGGCGTCGTCGGCAGCGCCAGCGCGGCCCCGTCGCTGGGCGGGATGCTGCTGCCGCCACTGCTGCCGCCACTGCTGCCGCCACTGCCGCCACCCTGGCTCCGGACCTGCAGAATGGTCCGCGCCACCTCAAACGGCTGTGCCATCAGCACCGATGTGTACCGCCACACCAGGTCGTCGACCACGTCCTTGATCGACTGCACCATGGACGGCGACGGCTCCGAGATGTAGTCCTTGTAGTCGAGGTCGCCAAACAGGTCGCGCGCCTTGGCCGTATAGGCCGTGCCGCTGCTGACCCTGCTCAAGCCACCGCTGCCGCTTCCCCCTGCTGTGCCGTTGCCGCCGAAGCTGCCGCCGAAGCTGCCGCCGCTGCCGTACGCCGGCATGTGCCGGCCGCCGCCGCTGCCACCGGGCACCGCATCGACCGGGTCGCCGATGGACGGCGGGATGTAGTACGGGCGAAGCGGATTGACGGCGTTATTGTAGGACGCCATGGAATCGAATGGGGGCGGGGGGTCGGAGAGGGGTGGTTGTCTAGGAACGGGAGAAGGGTCACGACATGATCGATGATGCCCGTTGAACAAAGTTCGAGGCGGAGGCGGGAATGTGGGGTCGTTTTTTTGCTGGCCACCGCTCTTTTTCCGAGCTAAGAAAAGAACCCCCGTTTGTGAGTTTTTCCCTCTTTCGCCTGCCTAACTCGGAGTTACGGGGGGGCCCTGTCGGCCGCTGCACAAACGGACGATATAGCGATGTTTTTACTGGTTGTCCACTAATGCGGGCGCTGGGGAAAAGCGTTGTCGCTTCCGCAGAGGGAGAGGGAAAAAAAAAAAAAAAGGAAAAAAAAAAGGAAAAAGTCTTAAGAAAACGTCACGTAAACCGACCTCCCACCAGAAACCGAGCTTGCCGGCGTGCAGAGAACCAATCGAGACTGCTCACCGGTCCTGAGCTCACATTTTCTTTGCAGCGTTTCCCCCCAGCCGACGTCTCTCGGGCCTCTCACCGCCGTTCCCGGTCTCCCCGGTCCTCTTCTCCGGCCTCGTCCCCCGGCCGCTCCGATACGACCTCCCCCTCCCCCCAACACACGATGTCGCGCTCACGGCCTCTCTGCGACCTGGCCACAAGGCTAGTAGCGTCTGCATGCGCCGTGCGGCCGCAGATCCAGCCCCGGGCCCTCCTGCCACGGGGCGCCACGCCACGGATCGCCACAGCCGCCGCACCAAGGCCATGGCCGCAGGCGACGCTGCCGCGTGCCCGGCCCTTCTCGACCACGCCGCGGCGGCCACACGGCCACGTCCACAAGCCAAAGGAGGGCGAGGAGTAGGTGTTTTTTTTTTTTTCTTCTTTTTCCGCCCGGGCTATCTAACCTTTCCCCCCCCTATTCTAGACTTTGGATCACGTTTATCGACAAGGACGGCGACCACCACAAGCTGGCCGTGGCCGCCGGCGACAACCTGCTGGACATTGCGCAGGCGCACGACCTCGAGATGGAGGGTGCGTGCGGCGGCTCGTGCGCGTGCTCGACGTGCCACGTCATTGTCGAGGACGAGGCGCTGTTCGACCGCATGCCGGAGCCGGACGACGACGAGAACGACATGCTGGACCTGGCCTTTGGCCTGACGGAGACCAGCCGGCTGGGCTGCCAGGTGGTCATGGCCAAGGAGCTCGACGGGCTGGTGGTGCGGCTGCCGTCCATGACGCGGAACCTGCAGGCGAGCGATTTCCAGAAGGGGAGTTAGCCGGCCCTGCCTTTTTCTCTCGTCGTTGCTCCATTGTTTTCTCTTTTTTGGGTGTTTTTTGTTTCTTCATCTCTCTCCCTCTCTCTCTCTCCTCTCTTTGGCATCTGGCATGGGGGTCGCGTAGGACTAGAAACGGATGGAAACGTGTTAAGGATACCAGGACAATGCAACTCAATACATGCAGCATGCAGACAAAAGAAGTCCCCCCCCCGCTCCAAATCCCCTCAGGCTTCCTCCAGCCCCCCCTTCTTGAGCCCGCCGCCGCCCGACGCAATCAGGTCCAGGAAGCCCTTGCGGCTCATCTCCGTCACCTTGGCCGCCCGCTTGTCCATGCCGCGCACGCCCTCGTCGTGCGTCTGCCGCTGCGCCTCCACCGCCTGCACCTGCGCCGCCCGCACCGCGTTGAACAGCCGCACCACACCGCGCTGCGCGACCTTGCGCAGGCGGCGCTCGGTCTCGCGGATGGCCGCGGCGGACTCGCCCGCCCCGTCGTCGTTGCTGCCAGTGTTGTTGTTGTCCCCGTCCGCCACCGGCCGGCTCGTCGCCAGCAACACGTCCTTGACCCGCCCCTTCTCCAGCGCGGCCCGCCGCTCCAGCCGCATCTGCCGCCGCGCCTTCTCCGCCAGCCCCGCGTCCGTCACGCGCCGGCTGGCCTCGCGCGCCGCCGCGCTGCGCGCCAGCACAGGGTCCGCGCGCCGCGTCGTCGACAGCTTGGTGCCGAGGATCTTGTGCAGCGACGTGGCAAACATCGACGGGTCGTTGCGCTTGGAGCGGTTGGCCGCGGTCGCCGAAACACTGCCGGCCAGCGAGTCGTTGTCAGACGAGTCGCCGTCGTCGTCCTCCTCCTCCTCATCCTCATCCTCATCCTCATTCTTGCCCCTCCCCTCCTCACCTCCCTTCGTCGCCTTTTTCAGTCGCCGTTTCCGCAGCGACGCACCCCCCGCATCGTCGTCCAGCGAGTCCAGCGAGTCATGGAACGAACCCCCGCCGTCGCTGCTGCTGTCGCCGTCATGGTCCGCCCCGTCGTCGCTGCTTGCGCCGTCGTCCACCAGCGCCGAGTCGAGGTTCTCGTCGTCTGAGTCCAGCAGGTCCACTGCCTGGAAGCCATCGTCGGATCCGGCCTCCTCGACCACTTCCGTCTTTTCCCGGATCTTGCCGCTCTTCTTGGCCGTCTGGGCCCGGGTGCTCGCCTGCTGTGCAGCCTCGTCGTCCTCCGAGTCGCTACTGTGGTATGCCGCCTGTTGACGCCTCCGCTTCTTCGTAAAGCGGTCTTTTGCCTCTTCGCCCGTCCGTTTCCGCGATTTGATGGAGTCTATGCCGGCCATTGTGTGTATGCGCTTTGTGTATCGGGATTGTGCTTGGGCCTGATCTTGCAGACAGACCGGTTTCGTCTTTTTTTTTTCTTTTTTTTTTTTGGCCTAATCGATAGCACGGCAGAATTTCAAAAGGCGGTGAAGTTCTGCTTACTCCACAGGCTCCTCCTTGCCAACCATATTCAAACCTCATGCACACCGTGAGACTGTCAAAAATACATAAACATTTAACATTCATTGCATCATAAAGGCTAGACAAAATCCAGACTAAAATCGAAAGAAAAAAACGCATAGCAAAAAAAGACAACCAAGGGCAGAATTCCCAAGGGACTCACGATCTACAAATGTTTTTCTGATCCAAGACCTCACCCTTTGTCTCCCCCGCTCCTTCCCTGTTTGTCATTGGTTTCTTCCCCTCGTCTAAGTAAGATACCCTCCCTCTTTCCGCATTTGCTGCCCAACAATATCCGTCACTGCGATTGCAGTTGTTATGGTCGCGTCCCGTTGTTTTTCGCACTGTTTTGTACCCAACTTTGAGCTCTACCCGCTCTCTCCTTTTCTTTCCTTTTCTTTCTTATCTGTCCTTTTTTCTTTTCTGGCTAGTGGCCGTCTCCCCTGATCGAACAAGCATTCACAAAGCCGCGCGCCTTTTATCTCCGGCAATATTGGCGCCCATCATGGCATCGGACTGGATGGCTCCGTTGCTGTCTTCGGGGGAGTTGAGCGATTTCACAATCGAATGCCAAGGAGAGACAATCAAAGTCCACAAAGTTATTGTGTGTGCTCAGTCGCCCGTCATCAAAGCTACGCTTTGCGGGGAGTTTGGGGTAAGCACACGATGCTGTGTCTCCTAACACGGGCTTCAGGACCAGCACCCAGTTCAGTCGCTGACTGGGGCGACATAGGAAGCAAAAAGAAACCACATCATAGTGGGTGGGTTCAGCATCGAGGCAGTTCGGCGGATGCTCAATTTTATGTATAATGTGAAGAACGTGCCCCTCGGAGAACCTGCTGAAAAGTTCCCCTGTGGACACTCCGACGCAACGCCTGAGGTTCAGAGCACGCCGAACATTCCCAAAGAGACGGCAGCACCTCCTCCTGATGTCGACCATACCCAAGAGCCCCTCGAAGAGCCCCTCGAAGAGCCCCTCGAAGAGCCCCTCGAAGAGCCCCTCGAAGAAAGCTCCACATATGATATCGAAAAGGCCAAAGACATCTCCGACAGTCTTTGGCAGAAGTTGAAGTCGGACTTGGTTTTGGAGTCTCAAAAACAAGAGCTGATCACCCACGTTTGGACGAATGCAATCGCAGACTATTACCAAGTCCCTGGGCTGTGCAGTCTTGTCAACAAGGAAATATTACGCAGCTTCCAAGAAGCATGGTCGGCAAGCATATTCTTCGAGATTGCTGATTTGGTCTCGTCGACAACGGGTGACAAAGTCCTACACCACTCTCTCGTTCAACTCGCTGTTGATCATGTCGACGACATTCTCGAAAACGATAGTAATTTCACGGGCCTGATGGCTTTGGACGACTTCGCCGTGCGCTTTGCGAAAGGCAGCGCGGAGCAAGCGGCCGAGTTGAAGAGTCTGGTGCACGCACACTCCGATCTGGTGGATCTGCGTACTGCTGAGGTTGCGAAACTCCAGGCCGACAAACTAGGGCTGGTGGAAACAGTGAGAAAGTTTGCGGTTCTGCTCCAAGACACAGGCGATTGTCGTCATTGCCGGGCTGATTTTAATTGCTTCGTCGAATTTGATGACACACGTGCGTTTGGGCTTTCACTCACGCTTCGGTGCCAGAAATGCCGCACTCGCCATCTTGCTTAGACAGCGGCTGAGTCTGCCTGCATCTTTTCAATGGTCACTTGCTTTCTCCAGATGGCTGTTCGTGCTGGTCGAAAACGCCTCTCGGCAACAAAGGTGTAGCCGTACGCGGTCACAGTGATCTTGGGCAGCTCGCCAATGGCACCATGGTAGCCCTTACCCGACAGGCATTCAATGTCGTACTCGGGCCCGTTGTCAAACTGCGCCAGCACCAGCTCGGCCAGACGGCGCTGCGTGATCGGGTGTTTTGTGCTTGCCGTCTCGGCCGCCGCTACGGCCGCGCCAACGTGCAAAAGCACATTCGGGCACGACTGGTCCAGCGGTCTCTCCTGCATGAGGCCGCCGAGGCAGGCCTGTGTGCAGTATGGGAGACGGGGCTTCCGAGCCACACCCCGCTCCCGCATCCACTACCCGTAGTCGGAGCTCCCTGGCGCCGGCCGCCGCTGTAGCAGGCTCGCGTCGACGGACGATGCGTGTTGTAAGGGAGACGGTGTGCGTGCCTGGCTCGCATGCCGAGGATCCGGCGGCTGCAGCGTGCGAGGGCGGGGCCGCCTGTCGTTGTCGCCGTCGCTATCTCGGGATCGCCGCCCGAGTGGAGAAGGTGTGTCTCAGGTGGCGGCAACGGACAGCGGCAAGCTTGGAAAGGGCGCAAGCGCGCTGAGGGCGTAGCCTCTTCATCTGGAGGGTCCGTGGCCGCGGAGAGAGGCTCCATCATGACCGTGTCGGGGAACGAGGGGATACTTTCCGGGGTGGGCACCGGGAAAACGGAGGTGTGGTAAAGCAGAGTCCCCGGGTCGGTCTCCGGAATGCGAAGAAACGTGAGGGCCTCGCCCGTCGCCAAGAAGCCGTACTCGATCGAGCCCGGACACCACCAGGTAGTGGTAGGTCTGCGTCAGCGCGTGGGTTAGCGAAGCTTCTGACGAGGACAATTTCGGTGGTGACGCAGTCCGTGGCGGTTCGGACGGGGCGACGTTGTTGGAAGAAGGACCAAAGCCAGCAGCGCCAGGACCGGCTCCCGTACTTTCCGCTGCCTTGCTGGCGCTGTCGCAGTCGAAGAAAAGCTTCTCGTTTGAATCCGTGGCCTCTCGGAAACGGCATAGCACAGTGGCCGACGGTGTTTGCAGAGTCGTCTCCAAGAAGGAAGACGTGTTCTTTTTATTCATCCAGGAACTTGGGTGACTGGAGAAGCTCTCGGGGAAGCGGCTGCAGAAGAGTTTTTTCGTAGACGCGTAGGTTGGCGAGGGAGGGAGGACATGGGAATGTCCCCGCGAGAAGAGAACAAGTGGACGTCCTGGCCTTTTTCTGCTCTCCTCTACACCATGCCACCGTGTCAACCGGTCAACCTGTCAAAGGGGAGGGGTGTCGATCCCGGATATGGATTTCCCTATGGCGGTAACCAGCTGTGCACCGGCCGGTGCGTAGAGGGCAGCGTGTGCTCTGCGGCGGACGCTAGTCCTAGCGCGCGGCCGGCGGCCCTCTACACGAGTCAAGCAGAGGACCTGCATGTGCCCCTCTCAAGGTCTTCCCAAGTCACAGGAGGGGTTTCGATTTGTTGCTGTTGGCCGTCGTGGATGTAAGTAAGTACTCGTAGCTGCCCGGTTGCCCTTGGCAGCGACAGGCGGGAACCACTAACACCAAGCCGGGCTGTTTGTTTTGATTTTGTAGGTTGGCTATGGAAGGGCGGTAGCACACACGATATGCATTCCCGTCGCAGGATAACAGGGTCATGCTGCTGTGAAGCCGCCTGGGAATGGGCTGTAAATGGATTGTGCTCTTCTCTGTGCGGAGAAAGTGGCTACCGTTGAGAGGGCCCCACGGCAACTTCCGTGAACGGATCTACGAGGAACTTGCTTTGCTCGTCCCTTCCCTTCATAGTCCGTCCACTTGGCACGTGCACAAACAGGCCATGCAAACAAAACGGATCCAAAGCGGGAAAATTATGCTGTGAAAATCAAGAACTTTGTCCTTCCTTTCGAAAACGGCGGCGACCCTCGTGTCACAACGAGATGCGTTGGGTTATGGTTGGTGTATTTGCTTAGGTGCGGTCGGCTGTAATGGAACGCGCCGGAAGACATGGCACGCCCTGGTCGCTGTTCTCCTTTCGTTGGTTGGAATACATGCAAATGAGTCCGGTAACCCAGTTCAGAACAACCACAACGCCTGGCCCCGCGGGTTTCTTCGACTGCCCTTGAACTGTGAAATCCGCAGTCGCACACCATTGACGACGTGGCCCATCAGAGAGACAATTGCGGAGGCGCCAGCATAACGACCCCCTCTACTACCTCCCAGATGACCCTGCAGCGCAGGGCGGTCGTCGTCTCCAGTGTGGCCTTAATGCCGGCGCTGGCGGTGCCTCGTGGGCCGCCCCTACCTACGCCTTGCACCAAGCCGGCGTGCAGAAGATGTGCATTGTCAACCGCGCGGTGTCGAGCACGGAGGCGGTACGAGGTGCATCGACATGCTCAACGACGTCTCGTCAACGTGGGAAATGGCATTAACAGCGGCGTCCCAGGCGCAGAGAACCGGGAAAGGGCTCTCCCAACCCGGCAGTTCGGTCGGTACGGCGGGACACGGTGTGGGATTGGCCGGGCCGAGCAGGCAGGACTATTAGCAGGACTAGCAGGATTGGCACGGTGTAGTCATGCGGTTGGTGGGATGGCTCCATGCAGCCTAGTTACAGTCCAACGTCATGAACCAGCTGGTCCAGCCACTATCTTCGGAATGCCTCCCGTCTTGTTTAAGCGATTCGACACGGGGCATCTCGCTTAACTTTATTTTACTTGTATACCCTCTCTACGTCGGGCTCTGCTCTTGTTGAAACCATCCGAATAAGAACAGCAGGAAGATGCCGTCCCGAGACGGACGGCTATGTGGTAGCGGAAAAGGAGCGGCGGTGACAGTGATCCATTGGATCCTGCGCGGCAAAAAAAAAAGCGCCAAGCTTTCTGCAGCAGCTGAAATGCTTTGTGCTTACCGACGGCAAATGATCTGTTTCTTACAGTGCAAAAGAAAGTACTGATGATCTTTCTAGCTCTGGTCTGCAGGATCTCATTTCCTTCCTGTCCGCACAAGGGGCAGTGGTCTCTTTGCGGGCAGACTTGCAAGATCTGCTTTGTCTCCAACTCGTAAGTACCTTGCCTGTTTTCTGCTGAATGGTGCACCTATTGCTTGTACTCCGTGCAATCACACTGTGTCCAAATTACGCCACGAATGGGCCAAAGCGTTATTTTGTCGCCGTTCTTCCACATCCCAACTTCCCCCGCACATTCATCCCTTCCGGACAGGGACGGACAGGGGTGTTGATGGCCGTGAAACAAGAAAACGGGCGGGGATATCGGCCAGGACCAGACTGCACTGGCGCCCTGTTGTGTTGGGATCCTGGCCATGTGCTCTTTGTCCGTCCAACGGATCGTCGCTAGAGCAGCGCGTTCACATGTGTTCACTCCTCTATTCACGTGTTTTTCACGAGCCGAGGACAAGACATGCACCATGTCCCCAGCGGCGTGCTAGAGCCCCTTTGAACCCCAGACCCCGGACCCCGGACCCCAGACTCCAGACCCAGGCACGGGTTACGTTTACTTCGTCCGGGAGGGGGGGGGGGGATTGCGGATGCACTGTGCTGCTGATTTTGCAACGGATCAACATTTGAGGTTGTCATGAACCGTCATGAATGGTACTTCTCTGTGCCATCGTAATGAGGGCAAAATACGCCCGATGGGACGTAGTTCCCCTCTTGCCGTTGCTTATATTTGGGTCTCCCTGCCCGTGTTTTGTTGTTCTTCCTCCTCGTCCCTTTCGAATATCTCGCCACCTTCTTTTTTAGCCCAACAATCTTTCGACCACGACCGTCTTCCCCAGCTTCCCGCGCCCGTCTCACCATGCGTGTCTCTACTCTTGTCCGCGCTGCCTTTGTTGCAGCGACTGCGAGCACGGCTGCTGCCAGCGGCACGGACATTGTCAAAGCCCTCACCGACGTCGACTCGGAGACGCATCAGCTCCAGTCCACCGTCCAGGGCTGGTCCGGCGACCTTTTCGGCTCGATCCCCATTGTCACGCAGAGCGCGCACGTTCTGTCGGCCATCAACGACGGCACCGACACGGCCGAGGACAGCGCCGCGCTGACGACGGACGAAGCGCTCAGCATTGCCACGGCCGTCAGCACCTTGGCCACCTCGGTCAACGGCACGATGACGGCGCTCATCAACGCCCATGACGACTTTGAGCACCTGCTCCTGGCGCCCATCGTCCTGCTCGACCTCAAGCTGCAGAAGAGCGCTTCGGACAAGATGAGCGCCGCCATCATCGCCAAGGTGCCCGCCGCTCTGCAGGGCATCGCGCAGAACATCGCCGCGCCCATCGGCACCGCCTTCACGCAGGCGATCGATGTCTTCTCCATCTCGAACGGCATCTAATTTTGGCGGGCTTGGTCGAGAGACCGCTGAGCGGGTCAATATGGAGGCAAGGCAAAAAGAATACAACAGACGGGGGGGGGAATACCAGAGAAGCGGACGGGTCACCCAAGCAATGCAACGAGAAGAAAGGAATTGGGTACGGGAAACTATGTACTCGTAATCAGAAGAGCAAAGAACGCAGAGACTGCAACACAAGACAAGACACTGGACAAGGCCGTGCACGGAAGCGCATGGGCCCAGCCGGCGTAGATCCAGAGGACCCTGCGCCAGTCGTCCGAGCAGGGGTCGACACCAACGTAGCACCGGTGGTGCGTGACCGGTGGTGGTGCGTGCGTGCACTGCGTAGGTGGGACGGCGAGTTCTGTCCGTCGGACAGGGCCGGCCTCGATACGGCGCAGGTTCACAAAAGGCCCTAGAGGCTGGTGGTAGGCCTTGCACGGAAGAATCGTCTGATCAGAGGCGCCAGGCCCGTAGCGTCTCGCAGCGGGGGCTGTAACCATTGTCCAAACAGAATCCTCGTATATAGAACAATACTCGTAGATCTTACATCCAAGCGTTCGTCACGGCCCGAAGGACTAGACGTCGAAAAAAAAGGGGCAGACGCGTCCCCACAATACAACAAGCTCCGTCCAACCGTTTCTTCTCTCTGCCGTGCCACTTGCCCGCCTTGTCTCGGCCCCC
>PCDN01000013.1:178358-198087 GCA_002778105.1 Ceratocystiopsis brevicomis
GCCCGCCTCGATCAGCCGCGTGCCCGGCCGCGCCCGCAGCCGGTGCAGGATGTAGCTGTAGTCGCTCGTGTACACCACTTGCGTGCGGTGCGGCAGCGACAGCGTCCACAGCTCCGGCGTCGGCGGCAGCACGTGGATGAAGCCGGACGCCGCCACCGGCGGCGGCGCTGCTGCTGCTGCTGCTGCTGCTGCGCCAGCGGCCGTCGGAGTCGTGCCTTTGGTCTCCTCGGCCGGTGCTGCCGTCGTCGTCGTCGTTGCGTCCCCCGTTGCAGCAGCAGAAGCAGCCGCTGCTGCTGCGTCTGCCTCGGCTGGTTCTGCTGCTGCCGCCGCTGCTGCTGGTTCGGTCTCGGCCGTCTCGCCGCCACCGCCGGTCGCCCGCTTTCGCTTCCGGACCGCCCGGCCGCGCGACCCCGTGTCGACCACCGACGCCCGCACCTGCGACCCCCACTCGACCCCGAGCAGCGTCGAGTGCGGAAACGAGCCGAACCGGGTGTTGAGCACCGCACCCTCCGCGTAGCCGTCGACGACGCTGCCGGCCGCATCGTGCAGATACAGCGGCTGGAAGAGGTCGCGCGACAGCTGGACAATGGCCAGACTGTCGGCACGGCTGTGCGTCCCGGCATCGAGGAAGGGGGAGGCAGACATGGTTGCTGCTCTTGTGTCGTCCGTCGTTGTGCAGGACGCCCTTTACTCCGGTCTTTTTTTTTCTTGTTTTCTTTTTTCTTTTTTCTTTTTTCTTCTTTCTTTTTTCTTCCTTTTTTTCTTTGGGTCCAAGATGGATTTAAGTTTAAAGTGGGTCTGGTAAGTCGAATCCGACTGAAGCTCGTCCGACCCCTCCTTTAAAAGTACTTTGCAACACGGCCCAAGACGTACGATACAGCTTCACCGCCGCTGTTACAAGAGCTCAAACACAATGCCGTTCCCGCTGTTTTATGGATTTGTATTTATTAGGTTTCTACCGCAAGGCTGGTCAACCGCTGCTTACTCGTACCGGCCCAGGTCGCCCTGGTTGTGCGGGCCGTGGTTCTCCTGGTTGCCGTACTGCTCGTCGTACATCTCGTGGGCGCGCTTCTTGGCCTCGTGCTTGGCCTTCTCGCGGTCGACAAAGTCCTCGCCCTTGGTCTCGACCAGGCGGTCGACGGCGGCACCGGCCAGACCGGCCAGGGCCTCCTTGGCGAAGCCGTGGTTGACGGTCTCGCCCTTCTCGCGCTGCTTCTTCTCAAACTCGTGCATGGCGAAGAAGGCGGCGGCGCCGGACAGGGCCTCGTGGCCGAAAGACGCCTCGTTCTTGACCTGGCCGTCCTGGTTGAAGACCTGGTCACGGGCCTCACGCTCACGGTCTGGGTATGTGGTTAGCAGGGAAGACAAGACGGGGGGGGGGGGCAAGAAGGACAAGGGAGATGATGCTCACCAAAGAAACCCATTTTGAATGATGGAGGGTGGTTGCGTTGGAAGAGGTGTGGTTGTCTTGGTGGGAGAAGAGGTCAGGGCGAAAACGTTGAAGAGATGGGATGTGGTCCAAAAAGAAGGCCAGGGGCGAGGGAGGAGAAGAGGGGTATAAATAGCCCGGGAGACCGCAGCGCGACGGAGACAAAGCAAAGCTCCGCATGGGAGTAAGACACGTATCACGGAATTGGACATGGTCCACGGCGCTTCACGTCATGTTTGGGCTGGATGGACCCTGGTCGATCCTTGCCCAGTGGGCTAAATAGTAGCTCTTGCAGCGGGCTAACTGGCCCATCCGTGGCGGTGTCTGTCTGTCCTGCGCCGGATTTCCTGTTTTTTTCTTCTTTTTTTCCCCTTCCTTTCTTCCTCTTGTCTGTTTTTCGTCTTTCCGTCTTCTGCCGTCTTCGGCCCCTAGCTGCGTAGTGTGGGTTCTCTCGGGGACTACTCCTAGGCGGTGCTGCGAGACGAGCTGTACCTTACCGTGCCGAGCAGGAGGGAGCGGCCTGGCGATCCCAGACTGACGCCGATGCAAAAACACGACACGCCAAGCACAGCCAAAAAGCTTGTAACGTGCTGCCACGCCCGTGGCGCCGGCTGCTCCGTTGGACAAGACAGCACAGCTTGCTCCGGCGAAACAACCACCCGACAAACGTCATCCACTGCTTTCCCTTTGAACCTACCTGTCCGTATGGCCGTTTCAGTTGGCCCCCCTCCGCCTCTGGTCGTTCCCGGCCCTCCCTCCCAACGAACGCCGTGGAACCGGCCTAGGAACGACGCGCGTTTCGCGAGACCCACATTAGCCCTCCAAGCCCCCGCCGCGGTCGCCTAGCACGCAAAGCGCAAACAAAGTACCGCTACAGGCAATGAGCCCACACCGGCGCCACACACACCGCCAGCGCCCGCCAGCGTCCGCCAGCACCCGCCAGCACCCGCCAGCACCCGCCAGCACCCGCCAGCGCCCGCCAGCGCCCGCCGGCGTCCGTGTACCGGTACCGCAGCGTGCGCAGGAGCCGGCCCATGTGGGGTCTTTTCAGCTCAGCGAGGGGCAGCTTTGCCCGCCACACGCCCGCCACGCCCGCCACGCCGGCGGCAGCGCCGTGTTGCCACAGCAGCCAGTTGAGACACGGGAGGGGGAGGCTCGAAGAGGGTGTGCGTGGGCGCTGCCGTAGCGTGCCACGAGACCGTTTCGTAACATCCTTACGGAGTAGGCACCACAGACAAAGAAACCAAAGACACCACGCCGTCCCCTAAAATCGAGAGCTTCCCTATTCTGGATGCTTCTCCGTCCAGCCAGGCCGCTCAGCTCTGTCTGTCTCGGCAGGGGTCCACCCGCCTGCGCTTGTCGGCCCCGTCGTGGCGCACCGACTGCCTGCCGTGCCCCTGGTCGTCGTCGCGGGGAGGCGGTGAGCGTTTGCGGCGGCCGTCGTCCCTGTGTCGTGGGGGTGAACGCCGATGGCGGTCTCTGTCCCCGTCCGTCGTCTTTCGCTGGCCCAGCGGGATGGCGTTGGCACCGTTGGCACCGTTGGCACCGTTCGCATCTGCGTCGCCACCACCACCACCACCAACGTCATACCCGCGGATGGCGCGCCCGTACGCGTCGACGGTCACGTCGCGCCGCCGCGCGTCGTCGAGCATGCCCCAGCGGCCGGTGTCCTCGGACCGGAGATCGCGGTACTTGCTGGCGCCCTTGCGGCCGAGGCGGCTCATGTCGCGCAGCTGCAACGCCTTGGGCAGCAGCTCGCGGTTGCGGATCTCGTCGACGTAGCGGGCGCCCATGAGGTCACGGCGGTCGAGGCCCTCGGCGGCGAGCTGATCGGCGAAGAAGGCGCCCTTGTGATGGTACTTTTGCAGGTACGCCATGGTGCCGCGGCCGGCCTTGGCGGCGTCGCTGGCCGCCCGCCGCGCCGCGTCCTCGGCCGCGCGCGCCTCGTCCGTCAGGTTGCGCCGCCGGTCGGCCTCGGCCAGCACGCGCTCCCGCTCCTCGATGCGCTCGCGCTGGCGCTTGATGCGCTGCAGCTCGCGCAGCTTCCACGCGGCGTACGCCGCCTCCGGGTCCTTGTCGTCGTCCGTGTCGACGTCGACGTCGGCCGCGAGGTCGAAGCGCACGACGCGCTTCGCGTCATCGCCGTCTCCGTCACTGTCGCTGTCGCTGTCGCTGCCGCTGTCGCTGTCTTCCTTACCGCCCGCCGCCGCCACCACCACGTACGCCGGTGCGTCCTCCCACTGCTTGCGCACCGTGCTGCGCTCCGTCGCCTGCTTCTGCAGCTGCTCCTCCACCAGCGCGTCCAGCTCCTCCTGCCGTTTCCGCGCCGCAGCCTCCTCGTCGTCCGCGCCCGCCGCGTCGTTGTCTGCTTTGGCTCCGCGCGTCGCCGTCGCTTTTTCTCGTTGCGCCCGTGTCATGAACTTGGGCATGGCAATCTGGAAGGCCTGGTCGTCGTCTGATGCGCTCTCTTCTGAGCTGTCCTCGTCCTCGTCCTCGTCGTCCTCGTCGTCGCGGTCTTCCTCGTCGTCGTCGTCGTCGTCCTCCTCTTCTTTCTTGGCCGCTGCTGGCTTCCCCCTTGCAGGCATCTCTTCCTCCTCTTCCGAATCCGTCACAAAGCCCTCCTCCTGCGCCTTCCGCTCCAGCGCTATCCGCGCTTGCCGCCTCGCCTCTGTCTCGGCTGCTGTCGCGGCCGCTGTCGCGGCGGCCGCCGCCGCATCCTGGCTGATCGCCTGCGCGAGCGTCGCGTGCGTCACCACGCGTCCCGGCCCCGTTCGCCGCGGTGGCGGCAGGCCGGCAGAGGACGTTGCCGCCGCCGCTCGTCGTTTGGTCGTTGCCGCCGCCGTCGACGTCTCGGCGTCGCTGTCGCTGTCGCTGTCGTCAGACGACGACGCGCCCGTTGGCTTGCCGGCCCGGTGCCGTGCCGGCCGGGCCGGATTGGCTGTCATCTTGGGAGGCATTTTGATGGGAGGACGCGTTGCAGGGGAGCTCGGCAGACGCAGTTCTCTCCTCGTAGGGATCAAAAAGGAGCTGGCTGCGTGCGGGTCCCACTCCAGGCTCGTCGCAAAATACGGATCTTTTTTTGGCTTATGTAATCATGAAATCGCAGCAGAGGGGGGGGGGTTCGCTGCACTCCATTGCCAGGTCACCACGACGAAAGAAAAAGGGCGTGAAAAGACGAGTCCGGTTAGAGAGAATACGGGTCGGAGAAACACCAACCAGTGCACCTGCTGTTTCTGCGAGCCGTTTTAACGCCACGCAAAATCTTTCTTGGCCACCGCCGCTAAAGAAGCGTCGGACCGGCCGACACAAAATTCCAACACCGCGAAAACGCCGACTGCAGAGCCCCGGCCTATCCTCTCGCCTCCTTCCACAAGCACACACAATGGCTTCGAGCGCACCGGAAGCAGCAAAGGCCGCCGGCGGGCGCACAGTGACGGTGGGCACGCGCAGCTCCGGGCTGGCGATGGTGCAGGCGCGGTGGGTGGTGGCGGCGCTGGAGGCAGCCAACCCGGGCGTGCAGTTCACGATTGACGCGCGCGAGACGGCGGGCGACCGCGACAAGACGACGCCGCTGCCGGAGATGGGCAAGGGGCTGTGGACGTCTGAGTTTGAGGCGCGGCTGCTCGCCGGCGGGCTGGACCTGGTGGTGCACAGCGTCAAGGACATGCCGACGACGCTGCCGGCGGGCTGTGCGCTGGGCGCGATCGTGGACCGGCAGGACGCGCGCGACGCGGTGGTGTTTGCCGCGGGCGAGACGCGCGGCTTCCGCACGCTGGCGGACCTGCCGGCGGGCAGCGTGGTGGGCACGAGCAGCGTGCGCCGGTCGGCGCAGCTGCGGCGGCGGTTCCCGGGGCTCGCGTTTGCCAACCTGCGCGGAAACATCGACACGCGGCTGCGCAAGCTGGACGCGCCGGCCGCGGGCGCGCCGCGGTACGACTGCATCATCCTGGCGGCCGCCGGCCTCCAGCGCATGGGCCAGGCGGCGCGCATCGCCCAGAGCCTGGACGCGGCGTCGACCGGCACGCTGCACGCCGTCGGGCAGGGCGCGCTGGCCATTGAGATCCGCGCCGGCGACGCCGCCACGCAGGCGCTGCTGGCCGGCATCCTGCACCCGCCGACGGCGCTGGCGGTGCTGGCCGAGCGCGCCGTCATGCGCACGCTCGAGGGCGGCTGCAGCGTGCCCATCGGCGTGGAGTCGGCCTGGGCCGGCGGCGACCAGCTGCGGCTGGCGGCCACCGTCGTCAGCCTGGACGGGCTGGCGGCCGCCGACGCCGACGCCACGGCCACGGTCACGACGCCCGAGCAGGCCGACGCCCTCGGGCTGCAGGTCGCGCAGATCCTGATCAACAGCGGCGCCCAGGCCATCCTCGACGAGATCAACAAGACGCGGCCGGCCGTGTAAACCGTCGGCAACGAGAGCAAGCTGCACCAGGAGGGGGGAAATGACGAAAAGGGAACCAAACGGCACCAAGGAAAACGGATGCTGAATCGGGGTGCGTTGGTTGTCTTGCCAGTCTACCGCCTAGTCCCATGCTTTGTCTATGACGAAAAGAATACAAAGACGAAAAGAAAAAAGAAAAAGAAAAAACGGCCGCCGCCTGGGGCGAGGGCGGTTTGTTTAGTGCTCCTCGGTCGCGGTGAACGCCTTGTAGGCCTCGGCATCCATCAGGGCCTCAAAGTCCTGGACGCCCTGGGCGTCGACGGCCACGCGCGCGATCCAGCCGCCGCCGGCCGAGTCGTCCTCAGGCACCTGGTTGACCGTGCCCGGCTTCTCCTCGAGCGCGCTGTTGACGTGCGTGACCTTGCAGGCAATGGGCGCGTTGATGTCGGCGGCCGACTTGACGGACTCGACGGCGCCGATCGCGTCGCCCGCGCCGACCTCCTTGCCCTCCTCGGGCAGCTCGACGTACACGACATCGCCCAGAGCCTCGGCCGCGTACTCGGAGATGCCGATGACGCCGGACGTCTGGTCCGCGCTCAGGTCGATCCACTCGTGGTCCTTTGTGTATTTGCGGAGGGGGGCTGGGGGGGTCAGTATAGAGCGGCGGGAAAGCACAGGAAGAGGGAAGAGGGAAGAAAGACAGGGGATACGCACCAACAGCCGTGACGGAAAAGGCACGGAGAGCCGACGCCGACGCCGACGCCGACGCGGCGGCCGGACGGACCAGCAGCGGGCGGGCGGCCGCCACCAAACGCTGCGGCCGGGCCGCCGACACCGCCGCGGCGCGCCAGCAGCGCGCAATCGAAGTCATTGCGTAGAAGGAGAGCGGTGCGTAGGGGGGGAAGGGGTGCGAGGACAAGGAGGACACGTAGGTTGGTGATGAGACCAGCACAAAGTGGAGAGAGGGGCACGGAAGACGAAAATTGTCGTCGGGTCCGGCTAGGGAAAAGCACGTGATGCGCCCACGGAGAAGCGGGCGGGGAGCGGGCAGTCTTTTCGGGTTGGCTGTCCCTGTCGAGAGAAAGCTGTCGAGTTCTTTGCTGCTCGTTGGGCATGTGATGCACGCACTGGTAAATGCCGACGGCGCCAAGTTCTGTGAGATACGGCTCCGTCTGCTCAGAAGACCGTCTTCGGCTCCAAGACCATCATCCCCCCCCCCAGGCACCGCGAGACGGTCCTGGTGGCCGCGCTGTGCATCTCTGCCTGGACGACAAGAACAACCGGGGATGAGGCGCCATCGGAGCGGGAGAAGCAAACGCAAAAGCAAAAGGATCGGTCGATAGCCAGAGGTAGATACCCGGGGATTCCCAGAGAGAGGCCCGTAAGACACCCCAAAAGAAAAGGCAGCGAGACAAACAACATCTACCCCCGGAACCGCTTGCTCGCCTCGGTAAAGGTCATCCCCCCCCGGAGCGCTGCCGCGACCTGCTCGTCCGCCGCGACCTGCTTCGCCATCAGCGGCACCGCCTGCGCCGCCAGCGCCCGCGGCAGCACCACCACGCCGTCCGCGTCCGCCACGATGTAGTCGCCGGGGGCCACCACCGCCGTCGGCTCGGCGTCGCCGTCGCTGCCGACCCCGACGGCCAGCGGCACGTCCACCCCGACCACCTTGGCCACCTCGGCCGGCGCCGCCGTGCCCGTCGCCCGCGCAAACACCGCGTACCCCAGCGCCCGGTGCTCCAGCAGGTCGCGCAGCCGCCCGTCCACCACCGTGCCGGCCGCGCCCTGCATCTGCGCCCGCGTCGCCATCAGGCCGCCAAAGACCGCGTTCGGGATGCCGCCGCGCGGGCTCGACAGAAACACCACCGCGCCCGCCGGCACGCCGTCAATGTAGTGCGCCGTCGCCTTGGGCCGCGGGTCGCTCAGCAGCGCGTACTGCACCGTGTACGCCGGACCCACGATCTTCGTCCCGCCCGCCTGCTGCGCCGGCGAGAACATGGTGATGCCCGGCAGAAAGCCGCCGCGCGGCACCTTGAGCTTGAGCAGCGCGTCCGAGACATCGCATCTGGCGTGAAATGAATCCGTCATGTCAGTTGGGGGGGGGGGGACCAGAGAAAAAGAACAAGCACAAGAGACAGAAGAGAACCCACGAAGAGTATGGGGCCAGAGCCGCCACGATCGGATCCGAGGCCATGGTCGACAGACGGCGGGAAACAGCGGCACGACAGCAAGAGAACAAGGGACAAACACGCTGCGAAACACGGTACATCTGCAGCGTCGACATCGGCGTCTTCTTGTTCGAAAACGAGAAGCGGCCGGGAGCTCTGGTGGGGGGGGGGGGTTGAGGCCAATGACGAAATGCTGCTGCTGCTCGCTCTTACAGCCGAGGAACTAAAGAAAAAAAAGACCGCCGTTCCGCCCCAACAGAGACGGCAATTCTATCGCTCTATCATGTGCTCCAGTAATCATACACAAAATGGCCCAACATACAAATACACACACAGCACACGTCTCGGGCCTGGCACGCTCACGCCTCCGTTTCCCGCGTACCCGCCCGCCGGCCACCGCCACCGCGCCGCGTCCGTGCAAACGCCTTCTTCTTTGCCGGCACGGCGCGCGCAGCCCTGGTCCGCCCGGCCGTCTTGGTCTTTGTCGGCTTCTGCTCCTTCGGCACCGTATACCGCAGCGTTCGCCAGATCCCCGACCCCCGGCTACTGGTCCCCGTCGTCCCGGACGCCGAGGCGCCGTGCCGGCCCGATCGACCGCCTGCGTGGCCGTCTTCCTCGCCATCCGCCGCCGAGCCATCGCGCCGCCACGCCGCCGGCCACTTGCGCCCGCGGATCTTGGCCTCGTCTTCCGCGTGCAGGAACCGGTGCACCAGCCGGTGGTCCAGAATCCGCTCCTCCTTATCGCCTTTGCCGTCCGGCTCCGTCTTCGGCCACACGTACCCGTACAGCTTCGAATGCCGCTCGCACCGCGGGCACGACATGCGCGTAAAATACGCATTCCGCTGCACAAACGCCTTGTTGCATACCATGCAAATCACCCATGCCGTCTCCGGCTCCGCCAGAAGCAGTGGTGTCAGCGTATAGTCACCCGGCACCCGCTGCCGCTTCGGCTCCGCCTCGTTGTCGTTGTCGTTGTCGTCAGCACTGGTTTTATTGGCTTCGGCATTCGCCGTAGCACCCCTCCCTCGCCGGCCCTTCTGTGATGACGTGAGCGCAGACGCGGTTTCCCCAGCCGGTCGTTTTCGGGGCCGCCCACGCCGAGGTGCAGACGGTGCTGGCGCGGACACCGGCCCAGACTCTGGCTCCATCGACACCACAATGACCTCGTCGTCATCGCCACTATCTGCAGAAGACAGTTCTGGTGTCGGCAGCGGGCGCACCACAATCGTCGTTTCCGTGTTCTCCTGCTTGAATGCCGATGGTCCTTCGCCTGCCACAGCGGATGCACTAGTATCGGCTTCATCCGCGTCCAACTCGTGTGTCGATTCCGGTGTCGGCATATGGTTCGTCATCGGCGTGGGCTCGTCCAGACCTTCCTGGAGAACCTGGATTGTGTCTGCAGTTGACACGCGCTTCGGTGTCGGGGACAGCACAGCAAGCTCCGCGGATGCCGCGTTACCGGCAGACGCTGCTGCTACCAGATCATCGCCAGATTGGTCACTCGGCCCGGCCCCTTCTGTCTTTGCCTTCTTCGCCGGTGTCACAGGCGGCGTGGAGAGCACCGCATCGATCGTCCGCTTCTGGCCCCGGCTCTGTGGTATGCTTGGCGAGCGGGCCGCATCAGGCTCAGAGGCCGGTGTGTCGCCCGCCACAGGCGTGGATGTGCCATCGCCGCCGGTTGGGCGCACAAGCTTGCGCAGGCTGGCCCGGAAGACCTTTGGCCGTGCAATGGGCGTCAGGGACGGCGTTTCGGAATGGCCGCGGTTGTAGCTGTTGTCGTCGCGCCGCCGTAGCGAGTAGCCCTGCACGGGTGTTCCCGTGCGGTCTTCGATGCTCGGCTTGACGGAACGACTGCCGTCGGCCGGCGCCCACCCGTTCGCCAGGTGGTCTTCGCACGTCTTGCAGAGACACTCGCAGTTGTTCTCGCCGAAATAGCTGTCGCCATAGGTGACCGTGATCTCGTCGCCGACGCCGATGGACTTGGTGGCAATGATCTCGATGCCCGCCTGGCCGGTGGTAACGAGCCGTGCGTTGGCATCGCAGTCGTGGTTGGCGAACCGAGCCGGACCCATGAACAAGTTCACCTCCTTTTTCCGCGAACTGACAACAATGCTGAAGTCCTTCTTGCGCGCCGACAGCTGCGCCTCCTCCTCAGCCGTGATTACCACCTGGATGCCGGACAGGTACTTGATGGTCTCGTTGCACTTGATGAAGCGCCGCGCGCAGATGCTGGCCTCTTCTTGGAAGATCGTGTAGCGGTTCGTCGTGGTGACTTCAAAGGGGCTGTCGGGCAGATAGATCTGCATATAGCGGCGCAAATGACGGCGGAAGTCGTCTTTCTCGGCGTCGGTCTTGAGGGCGTTGTAGAACCGCTGGAGTCCGTTCGTGGCCAGGAGCTTTTCTTCAGCCACCTGCATGTCCGGCGTTACAATGAGGTGCTTCTGGAGGATCTCCCCGATCTCGTCCTCTTTCAGTCCCCGCGAAGGAAGGTAGGAAGGGCGGTTCTTCGGGATAGTTGTCCAGTAAAAGGCCTGCCCGGTCAGAAACAGTGTGTTCGGAGAAAACCCAAAGGTGCTGGCTTCCGTGGTGAAGGAAGAAAGGCGGCACGGTGAAAGGCGGCCCATTGTATCGTAAAAACAGCAGGGATATGCACTCACATGGTCAACAAGCGCATCCGTCAGGATGTCATCGTAGGAAGCAATGTGCGCGAGTGTGAGGGTGTGCTTCTTCGCAGGAGCGCGTGGTCGAGGAGCCATGGCGGCCGAGTTGTCTGGGGAAGAGAAACCGAAAGGGAGAAAAGAACGAATGGACGGAGAAACCCTCCGAAAAAGTAAAAGAAAAAAAAACTGCGAGCTGAAACGATGGGAGGCGCACTTCAGCTGAAGCACTCAAACGGGCAATGCCCGGCAAAGATGTGGTCGCTGCGGCCAGAACGAGTGACGAGAGATGCACAGCGCAAAAGAATGGGCGACTGCAAAAACAACGAGAGTCGAGGGAGAGAGGGCCGGGGGGGGGGGCAGAGTGTGTGTCAGTCCGGCTCGAGGACGCTGCGACGGTACGGCAGCTGGGGGGTGTCGGTGACGAGCGCAGTTTGTTTGGGGCGGACCGTGGACTTAATAAGCCATGAAGAGAGGTGACGACCGTGGTCGTGGGTGCAGTGGAGAGAAGAACAGCATGCAGAGCGCCAGGGAGAGGAAGAGAGTCTGGTCGCTCGATTTTTGGGGCGGTCGTTGCCAGTGGAAGAAGGGGAAGGACGGCTTGGTTGCTAGGGAAAAGGGCTGCCTACTCCTCATTATACATACTCCCCGTAAGATACTCGCAGAGGGCAGGCCCGACTGTTGCGGTTTCCCCAAGAATGTGGAGCCGCGGGCGTGCGACGCTTGGCCGGTTGGGCTGTTCCGTAAGAGGCAAGGGCGAGCGAGCGAGCGAGCGAGCGAGCTGCAGGTTGCGCACGTCGATCGATCTGGATGAGGCCGCCGGCGTGCGTCTTCAGCAGACAAACGACCGCTTTTTGCGCAGTAGCAGCAGCAAACCCAACCCGTCCGGTGTGAATTCAGGGGGCTGGTGCGACCTGCCTCTGGTTGGTTGCTATGGCCCCCTGGGGGCGCGCGATCCCCCCCCAAATCGGATAGGAGGACAGCCGGCGGGGCGCAAAATATGGGTCCCCGCTGCTGCTGCGACACACGAGGGCGCATGGGCCCGTGCTCAATTTTTTCGCCCGCCAAACCTCATCGGATGCCAGGAAAGCAAAATTCGCGGCCGAACAGCAACCGGCGGTGACGATCCACGCACGCACGCACGCACGCACGCACGCAGCCAAGATGATTCAATTAAAGGTATGCACACGCCGACTTATACGATGCACGATGCACGATGCGCGACACTAGACACGATCTCCAACCACTAACCCCACCACCAGACCGTACTCAACTGCATCGACAACACGGGCGCCGCCCTTGTCGAGTGCGTCCAGGTCATCGGCCAGAAGCGGCACGCCGGTGTTGGTGACCGCATCGTCGTGGTCGTGCAGAAGCAGCGCAACCTGGCGGCCGAGACGCAGGTCGGCCTGTCGGCCAGCAACAAGGTCAAGCGCGGCGACATCCGGCAGGCGGTCGTGGTGCGCACGCGGTACCCGGTGCGGCGCAAGGACGGCAGCGTGGTGCGGTTCGACGACAACGCGTGCGTGCTGGTCAGCAAGGCGGGCGATCCGGTGGGCTCGCGGGTGAACGGCGTGGTGGGCCAGGAGCTGCGGCGGTCGAAATGGAGCAAGATCCTCAGCATGGCGACGATGCACGTATGAGAGACGGCGGGGGCCCCGGTCCGATGGCGAGGGCTTTGATTTTACTTGCACTGGGCGAGCAACGGCGTTTTGGGAATACACATCTGCAGTAGAGAAGCTGATGCTGGGAGGCGATGCCGCCTGTACGATACACGGCGGGAGAGGGAACTCCCTACAACGGCACACGAAAAGCATATGGGGAAGCATTTTGAAAAAGAGCTTTTTTTTGGTAGTCGTTTCGCATTGGAATAAGAAAGACTTGAACGCCAGAATGCACGGTGTTGTGCATTTCTATCTGTACCGGAACCTAAAAAAACCGAACAAGCAAAAAACAAACAAAATAAAGAAATCAATCAACAAGTCGCTCCCATATCCAGTCGCTGCAATGAAACATTATCCCACCAACGCGCTGCGCCGACCGTTGCTCATGAAAACTATTGGAAAATGTTGCCGCAGTCGCAGCAGACATAAAACAGTTTCTGTACAACAGGGGTGATGTGGACAGATTAGCCATCTGTTCCGTGGTAGGCGCAGTAGCAAAGACAGCAGACAGATTGTGGCGACAAAAACAGAACAAGCACAACCCCCCCCCCCCACCAAACAAATTATTGAAAAAAAAAACGTCTCGACACCACGGTGACTCACCATCCCTGTTTCCGCGCTGCGCTGCTGCGACTGGAAAAAGACGGCCTCGTCATGATGGCAAGCCGGGCAGATCTTGTTTGACCGCGGAAGCTGAACCGAGGGAAATGCGCAACAGGCGCCCACATGGTTAGCCACATGTTCTGGTCTTGATCCTGGGGAGGAAAAGGAAGATAGTGCAGCGGCAGTACAAAGGGATGACAAAAAAAAAACAAGAAAAGAGACAATTGCAGTGGTGCCAGTGCCAATGTGCAGGAGGTGTTCTGGGAGTTCTGGGAGTTCTGGGGTGCTTCCGCCCCCTTGTCTCCCATGCGTTGTAGCGCAGCAGATCGGCTCGTTTGGGCTCATTTGACGTGTATGCCAGCCAAAGCGCAGATGTGGCAGGCATGGCAGGCCGTCGTATAGCCGTTTTCGCAGTCGTGAGTGTCGTTCTGTGTCGTATGGCGTTCTCGGGCCGGGCCGGTTCAGGAGACGACAGCCGCTTTGCTCGCGTCGTCCGCGTTGCCGTTGCCGAACTCCATGCCGTTTTCAAACGCATACTCGTCGGACAGATAAGAAAGGTCCCCGAGCATGTACTGGTCCAAACCCAAGTCGTCGGATTCGTGCGCGGAATCGCAGTCGGTGCTGTCGCAAGTCGATGCGCTCGTCGACGGGGCATACATCTGCGCGCCGCAGTCGTGACAGGCGATCGTGTTGCCGCAGCACAGGCATACTACCACGGCATGGGGAGGAGACGGGGGGACACTGGTGCAGGGGAGGGGGGGAGCAGAAAAGGAAGAGGCAGATGCAGAAGCAGAGGCTGCACCAACCGTTGGGTCAGAGCCGACGTCCTGTGTGACGCCAGCTGTCTCGCCGGCAGCGTTGTTCAGAACGTTGCGAAAGACGCAGGTTGAGGCGGCTTCCTCGGTGTACTGGCAGGTGCGGCAGGTGAACTGCAGCTTGTGGGCGTCCTCGTCCTCCTTGGGATAGAGCATGTTGGAGCACTCGGCGCAGAAGCGGAAAGTGATCTGCTCGAGGTTCTTCTTGTTCTGGTCCTCAACGGACGTTGTAGACTGGGGAGACGCCATCGTGAGCTAGAACTGTGAGTTGGTGAAGTCGCGTAGTGCCGTCGAGGAAGCGGTGTTGTGGAAGTTGATGGATCGTGTAAAACAGGTGGGAGGACGAGGGCAGAATTTGGGTGGAGCTTTTAGGCAGGAAATGTGGCGATACGGTCTGCAGATTCCACAAAAATGACTAATATTAATTTGCGGTCACGTGTGCGTTTTGTGAAAACGTGGCAGTAAAGTAAGATCTTGTAAGGCTTATACTTTCTGTCTCCACAACGTTCCCCGCGCCAGCCGTCTCTGTGCAACAACTTTAGAAACACGAGGAATCTGGCGTCGGCCAATTTAGCATCATCGTTTCCAGCCTCCCGCCTTGCGACGTGTACACGACGGTCCAGTGTACGAGTCTTGTCTTGTTCACAGTATATATCTCTTCAGTGCCCGTAACCGTGTAACGCAGAAATGTCCAACGCCGGTGCAAGAGTATGTTTTGTTTTGGGGGGTTTTTTTTTATTTTTTTTTTTTACTCTCGCTTTCTTTGTGCTTTGTTTGTTTTCTCACCCCCCTGCTCGTATCTTACTGACGCGCCCAGGAGGACACGGGGCTTCCCCCGAATTGGGAGATCCGTCACAGCAACAGCAAGAACCTGCCGTACTACTTCAACTTTGTCGACAAGTCGTCGCGCTGGGAGCCGCCGCCGGGCACGAACACGGAGGCGCTCAAGGTGTACATGGCCAAGTACCACAGCGGGCACCACCAGACCCAGCCGCCGCCGCAGGCGCAGCAGCAGCAGAACCAGCAGCAGCACCAGCAGCACCAGCAGCACCAGCACCAGCCGCAGCAGGGCCACGAGCAGCTCGAGCAGCAGATGCAGAGCGCGGGCAAGATCCGGGCGGCGCATCTGCTGATCAAGCACCGCGACAGCCGGCGGCCGGCGAGCTGGCGCGAGGCCACGATCACGCGCAGCAAGGACGAGGCGCGGGCGATCCTGGCGGCGCACGAGGCGCGGATCCGGCGGGGCGAGACGGCACTGGGCGACCTGGCGCTGACGGAGTCGGACTGCAGCAGCTCGCGCAAGCGCGGCGACCTGGGGTACTTTGGGCCGGGCGACATGCAGCGCGAGTTTGAGGAGGTGGCGTTTGCGCTGCAGCCGGGCAGCATGAGCAGCATCGTCGAGACGCCGAGCGGGCTGCACTTGATTGAGCGGTGGGTTGCCGGTTTTTTTTCTTTTCTCTTTTCTCTTTTGTCTTTTCTTTTTCTTTTCTTTCGTTTCTTTCGTTTCTTTCTTTTCTCCTCTTCTTAATGCCCGTCTCGCTAACGATCAGACTCGCATGACCCATCGGCAACAACCGTCTTGGATCGCACAGACGCACGCCGCCCTGGCACAGGAGTGGCCAGGCAGACGAGGGGACGGCGAAGCGGCAGCGCGCCAGCCAGCGCCTACGGGATGCCATATGTGCTTTCCTGCGTCGTTTCTCACGGGCGTTCTACGAGCTCTCCTGCCATCTTCTCGTTGGTTAATGAAACAAAGCACGTTCTTTTTTCTCCCTGTCTCCCTTCGAGGCATGGTGGTGATGGACCGACACCGGTGCCCCGATATGTCTTGGCCGGTGGCACAATGCCCCCGTTTTCCAATCTTGTAGCTTCTGCAGTCTCAGCCGGTGTGCCTGTTTCTCCTAGGAGAACGAGGGGGCGCCTTCGGGACAAGCCCATGCGTAGAGGGTGTATTGTTCCTGTCCTATTTCCTTCATGCCGTTTGTGTTTCCTGTATACCACGTTCTTGTTTTCCCATTTCTGCACCATCCTGGTCTCTAAAGGGTATATAGCAGCGCCCAGCCTCCTCGCCCACGAGGTGCCCAGTCGGTTTCCTGACGCGGTAGCGTTTCCCATCCTTCCGTTCCTCTTCCCACATGTTGTTGCTTGTCCCATACAGAACGCCATTCGACCAGACAGTCCCCCTCGGTCAATGGGGGACCAGAAAACACGCAACCGCAGCGTCTACAGCGTCTGCGCAACAATCCAGCCGGCCAGCGGTTGGATGGAAACAAACACGACCGTCATGACGCCAAAGACAGTCATCGACAATGCTGCGTACGGCGCCGCCCGACCGGCGTTCTCGTACAGATATGCCGTGCCCATGGCGGCGGCGTTGATGCCCACCGTTGTGCCCAGGGCGACGGTGGCCGGGGCGTCGGCAGCAGGTGCGCTGACCGGGCCGGCATCGCCTGCTTCGATGCTGGCCGCTTCGTTTGGCTTGGGGGGTGGAGTGGCTGGCTGGTCGCCTGGTGCAGCAGCGATGCTCTCGGCCAGCGTGTCCCCGCCGCTGCTCGTGGCCGAGCCGCGGCGCGGTGTGCTGCTGCGAGCCGGAATGGCGGCTGTGGGCGAAGCAGCGCTTTCGATCGCGCCGGGGCCGGCCGCCTCGACATCGCCCGTTGGCCGCGGGGGGCCGGTAGGCGCGGCACGCACCCCGTCGACGAGCCCCATGACGACCTGGAAGACGATTCCGTTGAACACGACCATGGCGGCGTTCAGACCGACATCCCCGCCGAGGCGGGCCATGGCCGGGCCGGCCAAGGCCAGCGTGACACCCCGTGCGGCAAAGGCCAGGGCCCGGCTGGCGGGCGTGAGTCCCATGGCGTGAACGGCCACGGGCCAGCACACGAGGTTGGCCAGGGCCAGCGCGGCCCCGACGAGGAGCGTGGTGGCGCCGGCGCGCGACAGCAGCTGGGCGCGGCACTCGAAAAGCTTGAGGCCCCAGCTGACGATCCCGGCGTCGAGAATGGAGACGGCCAGGTCGCCGGCACCAAACGACGAGGACGGCGCCGAGCCGGACGGCGCACAGATCCGATCGGCCAGCGTGGTTCCCGTATGGAAGGCGGCCAGAACGTCGGCGGCAGCGTGGTGGCGTGCGGCCGTCTTGGCAGCGAGGTAGGCCATGTTGCCCAGCGAGCTCCAGAGCACGGCATTGCAGAGCGCGGCCAGGACGGGGCGCCAGCGGTTGCGGCCGGCGTCGCGGCGGCCCGCCACAGCAGCCTGCACAACAAGCGTGCCGGTCCAGAGGGCAACGAGCACAAAGACGTCGAGCGCGGTCTCGTGGCCCGTGACGGCGGCAACCGGCACGCCAACCAAGACAATGGCTGCCAGGCCGATGCACAGCATGGGGTTGACGGCCACAAAGCAGGCAACGCGGACGAGGACGGGGACGAGGACGGGGACGGGGACGGGGACTGCACGGGTGTCGGTGCTGGTCGCTTCACGGGGCGGAGGGTCTGGGTGCGTGGCCTGGGCAGCCTCCTGCGCATTGCATCCGGTCGGGCTCCCGCGGCCGGCCGGCGAGCGGCTCCAGAGCGTGGTGGCATCCGAGACGGAACTGCGGATGCGAGGGTCGGCCTTCTCCCGCGTGCGTTCCCGCTGGCGCGGCGGGTTGGGAGCCGGCGACACCTCCCTTTCCCGGGAGCAGCAGCCGGGCAGCCGCCGGGAAGACGGAGAAGACGGAATGAAGACCAGCGGGGGGCAGCGGCTGGCAGAGCTGCCGCGTTCATTGGCTGCCGGCCCAGTCCCACCACGGCTGCTGCTGGCCCCGGTTGTGTTGTTGGATCGGGTTTTGCAACAGCCCAGGCGCGGCAAGTAAAGCAACAGCGACTGAACACCAAACGCGGCCACGTATGCCAGGATGGCATTGAGCAAGCCGGTGATGACTGGATGGGGGGGTGGGGTCAGGGACGTGTCAAGACGAAGACGGGGGGGGGATTGGGCTAACACGAACTGTATCCGGAAATGATGAGGCCGACCATGCGGGACGACGGCATGGGTTCGTTCATGATCATCGTAAAGGGCACTGTGAATCCTACGGACATGTGCCGGTTCAACAGATCCGTCTGCCGGTCAGCAACACAGAGCAGACGGGAGGCCGGGACAAGGGGGAGACGTACCGGTCTTCGCAGGTACTGCGCGTAGAACGCGTCGATGCCGGCGACGAACTGGGCCGCCAAGATCATGACGGCGGCGACGAGGACCATGGCGAGGATCGGCGCGGGAAAGTCCGAAATGCTGGCCGTCAGCCGCTGCAGACCGCAGATCAACAGTGTGCAGCCGAAGAAAAGGACGACGGCGCCGGCGCCGGCGACGTATGACGGTCTGCGGTCTCGGAGGACGGCGACGAGGATGCGCTGCGTGGGTCGGGGAGAAGACGGAGGCGGAGGAGAAGAGGAGGAGGGAAGGGGCAGGGGCAAGGGGGGGGAGGCGTTCATGCCGGCGAAGAGAATGCAGCTGATGGAACACCGGTGTCGTCGTCCCCTTTCAACCACCAGCCTGGACGTCAAGTCCACGCCAAGATTAAGACGCTCGGCAGACAAGCGACGGAAGACGGGCGTGGGCGGAGATGGAGGAAAGCGAAAACGACGAAAGCCCCTGGCTGGATCGTGAAGATGAAGGGACGGTAGGGGGAGAAGAAAAGAGACTGCAGCGGCGAGACAACCCAGCCAAGACAAAAGGGAGACAGGCCGGGCAAGGCAGCAGCGAGTGAGTACAGACGGGGCTGGCGAGAGTGCGTGGATGCAGGACCAGGCCAGGAGAGCAGGCCGAGGAGCGAGTGAATGAAGAGCAGGCTGGGCAGGCTGGGCAGGCAGGACAGGCAGGGAAAGCAGACGGATCTTGTATCTTGCTGCTGTGCTGGTCTGGCGGAGCCGTCTGCGTTGTCTGCGCGGCCAGCCGCTTGGAAGAAAGTGACAGAAAAGAAGAACGAAGAAAGAAGAAAAAAGAAAAAAGAAAAAGAAAAAGAAAAAGAAAAAGGAAAAAACGGGTTCGGACGGGAGACAACGCACAACGCAGAAACGCAAGCAACAGACGTCCAATGGCCGTCTGCGGACTGAGCCGCTGGTCGACCGCCTCTTCCCATCCCGTAGACGGCGTCTCCTCTGTCGTTGGCAGACCACCCCGTTTGGACAGCCGAACGCAGCATGCACGACACGGCACGACACGACACGACACGACACGACACGACACGGCACGGCCTCGCCCCCTCGGCGTTGTCGCCAAACGGCCAACGGCCACCGCGATCAGCGACACGGCATCGTGGGCACAACTACCGATCCCGTCAGACAAACGCCTTCCCTCCCCTGGCCCCTGTTGCCCCCTTCCCCCTGGCCCCTGTCCAAGAGTAAACGAGAGCGGCACAGCTCTTCCCTCCCTCTACCCCTGCCTGCCGTTGGGGGTCACCATGGAGGGACCGGGGGGCGATCCCCTGGTCTTGCCCGATTCGCCGTTTTGCCGACGGCGGGTTGCCTGGGTTTGCCGTGCGTTTGCCAGGCTGAGCATTACGCGCTGCAGGTTCTGGAACGGGGTAATGCCGGGGGGGCAATAGTGATGACAGGGTGCTTCTGGGGGGGATTCTCTACGCTGTTCTTTTTTTATCTGACGGTCTGTAGATGTATTTTTATTTTTTTTCTCTTCTTCTGTTTTTCTCCTCCTCCCATCGTCTTCTCGCACATCCGCAAAATAGCGGTGAACACAAAGCGGCCCAAGACAAAGACAGAGACAGACCAACAGCAAAGTGTTTACACGGGTGCAAACACAGCCGGGGTCGGATAGGTGCAGGGGCAGGGCAGGGGTGAGAAAAGAATCAAAGAATTCAAAAAAAAAAAAAAAACCCCCCAAGACCGTTGGTGACGCAGACCTGTGAGGTAACAAACAAGCGTCCTTTTTCCGCGCGCCCACGCGCGCGCCGCAGCCGGCCGGGGGCCAGCAGGCCTGGGCAGACGATGCAGACAAAGGGGGAGGGAGAGGGAG
>PCDN01000013.1:212830-239851 GCA_002778105.1 Ceratocystiopsis brevicomis
CTCCCCCCCCCCTCCATACCCAGCCCCTCTTGTCAGGGACGACTTTGTTGCGTTTCCACGGTCCGTCCACCTCTTGTCGACGACGTCTGCTGGGCCAATCCAACTTTTGCCCTTTGCAGACGGGTCGGCTGATTGGCAGATCAGAGCTTTGACGCCCTCATCGACGGAATCCCCCTTTGGATAAATAGGTTTCTTTTCTTGATCCTCCGTCCTATCCTCCACGAACCAAACCGACTTACTCGACCGGTACCTTCGTTGCCTCACTGTCCATGGCGACCGAGGTCAAACTCGAGATGCCTGTTCACACGGGCCCCGAAATGGTGGCACCGATGCCAATGGGGCACGGTGCTGCCGTGCAGCTCAACCAGTCCTGCATGCAGATGCCCCTGTCGGTGTCGACGCCGAACTCCAACCACCCGACATACTCGGTGCCCATGCCGACACCCAAATCGGCCATGACAACGAAGAACTCGCAAACGCCGTCTCCATCGACGTCTGCCACAAGCTCGCACCAGTCCTCGTCGAAGCGTCCGGCGCGGAAGAGCACTCTGACCCAGCAGCAGAAGAACCAGAAACGGCAGCGAGCCACGCAGGACCAGCTCACCACGCTCGAGATGGAGTTCAACAAAAACCCGACACCCAATGGCATCACACGTGATCAGATTGCGAAGCAGATCAACATGACCGAGAGGTCTGTTCAGATCTGGTTTCAGAACCGGTACGTTTTTCGACATTGCCATGGCCATTGAATGCAGTACTAACCACACGACCAGCCGGGCGAAGATCAAGTTGTTGGCCAAGAAGAGCCTCGAGACAGGCGAAGACATCGACATGATTCCCGAGTCGATGCGCGCTTATCTTGCCATGCAGGCTGCTGAGAGCGGAAAGGGCCTTGGTGGTGTCTTTTACGGGCGCACCGGATTGTTGGGCTACGGTCCGGGCATGCTTCTGGGTGGCGAGCACAACCAGGGCAAAGTTTGTATGTTCGCCTTTTCGATGGTCTGTTTCTTGATCGTACAGGTCTAACATCACCAGTGATTCACCACCTTACCTGCCCCTCTCTGAGCATCGGCAAATGGGTGCGCGTCGGACAGAACACGATGGACCTTGTCATCTTTTACTCGCCACACAACGGCACCATGACCTATTACATTCACAACGAGAATGCCGGTTACAAGATCGAGTACCCTTTCTCGTACATCAAGAACATCTTTCTTGACAGCAACGACGAGGACCCGAACAAGTCGGGCGGCATTGTTATTGAGCTCAACCAACCCCCGAACTTTATGATGGACTGCACACCCAATTCCAACGGCTTCACGGTGTGCGGCGACTTTACCGAGAACCAACAGGCCACGCAGTGTCTCGTGCACCATCTGGGCGGAAACCCGAAGGTGCTGAGTGGCCAACTGGCCAAGCTGATTTCTCTCGAATCGTTTATGACCCGCCACAGCCCGCACAACCCGCACAACATGACAGCTGCCGCTGCCGTTGCTGCGGCGGCCGCCACGGCGGCTGCGTCGGCTGCCAACTCGGCGCCGCAGGTTGTGCCGCTGGCCCAACCGCTCGTGATGGACCCGTCGGCGAACCACAACCTGTCAGTGTCGGCACCCGTGTCGCCCACCGGCATTGGCCGGCCGTCCTCACAGCCGAACTTCCTTCAGCCGCATGTCGGCATGTTCCAGGAAACACAGTGGGGCATCAGCAACGCGCACACAGGGATGCGGCCTGGCCCTGGCCACAAGCGGCAGCGCAGCCGGTCGGTGCCGATGGCGATCGACTTCTCGTTGCTGCAGACGCCGATGCCGTCATTTTACATTCAGCAGCCCGGGGAGACGCAAGCACAAGCGCACAGTCCGGACTTCTACGCACCAGTCCCACAGAATCCGAACGGGTTGACGACGGGGGCCGGGCCGAATCTGCGTATCGACACGCAGGCGGGCTTCGGCTTGGACATGCGCGCGTACCCCATGTCTGCGACGACAGCGCCGTCGCCGTCCGACTACTCAAGCCCGAACTACTTCGCTGCGAGTGGGCCGGATGCAGCCGGGGCGATGGCGGCAGCCAGCTACAGCAACACGCCCTACAGCACGACGTTCCTGTCGCCGATGATGAACGCACAGAACATGGGCGTTCCGCCACAGTCGGTGTCACCGCTTTCGTTCTCAGGGCAGACCGACCCGGCGATTGTGGACCAGTCACCGCCGATGACGATGATGGGCCGCAGTGGGTCAGCGGACCTGTACCACCCGCTAAACGGCGACTCGTCGGCGATTTCGGACGACGGAGCCAACCTGAACGACATGTACACAAACTCGAAGCACACGATGAACCTGCCGATGCACTCGCCGGTGCCGTACGGGGATGCGCAGGCAGAGCTGGACATGAGCCAGCTGGTCCAGTTCGACGCCGTTGACACCGCAAGCCTGTCACCCGAAAGCCTGCCGCCGCAGACAGCAGTATGATCTTCGTTTAGTTTTCGGCCGATGGATAGGCCGGTTGCCTTTTCCATCGTTAGTGTTCGTTGGGCCTTGGCCTGGAGTTTTCGATATACCCGTTTTTGTAGTGTCGTTGGCGTTTTTTTTTTTTTTTTTGTTCATTTTCATTTTCCCCTTCTTGGTCGTTGCCCTTCCCAATGCTGTCTTGTCTATCTTGCTGAACAGTGGCGTGTGGTCACAACCCCCCCCTCTCTTTTTACCTCGTCTACACAAGACTGTCACTCCTTACCAAAAACACCCTGTTGGTTTCTTGTCCCATTTCCTTTGTCGGTCACGAATCTGCATGACGAAACCTACATTCGGATCTCGATCATGCATGTCTGGCACAGCGGTCGTATATATTTTGTTTTTCTTCTCTGTTCCCCTTTGCACTTACCATCAAGTCCTAATGGTCGGCCTCCCGACGTTTGCTTGTTTGTTAGCTCCTTTTTGTCTGCACTGCTGTTAGCATTAGCTCTATCATTTCCCTCCCCTCCGTGCGTTTTGGTTTTTTTTGGCTCTTGATTCTCTTTTTGTTTGCGGATACATTTTTGTTTTGGGGGTTTCGTCTTTGCCTCCGGGTAATGGAGGGCGGAGAAGCACGGACGGTAGTTGGTTTTTTTTTTAAAAAAAAAGGGCCCAGGTGGCTTACGGGTTCTATTTTTACCTGTCTCTTGCGTAATGGGTTGGATTTGCGGAAGGACTATTGGCCTTGCGCTGACGAGACAGCGTACGTTGAGGGGAGGGTGGAGGAAAGGCTGGAGACGGAGTTTGGTTGTTTTTTTGTACTCTACTTGTTGCCCATATATACTGTTCAGCCATTTGCACGGCGAATTGTCGTCTGAAGTGTGAAAAATCCGGGGCGACGGCAGACGATTGTAGAGGGTGCGGGGCATGGCTGACAGGAATGGAGGAGTGCGCGTTCTCTTGCGGCCGACGCGTAAAGAGATCTTGACTGGAATGCGTGCTGGGCCGGCAGCTCCGTGGCATGCGTGTGGTGTGATGCGTGGAGTCCGTGACGGCCGCTGTTCGGTCGTTCTATGCGCCGCACCATGGGCCGGTCGTTGGTGCGATGCTGAAATACGGGAATACGGGAATACGGAGGATTACGATCAAGGCAGTTGTGCGGAGGTCCAGAGAAAGGGCGATTCACGGCGCTGCTCCCCTTGGTCTTGGCGTGGGCAGCTCTGGTGTGTCACGGGTCTTGATTCGTGGCTATAAAGATACGAACTGGTAGTGTGTGGCGTAGTGGAGGCGGGCTTAGACGTTCCTGCCGCTTTGGATCGATGACGGCTTCCTTTTTAGTTCTTTCCTGTTTTCGCGGTGCCCCTCCCTCCCCCCCCCTTTTTTTTTAAGCTGCTATGTAGAAGGGCATCTTTTTTTTTCCTTCAGAGAGGATCGTGGGAGCGTAGGGCAGAAAGGCATGAGGCCTACACAAGCAACTGGAGGCATTGGACGTCGTCTGGCGGGAGGGAGGGGGGCCAGCATTTGCTCGGCGGCCTCGGCGTGTGGAGCCAGAGTTGGCGCCAAAAGAAGTTAAGCGTCGTCCGAAGGACAAAGACGACGAGGACGAGGACGACGCCGTATGGGACAGGATGGAAAATGCATAAAGCGTATCTTACGAACAGGGTCAAACAACGGACCTCCTCTGACACGGACGAGCAAAACATCTTTGATGCCTGGCGTCTTACGCGTCGTTGTCTCCGATAAGGCCAAGGAAAGCAGAGACCAGAAACGTTAGACCCGCTCCTCTGCAACTCCTCCGCCCAGCCGGCAGAACAAAACAGTGGAGACGGCTCCTGGCAGAACCTGGCAGGATTTCGCTGGTTAACGGCGTGGCTGAGAACCTGCATCCCGCCCTTTGGCGGCGGTCGTATTCCCGCATGGATATTGCCTCGCCTCGCCCGCTTCTTCCTTCTCGTTTCCACCTCTCTCGCGAATTCCTGATCGATTTATGTTGTCCTGTGCGCTGGCTGTGCATCTCTCTGCCTACGACTCTCGTTTTTCTTTTCTTGTTTCTTTTTTTCTAGTTTTTTCACGACAGCGGTTTTGCATTTGTCTTTTTTTTTTGTTCGTTTTCTTTGTTCTTTGTTCTGCATTTGCATTTTCTTTCTTGGGTTTTGATCTCGGGTCGTCGTCCGTCTGACTGCATTCCATCTTTCGCATATCTCGTCATCGGACACGGTTCTTGCCGTCGCTCTTCCAATCTCTATTTTCCAGACTCTTATCTACCGTCCGATCCGAGTCCCCTGCACCCTTACCCGCTTTCCACCCCTCTGCAACATCCCCTGCGGACAGCCCAGCCATGGCCGGCCGTCGGGGCGACGTCGAGGATGGCGCCTCTGACGCAGCCGGCGCCTCCGACGCAGCAGACGCCCGCGTCCGATTCTCGGCCGATATCCTGCGCGAGCACTACGGCCACTTTGGCGACAGCGACGTGGCCACCCGGGCCAGCACGGATGGCGTTTACGCGCGCCGGTCGCAAACCCTACCACCTCTCTACACGATCCCTTCCCACGTGGAGCCGCCTGCCGCGCAACCGGGCCCATCTGCGCGTGCTCGCCGCGACGATCCGACCACACCCACGGGCGGGCCGCGGAGGCGGCACCTGCACGACGGCGACGACCATGGCCCGCTGCGGCCGTCGTTTGCGCGGCAGTCCCGGCGCAGCGGCGTGAGCTTTGTCGAGCCGCAGCCGCGTCGACGACAACGGGCTTGACTCGCTCGACGGGACTGGCAAGGCGGTCGCGTCCATGGCCATGGCGTCGTCGTCGTCGGGCCCGCGCATCGGCCGCGACACCAGCGACACGCTGGCCCACTACCGCGACTGGCTGGACCGGCAGCGTGACCGGCAGCGGCGCTGGACCACGGGGCCGTACGGTCGCCTCAAGCACAAGGCGGCCGCCGCCTACCACACCTACATCCTCGAGGGCCTGCTGCGTCAGCGGCCGCTGCCGCCGTCCGCGGACGGCCGCCACGTGCCGCTGGACCCGGGCCGCGTGCGCGTGACGCCGCTGCCGGACGAGCGGTCGGGCAAGCCCTTCATCTCCAACTTTATCCGGTCGAGCCGGTACACGATCTGGAACTTCCTTCCCAAGCAGCTGGTCTTCCAGTTCATGAAGCTGGCCAACTTTTACTTCCTCATCATCAGCGTGCTGCAGATGATCCCCGGCCTCAGCACGACGGGCACGTACACGACCATCATCCCGCTGCTCTTCTTCGTAGCCATCAGCATGGGCAAGGAGGGCTACGACGACTACCGCCGCTACCGCCTCGACCGCATCGAGAACCGCAGCATCACGTACGTGCTCGACCCGGGCCACACCGTCCAGGCCCAGACCGCAAAGCGCCGGCGCGCCGAGCGCCGAAAGAGCGTCCGTTGGTCCAAGTTTCCGCCGCTGGGGCGCTCGCAGGAGCAGACGGACGCGGAACGCCAGCGGAACGAGTGGGCGTCGGGCGGTGCCACGGCCGTCGAGATGATGCGCGTGTCCTCCCACGAGGGGCTCCTATCCCGGATAGCGACCCAGGCAAACAAGGGCGGTGCCAGCACGGCGGCCGCCGTCGAGACGGATGCGTCCGGACCGCCAGGCGTCGGCGGCGGCGGCGGCAGCAGCAGCCACAACAACGCCAACCAGCATGCGCGGTTCGAGTCCGATGCCACGGTTTCGACGCTCGCGCCGCCTCCGAGCCTCACTAGCGTGCCCTCCCGCTCCGCGGCCGACGCCGACGAGGCGTCCTTGAGGCGGATGCCGTGGTCGGCGGTGACGTGGCAGGAGCTGCGGGTGGGCGACATTGTGCGTCTGCGGCGCGACGACAGCGTGCCGGCGGACATGGTGCTGCTGCACGCGAGCGGGCCGAACGGGATCGCGTACATTGAGACGATGGCGCTGGACGGCGAGACGAACCTCAAGACGAAGCAGGCGAACGCCAAGGTGGCCGAGCACTGCACGTCGCTGGCGGCGATGGCGGCGTGCGGCGCCGAGTTTGTGTCGGAGGACCCGAACCTGGACCTGTACAACTACGAGGGCCGGGTGCTCCTGGACGGCGAGACGCTGCCGCTCAACCTGAACCAGATGGTGTTCCGCGGGTCGGTGGTGCGCAACACGGCCGAGACGATCGGGCTGGTCGTCAACACGGGCGAGGAGTGCAAGATCCGGATGAACGCGCACCGGCACAAGAGCGCCAAGGCGCCCAAGATGCAGGCGATGGTCAACCGCATCGTGCTGCTGCTGGTGGTGTTTGTGGTGCTGCTGGCCGTCGGCTGCTCGATCGGCAACGGGCTGTGGCTGCCGCACTTTGCCCGGAAGGCGTGGTACCTGGACCACGCGAACCTGCCGCTGAGCCAGATCCTGTTTGCGTTTGTCATCATGTTCAACACGCTGATCCCGCTGTCACTGTACGTCAGCCTGGAGATCATCAAGGTCGGCCAGCTGTACCTGCTGGGCGACGTCGAGATGTACGACGCCGACACGGACACGCCCATGGTGGCCAACACGACGACCATTCTCGAGAATCTGGGCCAGGTCAGCTACATCTTCTCCGACAAGACCGGCACCCTGACCGAGAACAAGATGCGCTTCCGCAAGATGAGCGTGGCCGGCACCGCCTGGCTGCACGACATGGACCTGGTGCGCGAGGCCGCCGAGAAGGAGCAGCGTGCACGTGACCGCCTGCGCGACCGCCAGCGGGCCAAAGACCACAAGAACAAGGGCGTGCGCCGCTCCTTCAGCAGCAACCACGGGTCCATGGCGGCGCGCTTGTCGTTTCACCAGGCGTCGCGGGCGCCGTCGGGGGCGTCGCCTCTGGCCGACAACGCCAACGACGACGACGACGACGACGACGACGAAGCCCGGTCACAGGATGTGACATCGCCTGTTGCCGTCCGGGACTTTGGCGCTGCGCCGCCGCCCGCCGAGACGCCGCGCCGGTCCATGTCGACCACCGTGTCGCACTGGCGGTCGTCGGTGCGGCCGACGCGGGCGCCGCCGCAGCTGAAGACGGAGGATTTCCTCAACTACATCCGGCACCGGCCGCACACGGCGTTCTCGCGCAAGGCGCGGCATTTCCTGCTGTGCATCGCGCTGTGCCACACGTGCCTGCCGGAGACGACGGCGAGCGGCGCGATCGCGTTCCAGGCGGCGTCGCCCGACGAGCTGGCGCTGGTGCTAGCGGCGCAGGACCTGGGCTACCTGCTGGTGGACCGGCCGGCGCAGTCGATCAAGCTGCAGTTCCACCAGCTGGACGGCACGCTGGTGACCGAGACGTACCAGGTGCTGGACGTGGTCGAGTTCAGCAGCAAGCGCAAGCGCATGTCGATTGTCATCCGCATGCCCGACGGCCGCCTCTGCCTGTTCTGCAAGGGTGCCGACAGCGTGATCCTGCCGCGCCTCAAGCTGAACCAGATGGCCCTGGCCAAGGCGTCGGCTGTCGAGCGCCGCGCCAGCAAGCGCAAGAGCGTCGAGCAGGAGCGTGCCATGCTGCTGCGCCAGAGCCTGACGGCGAGTCTTGCGGGCGGCAGCGTCGGCGTCGGCGTTGGCGGCGCTGGCGGGGGCACGCCCCGGACCAGCATCAATCTGAAGCGCGCGGCGTCGGCGGCGGCGGCGATCCACGCGCCGCCGTTCCGCGGCATGTCACGCATCAGCACGGGCAAGCGGTCGCTGGACACGTACCGGCGGTCGGCCGTATTTTCGGGCGAGGTCGACGGCTGGCTGCGGCGGCGCGAGCGCGAAGACATGGACCTGGTGGACGCGGTCGAGCGTCAGGACAGCCTGGGTGGTCCTGCGGCGGCAGCGGCGGCGGCAGCGGAGGGAAGCGGCGACGGGGCCGGTCGTCGATCCGGTGTCGGCCGTCGGTCGCAGGACTCGGTCGCCGCCGCTGCCGCGGCCGCGGCCGAGAGCCTGTACACAGACCCGTACTGGGGCATGGTGGACGAGACGATTGCGGCCAACGAGGGCGCGGTGTTCGACCGGTGCTTTCAGCACATTGACGACTTTGCGTCGGAGGGCCTACGCACGCTGCTGTTTGCGTACCGGTACGTGGAGGAGGGCGAATACGACAAGTGGCGGGCGCTGTACCGGGAGGCGACGACGAGCCTGGTCGACCGGCAGGAGCGGATCGAGGCGGCGGCCGACGTGCTGGAGCAGGGTTTCGACCTGGCGGGGGCGACGGCGATCGAGGACAAGCTGCAGCAGGGCGTGCCGGAGACGGTGGACAAGATGCGGCGGGCCAACATCAAGATCTGGATGCTGACGGGCGACAAGCGCGAGACGGCGGTGAACATTGCGCAGGCGGCGCGGATCTGCAAGCCGTACTCGGAGGTGTACGTGCTGGACGCGGCGGTGGAGGGCGAGGGCGAGGGGCTGCAGGAGCGGATCGCGTCGACGCTGGTGGACGTGAGCCGGGGAATGATGCCGCACAGCGTGGTGGTGATTGACGGGCAGACGCTGGGGGTGGTGGAGGCGGCGGAGGAGCTGCGGATCCTGTTCTTCGACCTGGTGGCGCGCGTCGACGCGGTGATCTGCTGCCGGGCGTCGCCGGCGCAGAAGGCGACGCTGGTCAAGTGCATCCGGCAGCGGGTGCCGTCGTCGCTGACGCTGGCGATCGGCGACGGCGCCAACGACATTGCCATGATCCAGGCGTCGCACGTCGGCATCGGCATCTCCGGGCGCGAGGGCCTGCAGGCGGCGCGCATCGCCGACTACTCCATCGCCCAGTTCCGCTTCCTGCAGCGGCTGCTGCTGGTGCACGGCCGCTGGAACTACGCGCGCACGGGCAAGTACATCCTGGGCACGTTCTGGAAGGAGATGCTCTTCTACCTCGTGCAGGCCCTCTTCCAGCACAACAACGGCTACACCGGCACGTCGCTGTACGAGTCGACCAGCCTGACCGTGTTCAACACGCTCTTCACGTCGCTGCCCGTCATCCTCATGGGCATGTTCGAGAAGGACCTGCGCGCCGACACGCTGCTGGCCGTGCCCGAGCTGTACGCGTACGGCCAGCGCAACCGCGGCTTCTGCTTCCGCCTGTACGTCGGCTGGATGGCCATGGCCGTCGTCGAGGCCACCGCCATCTACTTTGTCCTGTACGCCGTGTACAGCCGCATGCTCTTTACCGACGACGCGTCGCTGTACGCCATGGGCAGCGTGGCCTTTAGCGTCTGCGTGACGTTTGTGAACCTGAAGATGCTGTAAGTTGGGGGGTCCTTTTTGGAACGAAGATGGAACCGTATCGTCCAAACGAAAGTGACTGACCGCCCCCCCTAGCTTCATCGAACTCCACAACCAGACCATCCTCTCCGCCGTCGGCCTCCTCGTCTCCGTCGGCGGCTGGTTCATGTGGAGCATCCTGCTGTCGCTCGTCTACGGCGAGAAGAACGGGCCCTACCTGGTCCACGGCACCTTTCTGCACAACTTTGGCCGCACCGCCACCTGGTGGGCCACCCTGACGCTCGCGCTCGTTGTCGTCGTCGCCTTTGAGCTGCTCGTCCGCGGCGTGCGCCGTGCCTACTTCCCCACCGACCTCGACCTCATGCAGATCATCGAGCACGACCACGACGTGCGCGCCGTCTTCAAGGAGCACGCCGCCGAGCAGGGCGAGGCGGGGGTGGTCGGTGGGGGTAGCGGCGGTTGCGGCGGCGTCGTCGACGAGCCGTACCCGCGGCCGTCGTACAGCAGCAGCAGTATGGGTCCTGGTGCGGGCGGCGCTCTGGACGATGGAGTGCGGGCCACAGAGGCGTCGGCGCCGGGGCGCAAGCCGCAGATCCCGGCGCTGGACACGACATCGCGGCACTGGCTGGGCGGTGCCGGCGGCGCCGGCAGCGGTGACCTGGCCAGCCCGGCGCTATATGCGAGCCCGGTGGAGGCAACGGCGCCAGCCGGGGCCGAGCGGCTGCGCGAGGGTTGAGTCTACAAAAGGGGGGACGAGTGATGTTTGGAATGTTTGGGGTGTTTTGGTTTGGGGGTTTGCTCTGTTTGCCCTTTCTGACGATCTACACGCACATTTTCTGTATCTCAAGATACCCTTTGTTTGCTTTTTGGTCGGGTTGCCGCATATCTAGCCCTAGTGGATCGTTTTGTAGAGAGAAACCAATGCACAAGGATACACAAAACATGGGGGGGCCCATGCCATACAGGAAATGATTCTTCACCAGACAAGATCAACTTTAGCATCTCTAGCGAGAGCCCTATACGAATGAAACCCTGCGACCAATTCTCCCCTGCACAGCAAGAAATGAAGCAGCGAATGCAACCCCCCCCCCAAGCAGCATCACTCGGTTCCAACACAGCACGCATTCGGTATGGTTCGTCGAGTCCAAAAGCGTCCTCCTGCATGAAGGGAACCGACCATCCCCCTTCGGCACCAGGTACCACGCGCCGCAGTCCGTGGTGCACAGCCCAGTTCGGCCTGCTTCCGTCAGGCCGCCCCCCCCCAGGTGTAGAGGAAATCGTCGTCAGACAGTGTGTCGTTGCCGTCCAGCGTGGCCGTCAGGGCACTTCACACAGCCGGCCGAGATCCCGGCCAGGGCGTCGTCGGCACGCTGAGCACCGTCCGCCTTGTACCGGCTGATGCACTTTGCGCGGTATTCCCGTATTGTTCCGGTTGTGCGCGCACCGCCGTGGCCTGTTTCTGATCACAGCTTCTTTTTCGACAAGCAACCTTTCTTTACAGTCTCCGCAACTCCATTATTGGTCCAATTTATATGGCCCTACAAACGCGCGGGGTTGGCCTTCTTATAGCCGCCGAGGCCCTGACTACTTTCAGTTAGGTGGGTGGATACGGCCAGGCTAGCGCGTGAATATATATGTACTCTGTAGCTGTAGATTCTGGCGGATCCGAGACGGGGTCCAGATTGCGTTGGTTTTCTTTCGTCTACCGACCTCGGCGGGATAAGCTTGTTCCCAAAAGAGGAAGATGTCCACATGGATCCCTTGCGTTGGATCCCGTGTTGTCGGCCAAGGTTCCACCTGCATTGAGGACACGCCCTGCGCCAACGGCGCCTGCTGCGGCATCAGTGGCTACTACGAGAACTGGCGGTCACTGCCGGAGCTTGGGTTCCAGATCCAGCTGGACACGGACAGCAAACGGCTGATGGACACGCGCGTGCGGGCCACAATCGAGGCGGCCGTGACGCTCAACGTCGGCGTGGCACCAGGGAACTGCGCGGGCGCGTACTACGGCGTCGACGCGGCGACGGGCATGTCGATTGGCGTGTCAAGCAGCCGTGCAGTGGCCAAGCGGAACGACACCGACACGGACGTTCTCACCAAGCGCGCTCTGAAGAACAGATTCCATCACAACAAGCGCTTCGCCCAATGTCGACTCGTCCAAGGAACTGATCCATTCAAATCCGCCCGTGTTCACGTTTGTGCCCGCTCAAGCCCAGCAACTGCGACGACTAGACGTTTGGCCAGGTGGCGACGCCGTCCGACAGTGACTCGGCCAAGGGGAACACGGAGCACGTCCTAGAGTGGCAGATTCTCGGCAGCTGTCTGAAGGATCTACATAGAGGACAGCGGCGTCCGCAGCAGGCCGTGCCCGCTGGAGGGGGCCACCAACCTGTTCCGGCCGGACGCCGACATCGTGCAGGCGTGGCGGGCGGCGACCAAAGGCGCAGTGCGAGGGCACCGAGGCGGCCGTCCAGCGTGTCGACATCACGTCTGCGCTGTAAGATACGAAGACAACTGGGCGCTACGGTAAGGAGTACGTAGGCAGCTGAGGCTGCAAATGAGTATTACGCGCTGGGCGCGACCCCGCCAACGGACGCCCCGCGTCAGAGATTAGTCAGGCAGGCCACCTGCCGCCCAAACGATGCACCAAACCACTCACTGCCTCCTTCCCAAAGCACTGTTGCAAACCACCGATCGCGACCTGTCCTCCTCTCTATGGCTTTAAACGTGTCTCGTCTGTAGACCTCACTGCATCTTGTGCTGGCCTGCCCAGGTTCTCGCAAACGCAACTACCCGTCAGCTCCCATTGCCCCTCACGGACCCTCCTCGCCCCGCGGCAAGAACGGGAAACGAACGAACCCGAAACACAACAACGGAAAGAAACAGCCGCAAACGACAACGGGAAAAGGGAGACATCGTTGACAGAGAGGCATACGACTCCTAAAAGACACACGCACATCGTCTCTCCCCGCCGTTCGCCGGCCCTGTCCACCACCATGACCACCATCAACGTGGCCAGCGCCACGTCCGCCACCATCAGCCAGCTGCTGCAGAAGCTCGGCGACGCGGACCCGGACTTCCGCTTCATGTCCCTCAACGACCTGCTCAACGTCCTCGTCCACGGCCGCCCCGAGATCCTGCAGAACGACTTCAACACCGCCGCCCGCACCATCGACCATCTCGTGCGCGCCCTGGACGACCAGAACGGCGAGGTGCAGAATCTGGCCATCAAGTGGTAGGCCCTTCCCTGTCCTGCTGTCTTTCTCTGTCCCTCGCTCCCCCCCTTTCGTCCGTCTTGCTTACGCATCTTCCCAGCCTCGGCCCTCTGGTCCGCCGCCTGCCCAACTCCATCATCGGCCCGCTCATGGAGAAGCTGGCTGTGCTCAAGCTCAAAAACTCCGTCGACGCCGCCATCCCCGCCCTGGCCCTCAAGGCTGTCGTCGAGTCCCTGCCGTGTCCGACCCCCGGCGAGCCGCCATCCAAGGACGTTGCCGAGGCCTATGCGCTCGTCAGCCGCGTGCTGGTCCCGCGGTTCATCTGCCGGCCGTCGGCCCGGAACGGCAGCCTCCGGACGACACCGGCACAGATGGCCACCGCTCAGACCGGCGTCAGCGGTGGCGGCAGCCTGCTCGATCCCGGCAAGGACCTCGTCCCGGAGTCTGTTGATGTGCTCATTGCTGTCGTGCGCTGCTTCGGGCCGCTCTTGCAGCCCCTCGAGGCCGAAGCCCTGCAAGACACCGTCGTCAACGTCCTGCACGACGCCCGCGGCAGCTCCGTCGTCAAGAAGCGCGCCGTGGCCGCCATCTCCATCTTGGCCGTCTATCTGCCGGACGAGGCCCTGGCGTCCTTTATCGCGGGCACCGTCCAGACACTCAGCAGCAGCCGCAGCAGTCCGGCCACCCAGCGTCTGTACATTTCCATCCTGGGCTCCATGGCCCGGTCCATCCCGCACCGCTTCGACAACCACATCGCCGCCGTCGCCCCCTTTATTCTCCACGCCCTTGACGAAGCCGCGCTGGTGAAGCAGCTCGAGGCCGTCAGCGAAGGCAACGATTCGGGCGACTTCAACGATGTGCGCGAGACCGCCCTGGTCACCCTCGACGCCTTCCTCTACTCGTGTCCGAACCAGATGCGGCCATACACCGACGAGACGATCCGAGCCTGTCTGCGGTATGTTCGCTACGACCCCAACTACGTGGACGACGACGGCGACGACGACGAAATGGACGATGCCAACGCGGACGAAGACGAGGATTCCGGCTTTGACGATGACGACGACGACGACGACGACGACGACGACGAGTTTGAAGCCGACGCCGGTTTCGACGACGACGATGATGCCAGTTGGAAGGTGCGCCGGTGTGCGGCCAAGGCCATCCACACGCTCATTTCCACGCGGAGCAGCGGCGACCTGCTCGACAACGGCGTGCTCTACCGCGAGGCTGCCCCGGTGCTCATCAAGCGCTTTGACGAGCGCGAAGAGACGGTCCGGCTCGAGGTTCTTTCCGCCCTCGCGCTCCTGGTCCGCAAATCCGGCAACGGCATCCTCCCCGATTTCCCGCTCGACGACCAGGCCGCCGGCGACTTTTCCGCGCAGCTGCCCCTGAGCCGCAAGCGCCGCCGCCAAAGTAGCGCGAGCGGCGCCGCTGCCGCCATCGCCCTGTCGCGGTCCGGCACGACCGGCCCCTTGTCCCCCTCGCTCGAGCGCACGCCGTCGATCCCGACGAGCGGGCCGCGCGCCGACCTCGCCGTCCAGACGCCGGCCATTGTCCGCGCCGCGGCGAAGCTGCTCAAGGGCAAGCAGATCCCCACAAAGCATGCGGTGGTGTGCCTGCTCAACGACATTGTCACTGTCCAGCACGGCGGCATGGCCGACTACTTTGGCCTGATCCTGCCCCCGGTCATCGAGGCCGTCAAGCCGTCGTCGATGGCGACGTCAGCCAGCTCGCTCTCTCTGGCCGGTGGCAACGCCACCGCGACCCCGACCACGCTGCGCGTGGCCGCCCTGCACCTTCTCAGCCACGTGGCCAACACGCACCCGTCGCAGGTCCTGCAGCCGTACCTGTCGAGCATTGTCGACGGCGTGCTAAGTGTGGCGTACGATCGCTTCTACAAGATCTCGGGCGAGGCCATGTCCGCCATTGAAGAGGTCACCAAAACGATCACGCCGCCACGGTCGCGCGCCGCGGCGGCCGCCAAGTTCAAGCCGGAGCTGCAAAAGCTGTACGACGTGGTCATGAACCGGACCACGTCGGCCGACGTGGATGCCGAGGTGCGCCGGAAAGCCATCCAGGCCCTGGGCACGCTGCTGTCCCGCACGGGCGCAGCCGCGGGGCCCGACGCAACGGCAGCAACGGCAGCAACGGCAGCAACGGCAGCAGCGACGGCGTCCGGAGGGCTTCTTCTGCCGCTGGAGAAGCGGCGCGCGGCTCTGGATGCGTTGCGGGAGCGCCTGACAAACGAGACGTCGCGGCTGGCGGCGGTCGAGGCGATCGACGTGGTGGCAGCGGCGGCGACCGCATCAGCGACCGCGTCAGCTGTGCCGTTCGACTCACAGTGGGCGCGGCCGGTGGCAGTCGAGCTGTCGACGCAGCTGCGCAAGGCCAACCGGGCGCTGCGCGGCTCGAGCGTGCAGGCGCTGCGGCACCTGGTGCAGAGCCCGGCGGCCAAGGGCCTGCTGGACGCGGACACGGTCGGGCTGCTGGTGGCAGCGCTGCAGCCGGTGCTGACCAACGGCGACGTGCTGCTGCTCAGCCCCGCGCTGCGCGTCCTGGAGGCGCTCGTGCAGGAGCAGCCGACGCTGGTGGTGACGCCGGCCGTGATCGCGTCGCTGTGCACGCTGCTGCAGACCAACGTGGCGGCGACGGTGCTGGACCGGCTGCTGGCGCTGGTGACGGTGGTCGGGCGCAGTGGCCAGGGCCAGGCGCTTATGGGCAGCCTGCTCCGCGATGTCGGCGTGCACGGCGACCCGGCGGTGGTGGGCAAGGTGGTGGGCAACCTGCTGGTGGCGAGCGGCGCGTCGGCCGGGGTCACGGTCGACAGCTTCGTCAAGGAGGTGCAGACGTCCAAGGGGGACCAGATGCGCGCCAGCCTGGCGCTGTCGGTGCTGGGCGAGGCAGGGCTGCGGCTGGGCACGGCGTCGCCGATCCAGCCGTCGCTGTTTCTGGAGCAGTTTGGCAGCGCGTACGACAAGGTGGCCATCTCGGCAGCGGTGGCGCTGGGCCGCGCGGGAGCCGGCAACGTGGCGGTGTACCTGCCGGTGATCCTGGACGGGATGGGCGGCAACGGCGAGACGCAGTACCTGCTGCTGCAGTCGACCAAGGAGGTGCTGCAGCAGGTGGCCGTGGACCAGACGGACATCAGCGCGTACGCGGCGACGATCTGGGAGCACCTGCTGCGGGCGGTGGACGTGGAGAACAACAAGGCGGTGTGCGCGGAGTGCATCGGGCGGCTGGCGATCATTGCGCCGCAGACGTACATCCCGAAGCTCAAGGGCCTGCTGCAGGACGCGCGGCCGGTGCTGCGGGCGATGGCGGTACAGGCGCTGCGGTACACGCTACCGGAGACGGGCGAGGCGTTTGACGCGCTGCTGCGCGAGAACCTGGTGACGATGCTGACGACGGCGCTGCAGGACGCGGACATGGAGATCCGGCGGCTGGCGATGACGGCGCTCAACGCGGCGGCCAACAACAAGCCGGAGCTGGTGCTGGCGCACCTGGACCAGCTGCTGCCGTACATCATGGAGGAGTCGCGGCCGAAGCCGGAGCTGGTGCGCGAGGTGCAGATGGGCCCGTTCAAGCACACGGTCGACGACGGGCTGGAGGTGCGCAAGGGTGCGTACGAGACGCTGTACGCGCTCATGGAGACGGCGCTGTCGCGCATCAGCGTGCTGCGGTTGTTTGAGCGGGTGGTGGACGGCCTGAGCGACGACCACGACATCCGCGCGCTGTGCAACCTGATGCTGGCGCGGCTGGCGTACGTCGCGCCCGAGGAGACAGCGCGCCACCTGGACGCCATCGCCGACAAGTACCGCGTCATCCTGTCAACCAAGCTCAAGGACAACGCCGTCAAGCAGGAGCTCGAGAAGCAGGACGACGCCAACAAGAGCGTGCTGCGCGCGACGCTGCTGCTCGCCGACCGGCTCAAGGCCACGCTCAGCGACGGCAGCTCGACGCTGGCGGGCGATCTGGGGCGCGGGCGCGGCAGCGCGGGCGCGGGCGCAGGCACGGGCGCGGGCACGGACACGGGCACGGGCGCGAACGGTGCCGGCAGCAAGGCTGCTGCCGGCAGCACCGGCAGCGGCCACCAGCAGTGGGCGCAGTACTGGGACTGGGTCAACAAGGCGTACGAGCCACAGCTGCGCAGCCTGCGCGAGGAGAACCGCGAGCTGGGCACGAGCCTTGGCTATTAGCGGTACAACAACGCCGGGGTAGCAAGAGCGGCGGCGCGGGGGCGGGGGGCGTGTGCGCTGCGGGAAGCAAGGGCGGCAAAGGCGGCGAGGCTGGCGAGGCTGGCGGCGGTGTTGCCGCCCGTCGGCGTCGGCCGGCAATGGCGATGCAGGTGCCGCGCGGCCGACAACCACGAGTATGTCTTTCGGCGGGAGCCGGCCTCGGGGTCGGACTGGGACTCGGAATCGGTCGTCTCGCACACGGACAAGAGCGCGGATGGCGGGGACGACAAAGACGATGAGGACGGCGAGGACGGCGAGGACGGCGAGGACGGCGAGGACGGCGAGTACAACGACGGCGAGGTGAACGAGCTCGACGACCTTGGCTTGTCGGAGGCGGAGGAGTCCTACGACGAGGAGACGGAGGAAGACGAGGAAGCCAAATAAAAAAAAACAAAGGGCTCGCCGACTCGTCCACCAGCCTGTTCCAACGAGGCCTAAACAAATAACGGACATGGCGACGACGGCTAGACATGTTGCATTGGCACGGAAAAACCCCCCCCCCGAAAACCCCCGAAAAAAAAAAGGTCAAAGGAGGAGGGAGAAGGGAGAGGGGGCTGGCTTCCTAGCGAGAAAAGACGAGGTTTTTATGGTTTGTTTTTTTTCTTTTTTTCCTAACGTTTTGCAGAATAAATACAAATACAGTTTCCATCCACCTTTGACGAAGATAGGGGAGATTCTCGGCCTCGGGCAAACCAAAACGGACTACGCCCGCGACAGCAGACGGCAGCCGCGCTGGACACTGTCGGTCTAGCGCGGCTCGCCGGCCGGTGCCCGGTACGCCGGCATCGTGGCGATGCCGACCAGCAGATGGTTGGTCAGGTTCATGGCCGCCGACGCCGATGCCGACGCCGACGCCGCCGACCGCGTCCGCAGCGCGTGCGGGCCGCCGTCTGCCGCGAACTCGGGGCCCGCCTCGGACATCTGGTTGGTGCTGGGCCGCGGTGCCGGGCTGGCCGGCGGCGGCGGCGGCGACAACCGAGCCGGCTCCGGGGTCGGCCTCGGGGACGAGCGCGCTGTGTGGTAGATGCTGGGGCTGGCCCGGCTGCTCCGCGTACGGCGGTCGGACGGGCCAGCTCCGGTACCGGTATCTGTGCCGGTGCCGGTGCCCGTCTCGGCGCTCGCGCCAACGATCGCGGAGACGCTCGCATCGCCATCCGTGCTGTCGGAGCCGGCACGGGCTGCGGTGCTGGCCCAGGCGGACGAGCCAGGATGCTGCCCATGGCCGCCAGGCGCAAAGACCAGGGGCCGTCGGCTCGGCTGTGCCCCGCGGTGCCGAACGACCGTTGCTTCGGACGACTGCGGTGGCACATGTGCACCGTCGCCCGCCTCCTCGGCACTGCTGCCGCTGCCGATGTCGTAGGCCGCCGCGCTGGCGGTACCCATAAAGGGAAACCGCATGGACACGGGGCGCCGTGGCCGGGGCGCCAGGAGCTCCACAGCGCTCACGCTGCTGCTGCCGATGTTGGAGCCCACCCCGGCCGAGCCGTCCAGGTTCTGCAGCGGTCTCTGCTGCCGTTTTGGCCGCTGGCTTGGCGAGTCTGCCTGCTGTGACGTTTGGCCCCCCTTGTTCCGAGGCACTGCCGAGGGCCCGCCGGGTCGGCGACCAAACCCCGGAAGCCGCAGCTGGCTCGCGGCAAAGGCAATGAGCTCCTTTGCTCGGACGATGCGTTTTGGTGTTTGTTCCAGCAAGCTCGGCTCTTGCAACAGGGACTGCGGAGGCATCAATTGCGGTGGCGACCGTGTGACCAGGTCGGGCTGCGCCCGGCTCCTGCTTGGGCGTGATGGACGTGGCAGGTTCTGCAGCTGCTCTTGTCGTTCTTGCTGCTCGGGCTTCCGTGGGCCTTGCTGCGGGCGGCCGACGTGCGGGTCGCGTAACGATTCGGGTCCGATCGATGGATCCGGCCGCGACGAGCCCGGGTTAGATTGTCCTGGGGGGGGCAATGTGTTGGGCATAATCGTGCCGACATCGGACAGTCGGACCATTTTCTCCCTTTTTGCCTTGGCCAGTCGTTTCCGCCTCTTTCGTTGCTGTCTGTCCTCGGCCAGCTCCTCCTGCCGAGGTATCGACGGGGACTGCGCCGCACGTAGCAGCGAGTCTAAGTGGATGGACTCTCTGAGCAACGGCGGAACGGCCAGAGCAGAGACCCGGGCTGGTTGCTGGCTGATGGTGCCGGTGTTTGCCGCGCCCAAGCCGACAGCGACAGGTGTTCCGATGCCATCCGCACAAGCTCCAGGGGCAGCAGGAGTAGTAGCATCCTCAGAAGCCCCGTCCTCTGCAGCGTTCTCGGCGGCTTCTGCAGCCTTGCGTCTGCGGTTCTCCCACTTCTTGCTCAGAGACTTGATGGCTACCATGCAACACGCGTAGCACATTGCAGCAGACAGGGCGTATTAGGTCGACCGCGAGGTTAGGTCTGCTTGCTCTTTTCTCTTTGCGCTTTTCTCTTTTGCCACGTTTACTGGCTCCGTTGTTTTGCGTTGGTGATGTCGCCTGTTTTAGGTGGTGCGGCTTCGAGGTGACGCCTGTGAGACGCAAAAGAGGGGAGGATATTACACAATGATCGTTAAAAATGCTGAACCGGGCAACACGGCAACAGAGGGGGGCCGCGTAAGAAACGTGCTTCAGGGAGACCGTAGCAAGGGAACGAGTGCTGGGGTGACAAGGAAGGGAAAAAGAAGCGCAGACGAAGGGAAAACGAAGAAGAGATTCGTTGCCGAAGAGGCATCGGGGAGAGCTGTCGACGCGACCATCCATCCTTCCCTTCTAGGCGATTCGCTTCCTGGTCGTCCCTTCCATTTGCCGTCGGGCCAAGGCGTCACAATGCCGGATGTGGCTGGCTGGATGAGGAAAGAGAGAAGGACATACAAAGGGCCATAAAAAGGAACTTTGGGAACGGGAGCAAAAGAACACAAGCAAGAAACACATCGCCACTATCATTATCCCAGCCCGAGATATCCGAAACCAAAGGGGACAAAGGAAAAGAGGCAAATGAAAGACTATCCGGGGACGGGAGATCGGTTTGGGCCATAAAAGGCCACAGTCAATATATCCCCAGCAAATCGACAGCAAAACAAGGGAAAAAAAGGAGTCAAAATCAAAACAGGTCCTTCGTTACCAGCCCCCAAAGCCCTCCTCGTCGCCTCCCTGCTGTCTTGCATAGGCATGTGTAGCCAGCGCATCCGTGGCCCATTTGTCCGACTCTCGTCTGCACGGTAGTCGAGAAAAGGGATCATGACAAGAGAAAAACGGCGACATGGTTTGGATGTGTGTCATAGATGCGTGGGACAGAAACAAAGAAAAAGAACACCTTCACACGCCACCCGGTGCGTCGTATCAGCACGATTGGTAGAGGAGCAGCGGCTCGCCCACATTCTCAATCTCAGGTATTGTGCACTTCAGATCAAAAGCCTTGGACAGCACGATTTTGAAGATCTGCCGTCATCAAACGTCAGTAACGAGCGCAGACACGGAAGGGTTCTGGAGAGGGCCGACCTTTTGGACGTTGATGCTGTGGCTGGTGCTGCTGAAAATGAGCGCCGCACGCATGGCCTTTGCAAACCGACGAGCCTGGGAACGCCAGTTAGTTCTTCGTCCCTTCACAACAGTCCTTCTTACAAAGAAGTACAAAGAAAACACACCTGGTTGGAGATTTCTTCCTGGTCCTCGCGCGGGAAATTGACAAAGTGGTCGTACTTGGTGCCGACCAGAATGGGAATCGCCGTCTTGTTGAAGCCACGGCCCTGCCGGTACCACTCCTTGATGCTGTTCAGCGTGCTCTTGCGCGTCAGGTCAAACATGAAGAGAATGGCCACCGCGTCGTTGCAGACCAGCGGCAGCATGTTCACAAACTCCCGCTGGCCGCCCAGGTCCCAGATGCTAAAGGTGATCTCCGTGTTGCGGATGCTGATCGTCTTCTCCATGAAGTTGACACCCAGGGTCTGGATGTAGTCTTCGTCCCAACTGCCTTCGACGTATTTGACCATGAGAGACGTCTTTCCGATCTGCGCGTCGCCGACCATGCCCACCTTAATCACCACGTGGTTCCGCCCGTTGCTCGGCTCCGCATGCGCGCCACTGCCCCGCGATACGTGGTCTGGGTAACCGCCGCTGCTGGCAGGTGCCATGTGCCCAGACAGACCGGATGGCGGGCGCGAGATTGGATGCTGTGCTTGCGGTTGTTGCGTTTGCTGCGTTGGCTGCGTTTGCTGCGTTTGCTGCGGCTGTTGCGGCTGTTGCGGCTGCTGTGCGTAATGCTGCGGCGGCGGCGGCGGCGGCTGCTGCTGCTGCTGCGGCTGCGGCTGCGGCTGCGGCTGCTGTGGCTGCTGTTGTGGCGTCAGCGGTTGCTGGTAGAGCGGCTGCGACTGCTGCGGTTGCAGTGGTGGTGATGTTTGCTGATACAGCCGGTCCTGGGGCTGTGCTTGGTACTGTAGCGGTTCCTGGTATTGCGGCTGCTGTGCCGGCAGTGGCTGCTGATAATGTTGCTGCGGTTGTGGGGGCGGCTGTCGCAGTGGGAGGCTCTGGTGGATGGTCGGGTCCGAGTCGTCGGGGACGTCAGCGGGCGATGCGGCGCCATAGTCATGTAGCAGCGAGTTCGTCGGGGTCTGGTCGAGCGGCTGCCCTTGCACGTGCAGTTCGTTATCATCGGGACTGCGGTACGCACTGCCTTCCATCCCGCCCGTGGGCACGCTCTCTTGCGTGTGCATATCGGGCTGGGCGTGTACCGCCGTTGGCGTAGGCGGTCCTATGTTCATCGTGTCGAGAACGTCGTGAAACTGGGCCGGGGACCCCGCCGAGAGCGTTGAGGAATCCAGATTGACGGAATGCGCCAGGGAACGACGGGCTGGTTGAATTCGGCAGCCACAAAAGCAGGCAGGGTATGGGCTACAACGCAGGCAAAGGAAGGAAAACCAGTGACGCTGGGAACAGTTGATGGCAGACCGGTTGGTGACCGCAGTGTTTGGTTTCGTAGCTTTCCGGGATTCTTTTGTCGTGATGGTGACCGACTGGAATGCTGGCGACGTAAGAGGCTTTGAATCACGAAAGGCGGGGTCCAGAGTGTCGCGGAGTCTTGCAACGCGTCGAGGGATCGGCGGTGATGTTTTTTTGTAAGAGACGTGTCGAGAGTTGGGGGCGATGTGACTGATCAAATGCCAGTTGCAAGCCCTGGAGGAAAAGAAGACGGAACGAAGCTTGACTGGAGGGGGCCAGCGAGATGGTGGAGCCGGGAGGACTGCGTGCTCTATGTACGGACGGGGAAAAACAAGGCAGCCGAAGAGCGAGAATTCAGATACGCATTAGGCAAGAGAGGTGCGGGTGGAAGGAGCGAAATGCGGCGACACAGTTAGGTTTTCCCACTTTCTCGTCCAAAAGACTGGGGTTGGCCCTGAGCACCTCGCCGGACGGGACTGCATCGCCTGGGTCGTGCAACCTCTGTGTGGCGTATCTTTACAGAGGACACGGGGGACGCGTTAGGCAGGCCCAGGAACGAGCAAGGCGGGGTGTGTAGGAGGAGCAAAGCGGCGGCCAATAGGCGCTGCCGTTGGTTCGAACGAACAGGGTCTAATTTGCGATCTGGGCAATGGGGGCAGCTGGACCAGAAAACTAGACTGCGCCGGCGCCGCAAAAGCAGCAGCAGCGTGCAGGAACGGGCGGCGCCCGGCGAATAGCATGGCGAGGAAAAAACGCACTGTACTTTAAGGATCTTCCTTTTCATGTGGAACACGCGACGCGACGCGTTTAAAAAAGAGGGCGAGAGGACGCAAGATACGATAAAGGACAACGACGCAGAACGGCAAGAAAAAAATAACAGCACTAATCCGTTAGTTCCTGTAGCCAACATCTATTAAGACAGGTAGGTCGTCAACCGTCTCCGAGACATCTCCAACTCCGTCAAAGTGCGGTCACGTGCAGACCCGCTTTTGTTTTGTTCGGGACGACCGGATTCTGTCGCATTCGGCGTCCTCGCCGGCGCATGCAACATGGCCAGCATCGCCCTTTGGGTTGGCCGCGTTGAGATGTCGACCCTCACGCACCTACCGACAGACAGCATAGCGCACAAACAATGGAAAACTCGCGAGTGCTGCCGCAGGCCATCCACCGCAAGCCACTGCCGCGGCTGCCACCCGAGCACGCCGTGGCCACGAGCACGCCGAGTGCGTCTGCCGACCTGACGCAGAGGCTGGAGACTCTGCAGCTGCAGGACAGCGGCAATGTCCGGACAGTGGGCCTGCCGCCGTCACGGCAAGGGACATCCCCGACGGCCTCTCCGGCCCTTTCGTCGGCGCCCACGTGGGGAACATCAGCATCGACAGCGCCGACTTTGGGCTCTTCCTCTACGTGGACATCCACATCGTCTACGATACGAGCCGCAGACACAGCTGTTGTAGCCCCGTTCTTGCCAGCGCGGCCCGCAGCGAGCGGACGACCGAGTACGGCCTCGGGCGCCTTCGGCCCTTTGCGACCTGGCCTTGCCGCCACCGCCCCGGCTGCCGCCCCGGGCAGCGAGAAGAAAGAACCGTCGGTGTGGAAGACGGCACTGGACGAAACCCGTTTTTTTGCGGCGGGGCTCGTGCACAAGCCGTACGAATCGAGCAAGCACCACACCATCCTGCGCCACTCGCCCGGCCTGATCATGTACCGCGGCCCGTCGACCAGCGTGGCCGTGACGGTGTTCTCGACGCCGGATCACCCGGTGCCGGCAGACCGCACCGTGTGGCTGCAGCGCCGCGGCTACTCGGGCGACACAGGCCTCAAGCTCAAGACGCTCGTGGGCGCCAGCGGCAGCTGGCTGGATGTGACGCCCAGCCGGCGGATTGCCAGCACGGGCGACCTGCCGGCCGTCGACGAGCGCGGGTACCAGCGCGACATTGGCAAGATCATGAAGAAGGTGCGCAGCAGCGGCGAGAAGGCGCTGGCACGGCGGCAGCCGCGCGAGACACTCGTCGTGCGCATCCCCGCGGCCGCCGCAGACGGCTACTTCCGGCTGGTGCTGTGCACGGGGGGCGGCGCCGACCCGCGCACCGGCGTGGTCAGCAGGCGCAAGACGCTGTGCGGCAGCCCCGTGTTCCGCATCGCCAGCACGTCGTCGGACGCGAGCATCTTCCGCGGCGCCAGCCTGCGCACGCTGCCGGCCGAGGCCGGCGTCAAGCTGGTGTCGATGCTGGGCTCCAGCTACGCCAGCACCGTGGCCGAGCCGGTGGTGAGCACGGTGCAGTCGCAGGTCGAGCGGTTCCAGCCCGGCGCGGCCCAGACGATGGCGGCGCAGACGGCCTACGACTCGAGCGGCCTCGCCGACAAGCTGGACGCCGCCGATGCCGCGTACGAGCAGCGCCGCCAGGAGGCCTACAGCGCCTTGCACCCCGGCGGCGTCGGCGAGGAGGACGAGGCCCCGCCGGAGAGCATCGGCCCGGACAGCGGCCCGGAGAGCCCGTTCCCCATCCCGTTCCATGGCCGCATCGTGCGCGGCACCGGCCGCAGCACCGCAGAGCTCGGCGTGCCGACGGCCAACCTGGCCGACGTGCCCGACAACGTGCGGCTGCGGCTGCGCGGCGTGTACTTTGGCTGGGCGGCCGTCGTGCGCAAGGGCGAAAAGAAGGCCGCGGACGCCGCGGATGCCGCGGACGCCGCGGACGACTGGATCGAAGCCGTCATCACGATCGGCCCGTCGCCGTGGAGCCGGCCGTCCGTGGTGGTGGGCAACGACGTGGCGGTGCACCTGCTGTACGAGTTTGGGCCGTCCAGCCTTCTGGGCGCACAGCTCAAGGTGCTCCTGATGGGCTTCCTGCGGCCGCTTCCGACCCGGCCGGGCGCCGTCGGCGGCACGGGCACACACACGGACGCCCAGCACGCGGCGGCGGCAGGCGCCAGCAACGTCGATGCGCGCGTGGTGGTGACCAGCCTCAGCCGGCAGGGCTGGCGGCCGCAGAGCACGCTGGACGGCATCGCGGCGGCCAAGAGCGCGCGCAGCATGATGGACAAGTACGCAGAGTCGCGCAGCAAGCTGCAGAAGCAGGTCGACAAGATCCCGCTGCACTTTGTGGGCGTGCGGACGCAGGGCAGCGAGCTGCGCGACCAGCTGTACGGCAACGGGGGGTACTGGGTAGCACGGTAGGCCTTTGGGTGTAGTCCTACGAGTATACTCGGGAATATCAAAGATCAACAGCCCCTGCATGGCGGTGCATTCGCCCCCGTCATCGCGGTGAGGGTTATTACGGGGTCGTGTGGACCTGTTGGCGCCGCAAACACGCGCGCTAAGATGGCGTATTATAGGCTACTCTCCCCCCCTTGTGCTAATCACTGATAACGCCATTCTCAGGCGAAAGCACCCAAACTGCAGGCGGTGTGGCAAGGGCCCCTTTTGCCTGGCCCCGCCTGCCCTGTCTGCTGGTCGTAGCGGGCATCGGCGCGGCAACTCTGGCGGCACGCAGCTGCCCGACAGCCGCTGTGGCGGGCGAAATTTGGCCACGCGCGAAATGTCGACACCGGCGTCAAAACGACAGGCAGAGAGAGCAAAGGCCTTCCGCAACCGCGAAAAAAAACTCAAAAAAAAACCCCGCACATCAACTGAACAAGCACGAGCTGCCGTCACCCGCATCGCCTTTTCTTTCCCCCGCTGCCCCTGCCGCCGTCTCGTCTTGCGATCGCCCATCCGCCAACAGCACGCCATTCTGGGCCGTCTCGCCTCACGTGCCCTGTGCAGACTGACGACATCCCGTCCCCTTACTTGAACCCGTCGGCGCCCGCACAGCGACACAAAAGACGCAAAAGACACAAAAGACACAAAAGACCCAAAGCCAGAATACGGGCCCTTTACGACAGTTGAAACACCCTCCAGCCAATCCCCTTGTCCCCTGCAGCGCTTCGCCATCCTGCACCACCGCCGCCAGCCGCTCGCCATCCTTGACGCCCATTGCCCTCGCCAGTGGCCTGGACGGGACGGCCTGGCAGTGCTTTGCTGTGCTGCATCTCCCGTGTTTCAGTCCACTGTTTGCTCATTTGCGCCGCGGATTGGCTGCTCTGCCGTCTTGACCGCCTCTTTGTGCTTTGCCCCTCGCTCCCCTCTCGTCGCCCTACCGTGTCTTACGGCACCGTATCCCTCCCCCCCCCCTGCAGCAATGAATCACGCAAGCGGGTTGATTACCCAGCCGGCCAGTGCGTGGCCGCTGTTGCCCACGGACAACAGTGATTCGATTCTCCCGCCTCCTCCCTCTGCGCCCGCTGTGACAAAACTCCCCTTTTCTTCCTTTCCGTCTTCGTCCTCCTCGGCCGCCCCAGCCTCGACAACGACCGAGACGGCCACCTCGACGGCCACGACCGCGTCCGGCGCCACCACCACGACCGAAACCACCATCACCACCACGACCACCCTCCCGAGCAGCGCTGCTGGATCTGCTTCACCAGACATTCTCCAGACGACGCCCGCAGCAGCAGCGGCGCCCGCCAACACCGAGGTCAACTGCGACCGCCGCCGGCCTGGCGAACAAGACATCCAGCGACGGCTCACCATGTCGTCGTCGCTCATGGGCAAGACGGTCACGCCCTTTCTCAAGGACCACATCCCCGGCCTGTACTCACCCATGGCCAAGCGCGACACCATCGCCAGCATGCAGCGCCAGAACCGCGACCCGGACAGCCGTTACTGCTATCGTCACCGGCCCGACTCCAAGTGCCGCCGCGCCGCCGACGAGTCCAAGATGGTCAAGATCCAGCAGGAGCTCGAGAACCTCAAGCCCGACGACCAGCAGGCCATCACCCACGTCTGGTCCCTCTTCTCCGCCGCGCCGGCCAAGCAGCGCGACCTCATGCTCCAGGGCATCATGACCCAGTGCTGCTTCCCCCAGCTCTCGCGCGTCTCGCGCGAGGTGGCCGACCAGCTTAAGATCGACTTTATCACGGCCCTGCCGCCTGAAGATAAGCTCTATACCCCCCCCC
>PCDN01000013.1:242521-256698 GCA_002778105.1 Ceratocystiopsis brevicomis
CCGTCCGCATGTCATCAAACCGCTGTGATAGCCGGAAGACTTTGTAGGTTAGTCGTGCCGGAGGCAAGGCAACCGCATCGGACTCAAGAAAAGACAGCTACCGGAGCCCTCAACCGCACGTCTGCCGGCCGGAGAACCTCGTCGCCGTCCGCATACGTCACCCCGTAGCAATAGCTCCTCTCCGTACCCAGTAGTTGTAGCCGTCTGCCCCACGATTGTCCCCGCGCTTTTTCCCGCAGGCGGATGCGTGCTGTTTTGACTCAGCCGGCTTAGTCCGTGCAGCCGCGGATCGGTGGCCGGGGAAGCTTGGCCCTGAGCAGTCCCGCACCACTGGGGGGAAGGGGGGAGGGGGGCGGGGGATGGCACGCAAAGAGCGCGGCGAAAAGCGGGAAGACGGAGTGCAAGTATGACTGAACACCTGGCCTAGCTAGGGTTTGTTTTGTCCGAAGCTAGAACGGATCTCGTGGAGAAAAAGGACGGGAAAAAAAAACGAGACACGACACTTCGGCTCTCGCTTTCTTCTTTTGTTTGCATTCCCGTGTCCTTTTCGTCTTCCCGACTGTCTCAATTGCTCCTATTCTTCCTCCCCCAAGCTTCGCCGAACACACAACAAACCGACTGCAACGCGCACCGCTTGACGATCCGACGCACCCCCGGCACACGGCCGTCCTCGTCTACCCCCCCCGCCCTTCTCCTTCCCACACTTCACACTTCCTTCCCACTCCCGCAATGGCTTCAAAAGGTGGCAAGGACGGCAAGCCGCCAACATCAGCTGCCGTCAACCTGGTTGGTAAGTCTTTGCGCGCCTTCGCATACCCCCCCCCCCGGGGCCTCTTCTCTCGATGACTGCTAACAACGCAGCCGGTGGCGGCGCCGGCATGATGGAGGCACTGGCATGTCACCCGCTCGACACGATCAAGGTGCGCATGCAGCTGTCGCGGCGCGGGCGCGACGCGCCGCGGCGCGGCTTCGTGCGGACGGGCGTCGAGATTGTCAGGCGCGAGACGCCGCTGGGCCTGTACAAGGGCCTGGGCGCCGTGCTGACGGGCATTGTGCCCAAGATGGCGATCCGCTTCTCGTCGTTTGAGTGGTACAAGCAGCTGCTGGCCGGCCCGACGGAGACGAGCAGCGCGCTGGGCGGCCAGAAGATCTTCTTGGCCGGCCTGGCCGCCGGCGTGACCGAGGCCGTCGCCGTCGTCACGCCCATGGAGGTCGTCAAGATCCGGCTGCAGGCGCAGAACCACAGCATGGCCGACCCGCTGGACGTGCCCAAGTACCGCAACGCCGCGCATGCGCTCTACACCGTCGTCAAGGAGGAGGGCTTCGGCGCGCTGTACCGCGGCGTGTCGCTGACCGCGCTGCGCCAGGGCAGCAACCAGGCCGTCAACTTCACGGCCTACTCCTACTTCAAGGACGCCCTGCGCCGCTGGCAGCCCGAGCTCGACGCCAGCGCGCCCCTGCCCGGCTACCAGACCACCTTCATCGGCCTCGTCAGCGGCGCCATGGGCCCCCTCAGCAACGCCCCCATCGACACCATCAAGACGCGCCTGCAGAAGACCCCCGCCCAGCCCGGCGTCAGCGCCTGGAAGCGCGTCTCGCTCATCGCTGCCGACATGTTCCGGCAGGAGGGCTTCCACGCCTTCTACAAGGGCATCACCCCGCGCATCATGCGCGTCGCCCCCGGCCAGGCCGTCACCTTTACCGTCTACGAGTTCCTCAAGGACAAGCTCGAGACGTCGGGGCCGCTGTCTGTCAAGTCCAACACGTTTGAGGAGTAATGTGTTGGTCCTTGGTTTTGGGTTTGGGCTTTTTTTTTGTTTCCCCCCCCTGAATTCTTTTGCATTTTTGTCTTGTTCTTCTCTGTTTTCTGAGCCATTTCCGTTTGTATATAAAAAAGAGTCTCGTACAATAGAGGAAAACGCTTGCACCCGCCACCATTGCACCAACACTCACCGGCCTGGCCGCTTGGGCCGGCTGAAGCCCTTGCGCACCTCCGTCTGCGGGTGCAGCTCTGCCACCACCGTCGCCTCCGTGATCTCCGACGGCTCGTCGACCTCAAACTTCTTGTCCAGCGTCAGCCCGGCCTCGCCCGTCGCCACGTCCAGCACCGCCCGCTTCATGAGCGGGTACATCATGCGGAACTTGATCGCCTTGGTGCCGGGCGTCGCCGGGCACGTGTAGAAGAAGAGCAGCGGCGCGCTGGCCACGCCGCCGTGCGTGTGCTCGTACCGGAAGAACGTGAAGCGCGGCTCCGTGTCGGAAATGCTGCGCACGAGCGCGTCGATGGACGTCGGGGCCGGTCCGGGCGGCACGAGCTCGACGACTTCTGTGTCGGGGTTGATTTTCTGAGGGGCGGTTAACATGAAGAAAAAAGAACAAAGAGGAAAAAGAGGAAAAAGAGGAAAAACACGGGAGAAAGAACACCGACCAACATCACCACCCGCCCCCCCTCGTTCAGTGCCCGCAGTGCCGCCACCGCATCGTCCGCCACCGGCATCCGGAACGTCTTGCTCAGATGCATGTCGCGCGCCACCGTGCCGCGCCCGGCCTCCTGCTCGGCCCGCTTGACCTCGCCCAGCGACCGCTCCTCCTCGGTCAGCGGCGCCGCCTGCGCGGCGTGGGCGTCGTGCCGTGCGAAGCCGTGCCCGCTCAGCTCGTCCGCCGACGTGACAAAGAGCGTCTCGCGGAAATGCTCGCTGCCCAGCTCACGCACCAGCGCCAGCCGCGTCGACGCAAACAGCATCTTCTGCCGCACCTTGGCCGTGTCCGGCACGTACGTCGCTGCCACCAGGTGCGGCGCCGCGTCGTACCGCCGCAGCAGCACGTACACCGGCTCCGTCTCCGACAGCCGCGGCACCAGCAGCGAGTCCACGTGCTTCTCAAACGACGCCGTGCCGCCGCCGCCCTCGGGCGGCGTCAGCAGATCGACCGGGACCAGCGCCTCGTCGCGGATCGTCACCAGGAGGCCCAGGTGCCGGTCGGAGGAGAGGAGCGTGTTGAAGTGGGAGACAAGCTCCTGGGAGGCTGTTCAGGGGAGAACAAAGGGTCAGCAGGTCATGCGTCGTATCTTGACGAATCGAAAACAAAAAAAAAAAAAAAAAGAGGATGAAACCAACCGGAGATGCCCGACTGCATGGCGGGGAGATGCTCTCGGCCGGGCCGGTCAGCAGCGGAATGCAAAGGAAAAGAAAGTCGACAAAGCGAGAGGTCGTCCTGCTCGCACACACTGCTCGTCTGTGGACGTGGGCGTGGAATTGGCTCGCGTGGTACGAGGAAGAACAGATGATCCGCAACGCCCCGAGTGGGCTGGGCGGGCAGGTGCAGGCGGGAACCCCGCAGGAGCTCCAACGCTAAGTAAGCATCGTCGTCACCGGCAACCACAGGGCATTGCATTTGGAGCTCGTTTTGCATTTGCTTCTATAGAATGCAGTTCCTGGTACGCCTGGTTCGCATCGAAGATGGCCCGAGGGCCTGACGACGAGCGTGTTTTGTCGAAAGAAAAGAAAAGAACAAAGATACGCTTTTTCCTGAAAACCGAAGAACATCCCAAAATCAGAAAAAGAAAAAGAACACATCGGAAAGACATGGAAGAAAAGAAGAACGACATGATCACGGCCGTGTCCCGAAACAAGGCTTGGGCCCACGCAAAAACAGGCATGAAAGCATGAAAAGTCGCTGCGCCGCGCATAGAACGTCTCGGCCTAGCCTCACATCGACCGCCCTGTGGCCCTGCTTGTTATCCGCTTGCCCGGGTCCGACCCTGCACCGCTGTGCCCTGTTGGCTTCCCTTCCTCCGTTTCGTTGCCCGATGCTCGGGTTTTTCGTCGTCGTCGTCGAAGACTCGGTGCATCGGGGCGAAGGTTCGGTCGGACGGGAGTCGGTCAAGCGGGTAGCCGGTTGGACAGAAGCCGGTCGAGAGGGAGGGCCTCCGGCGAATATGCCGTCTCTTTCCTTCTTTAGAAGGCCGGAATCCCAAGCAGGCTGCAGCCGCCGTCGGTCCGCAGCCTCCCCGCCCCCCGCCACTCAGACCAGGAGCATCGCGTTCACGCAACCGTCGTTCTCGGGGTTGTCTGTTTCTTTCGTCAGCCCATGCTCTCCCCTCAAACGCCCTTTTCGTCCCTTCTCTTCTCTCCTCTCGAAACGACGTACTCGTGATCTGTGCCCAGCGACCCCACACAACCTTGCCGGTCGTCGTCGTCATGCCCAGGTCGCTCACGTTCACCTCGATGATCGTGCCCTTGGTCAACACGCCCAGCCGCGTGTACAGCGGGTCTTGCGGGTTCTTCTTCACGCTCAGGATCGGCAGCTGCACCGTCACCGCCAGCCCCGGGTGCGTCACATTGGCCCGCTTCTGCCGCAGACCCATCGGCCGGATGAAGCGCTCCATCTTGACCGGCCCGCGCACAAAGTCCGGGCCGACAAACGTCGGCTTCGTAATCATGCGCTTCCACGCCTTCTTGTGCGTCTTCTTGCCTGTCTTGACGACCGAGAAAATCTCCTCCTCCGAAATGCCCCGCACCTTGGGCAGCGGCACCGCAAACCGCGCCGCCTTCTCGTTGCGCTTCTGCTTGATCGCCGTGCTCAGTGCCTTGGCGTTGCGCTCGCCCGCCCGGTCCAGCAGGTAGTGCGGCACCGCCTCCCGGTCGTCGTCGTCTTGCGGTCCGTCCGCCGACTTGACATTGCGCTCCTCGTGCGCCTTGATCGCCTTCTTCATCTGGATCTTCTCCTTGCGCCGCGCCTCCTGCTGCCGCTTCGCCCGGATACCCCGCAGGTTCTGCGCATCGCGCGAGTGCTTGTGGCCCTCACGCGCCTGCTTCTTCCGCAGCCGCTCCTCATGGTCGAGGCTGTTGCTTTGTCAGTTCTCGTTTCGTCTGTGTGGCCCGGGTGACTTGCCAGCCTTACCGTCGACCGTGGAGCTTCACGTGTCTCTCAATGTAGTCGTTCTGAAACCCATCAGTAAATCGTAAAGCAAGTGTATTTCCACACAAAACACACCTGCGGCATGATTGCTGTCGACGGAACGTTTCGATTGGGAGGTAGTTGTCGGCTGCTTCGTCGTAAAGTTCAAAAGAAAAGAAAAAAAACCAAGAGGCCCAAAATTTCAGCCACATTATGCTTATCGCGTAGAAAGGTCCACTTTAATTTGCGATAAGATGGTATGAATTATGGGTCGTCCAAAATGTATCTGGTCACAGCAAAAAGGCTAATGAAGTCTAACAACTCACCAGAACTACTCGTATGGATACAACAGCATAGGGTCCGACAATACCACGCCCCCCTCGTTAGCAACTCTCGTCCGCGTATTTCATTCTGCCGCATTCTGACACATTCTGCCATCACATCGATCGGTTGGTCTGCAGATCAACGTTATGGACGTCTCGACGCTTCGTCCTCCGCAATCTGCGCCACAAGAGAATGTTGACCACAAACAGAACCGGGGCCGCATAGCCGATGAGTACCAAACCCAGCCGGGTCTCCGGGTAGGCGGCCACCACTCCACCGAACGCAAGGACTAGTGCCAAGATCAGTCCCGAAAGGTGCGCAGCCCAAGGAAGCAAGATGCTGCGGTGCGGCATGACAAGGCGACTGACTTGCTGTGCTGTCATGGCTTCGGTCATGGCAACATGTGAGCCGAGGATGCTGAGCCAGTTCAGCACGCCAAACGACGTAGCCAGGGCCACGAGGTACCGGCACACGCCCATCGCCGACTCGCTGATGCTGACAAAGCCGATCGCGGAAAAAAGCACCGCTACAAACACGGCCTGTGCCGGCACACCATTCTTGCGGGTTCGGTGCAGGAACGCGGGCGCTTGGCCGTTCCGAGACAGGCTCCAGAGGGTGCGTGAGGCCAGGTAGACATTGGCGTTCGCCGCCGAAACGGTGAAGACAATGAGCATGGCGTTGAGGGCCGAGACGAGGCCGCTGTTGTCCATTGCGGTCAGGAGCAACGGCGACGTATCGCGGGACGTCGCGGTTGCGTGTTGCAGCACGGGGAGTGTGTGTGGCACAGACAAGCCAATGGCAAAAATCACGACCAAGTAGAGTCCAAAAATGCGAGTCGAAGTCCTCTTGGCGACCTTGGCCATGCTATACTGAGGATTGGGCGTCTCGCCAAAGGCCACGGCGACCATCTCCGTGCCAATGTACGCAAAGGCGGCCTGGACAATGGCGTTCCAGACACCCAGCGCGTGACCTTTTTTGCCGGAGGCCGTCCAGGTCGAAAAGGGGCCAGGCTGGTACCAGGGACGGAAGTTGTTTCGTTTGATCGGCCCCTCGTTGGATGCCACCACAATGCACAGCACCACGTATACGGCAATGATCACCATTTTCACCACACTGAAGACGTACTCGATCTCGGAAAATACGCCGACGCTGAACATCTAAGTGAGGTAGCTGGTCAGCGAAAGTCAGAAGCATGCTGGTGTGCCGCAACGCACATTCAGGGCAAACACCAGCACGGCGACAACGATCACCCAGGTGGTCGGGCTTATGTTCGGTGCCCAGTACTGGATCAGCGAGGCAGTTACAGCAAGGTTGATCGGCAGCAACGTCAGGTGGGTGAAGGTGTAGTTCCATCCTGTCGCAAACCTGCATGCTGGTCAGGTCCTTGTTGGAAACGGACGCGGGGACAAGGCAACAAACCCAACGGCAGGATCAACAAAGCGGGCCGCATAGCCAGTAGCGCCGTCGTGCATGGGCAGCCAGGCGCTCATCTCGGCGTTGGCTGACATGACGATTTGGACGGCACAGCCAACGATGATGTAGCCGATGAGGAGGCCAACGGGGCCGGCGCTGGCCAGCGAGGAGCCGGTTCCGATCAATAGACCTACGGTGTTAGCGGTTCTGTGCGGCAACCGATGTCTCTGGGCGCAACTGACCCGTGCCAATGGCACTTCCGAAGGCAATCTATGCAGGCCAGTTAGTGCGCGCCGCATCTCGGCTCTCACGGCCGTCGTTTTTTAACTTGCCATTCCTGGTTTCGAGTTAGAGCATGCACGGCACCTGTATATGGCCAAGGAAAAGCATACCTAGGTGTCGAGTGTTCAAATTTTCAATCAGGTCAACCCGTGGCCTCCTGCTGGGCCGTGGATCATTGCACTCGACGTCAAACCGGACGTGCGGGCTCATGTTGCCCTCGTCAGCGTTGCCATCGACGTTGGCGGCCATTCTGGGCAGAGCGTATGACGCAATGACGCAAAGGCACTTGGATTAAAATAGAGAGCGCAATGAGGCAAACCCCGACTTCTTGTTGTGTTTATGGGTGCTTTCCGTAGGCGGTGGTGGAAAAGGTGCAAGATGCGACGCCGACTGATGGTCATCGTTTTGGTGATCTCTTTGTTTAGTTCTCTCTTCTTTCTGTTCTGAGCAGGTACAACCCAGCGGCAAGACAAAATACAAAGTGGCTGTCCACTGCATGGCTATACACAAGTATGGAAGGTAAAGTTCGTGGTCGTGGTTGCTTAATTGGACAAAGAAGCTGCTCGGCAAAACAAAGAAAGTTGAAAATCATATAAACCGAGACGACAGCCACAGCTGCAGTGAGGATGCGTAGAGAGATATCAAAAACCACGAAGACCTGAGACTGTCCCTGCCTGGTCTTGTCTTGGGCTCTCTCTGGATCCTCGTCTTTGCCTTTACTACTCACGCATCTCAACATGGCCACCGGCAGCATATACAGCGTATCGGTCCTTATGGCCCTTTTCACCTACTATGCATGGCCTTTGTCGGACACGATCTTCTACGTGTGCTTGGCTGTTTTCTTTGCCATCAACACTGCGGTGGTTTTCGGGGCTGACTTTTCGGGTCGGGTTAGCCGTTCGTTTTCTCTGTTCTCGCATGAAAGAGCCTATGCCATGGCCAACACGCCTACGCCGTATTCTCTTTCGTGTGTTTTAGGGTGCGGTGTAAGTACTGAATGAAGGGTAAACGAGTTTTTGCGTACTTTTAACGAGGAAGAAGTCAATAGAACATCCAAGGCGAATCAAATTCTTTGAGAACATAAACAATGCTCACGGCAAATAATGGACTGCAGGTGCCGTCTTTGATAGCATCTGGCCCTCCGAAGATTGCCGATTTCCTTACATTGTTCCATCAGCCCTTCGTCTCATCTTCCATTCAGGCTGTCGCCGCCAAATATCGCTGAAGAATGCCCTGTAGGGCATCGCTCTGGCTGGACCCACTTGCAATGAATACTATTTCATGATTGGCTTCGCCGCTCTCTGCACGGTTGCCCGTGGTAGCGGCTGGTCACAACAGGCTTAGCGCCGCACCACGTCAGGGGAGTTGTAACGGCAAAAACAGAAGGAAACCCCCCCTGCCTGTGGCGCCTCCTTCCTCGTGACGACGACAACAACATCGACAGCACCGCCCGCGAAACGACTTCGCCCAACACCGTGGCGTCTATACGACCACGCCACAGGTCCCCCGGTAAGTGACTCTGACAACCGGCGACGACGACAAGAACATCCAGCAAACAGCCCGATTTCGCGCGACACGCCAGGACCCCTCCTGGACTGATGCGCCAACCAACGCCGGCGACGAGAAGAACGACGACAACGACAACGACAACAACGACGAAATCGACGAGGGCCCTTTTTTGGAGAGAAAAACACACGACATCAGAAGGCCCCACGACACGCACAGCACAACGACACCGACAGCGCGATAAGACACGTATCTTTCGCCCAGCCACACCGCCAGATCGGACAGCATAACGACGATACCTGGGCCCGACCAAACGAGCCCCTCCTCCACCTCCCACCACGACATGGCGGAACCTCCGTCGTCTCCTCCGAGCGGAGACGCAAGTGCAGAGGATGCCTTGTCCTGGTACAAGGCGCAGTACGAGCAGCTGGAGTTGGAGCTGGCCGACTTCCGCGAGTCGAGCCGGGAGCTGGAGGGTGAGCTGGAAAAAGACCTCGCGGCTGCCGACAAGCGGGAGCGAACTCTCCGCGAGAAGGCGGAAGCGGCCGAGTTTGAGGTCGACGAATGGAAGGTGGGTGAAGGCGGGGGTGTTGAGTAGGGCAAGAAAGGCAACGAACTGACCATCATCCATCGTCCAGCGGAAATACAAAGACTCCAAGGCAGAGGCGAATGCTGCACAGAACACGCTCGAAAAGGAGATCACTACGCTGCGCGATGCAAACCGCACGCTTCAGCTGCGGCTGCGCGACACGGAGGTGGCCAACGACGACTTTGAGCGCCAAGCCCGCAACACTACGTCGTCCCTGGAGGACTTGGAATCCAAGCACAATATCGCCATCGAGCGCGGTGTGCTGCTCGAGGAGGAGATCAAGATCGGCGAGCAGGAGCGCGAAAAGCTGCGCGTCGAGGCCCAGCGCATGCGCGAGGAGCTGTCGGACCTGCGCGTGGAGCTTGAGATTACGCAGAACAAGCTGAAGAAGCAGGTCGACGAGGCCCAGCAGCGGCAGGACGACGAGGACGCGGCCATGGCCCGCCGCCACCACCACCTCTCTCTTCTTTCGACCGACCTGTCGGCGCCGTCGGTGCCGACATCGCCCACGTTCGACGACCACGGCCGCTACTCGCCCAACTCCACCGCCAGCTCGCCGCTCATCACCACCCCACCCGACAGCAAGCCGTTGTCGCTGGCCGCGGCGGCCGCAGCCAAGGATACGCACGATGTCGACAGCATCCCGTCGTCGCCACCATCCATGTCTGTGACGTCCGACACGTCCGTGCCGCTGTCCCGGGTGTCCCGCCCGTCCTTTCAGTCCAAAGGGAGCCTGCCACGGACGCCAGCCCCGACATCCACCTCGACCTCGACAGGGACACGCAAGTCACGCCTGCCCTCGTCCGAGTTCGGAAGCAGCCGCGGCACTGGCGGCGCACGGAGTGGCGCACTCGGCAGCAGCACAACGACCCCGCGGCCCAAGGCAAGCACGGCAACAAGCGGCTCGGCCCGGCCCGTGGGCAGCCGTGCAGTGACCACGAGCGGTGCTCCGTCTTGTGCGACCAAAACGCCCATGGCGCGTACTGCGACTGGACCCGTCTTCCGGCCCGGTGCTGTCAGCGGCACGGGCGCGCGGTCGACGTCGCACAAGCTCCCGTCGTCTAGCTCGCTGTCGCATATCCGGTCTCTCACTGCGCAGATGCAGCGCCTGGAGGCGCGGGTGCAGTCGGCGCGGTCCAAGCTGCCGGCACCGGTCAACACCCCGCCACGGGTGTCCCCGCGCGGGTTGGCTATGGGGACTGCTGGGACTGCTGGGATTCCGGCATCGGTGACGGTGCGGTCGCGTAAGCGCGCGCTGGGCTCGACGGCGTCGTCGCTGGCCGGCGACGATATGGCGGCGACGCCAACACCGGCGAACCATGTCGTCGGCGGCACGTGGTCGACAGCGGGCAAGCACATTCCGCGTCTGTCGACGTCGGGCGTGGGCCGGCTATCGTTTGGCCCGCTGCCGAATCGGGGTGCGGGCAGCGGCATGGAGTCGGAGTCGTCGCGGCCGAGCTCGCGCGCGAGCGTGTCGTCGTATGCACGGCCGGCGAGCCGCACCGAATACGTGTCGGCGCGGGACATTATGCCGCCGCCGCGGCCCATGTCGCGGACGTCGGTGTCGGGGGCACGGACGCCGCTGGGGCGGCCGCGGTCGTCGCTGAGCGGGGTGATGCACGGGGCCAGTCACTCGATCAGCCTGAGCGGGCAGCGGTTGCCGGAGGGCGACGAGGCCGACGCGAGCGCGTACGGGTCGGCGGCGCCGCTGCGGACGCCGAGCCGGCGCGGGACGTACTCCAAGTACGAGATGGACGCGGTGTTTTCGGCGAGCACGAGCACGAGCAGCACGAGCGGCATTCCGGCGCCTAGTGGGATTCCGGTGACGGGGGCGGCGGCGGCGGGCGCGGGCGCGTCGATGCGGCGAGCGAGCACGAGCACGAAATGATCTGTTTCGGGGTTCCCCTTGGTTTTTTTTCTTTTCTTTTCTTTCTGTTTTTCTGTTTTTTTTTGTTTTTCTCTCTTTTTTTTTTTTTTTTTTTTTTCCCCCGTTCTTTGCATCACACAGATACCACACTGCCGCTTTCCTTTGTCTACCTGTTGTCATTGCCAGGGCGTGTTCCCGGCGTCGTCGTGGCCGGCACGCTGGCCTGTCTGTGTATCTTTCCGTGCCAGCACTGGTTTAGTTAGGAGTGCACGAGGCATTGATTTTCGCTGGCGGACTTTGCACGTGACGAACATGACGTAAACCCCTCTCCATGGCTGCAAAATTTCGAAGTGAGTCTTTCGTCTTATTTTTTCTGTTTCCTTTCTCCTGGTCTACGCTTCATTCCGCCATAGACGTCTTTTTGCCCGGTCTAGGACCAGACGCGCACCCGACCGATGCCGAAGAAGACGCCGGTGATTGGCCTGCTGGGCGGGGGCCAGCTGGGCCGCATGCTGTGCGAGGCGGCGGCGCCGCTGAACGTGCCGATTGCGGTGCTGGACGCGGCGGACGCGCCGGCCAAGCAGGTGAACCAGCACGCGGGCCACGTGGCCGGGTCGTTTAAGAGCGCGGAGCAGATCCGGGCGCTGGCGGCGCACAGCGACGTGCTGACGGTGGAGATTGAGCACGTGGACACGACGGTGCTGGAGGCGATTGCGGAGGGCAGCGGAGCGGCGGGGGCGGAGGGCGGGCGGCGGGTGCCGGTGCACCCGTCGTGGAGGACGCTGCGGCTGGTGCAGGACAAGTACGAGCAGAAGGCGTACCTGGCGGCGCAGGGGATTCCGGTGGCGGAGCAGCGGCTGTTGTCGCGGGGGGGCGCGGGGGCGGACGCGTCGGCGGAGGCGCTGGGGGCGGCGATGGCGGCGGCGTCGGCGGCGTTTGGGTTCCCGTGGATGCTCAAGGCGGCGCGGGAGTCGTACGACGGGCGCGGCAACGTGCGGGTGGGCAGCGCGGCGGAGGCGGCGGCGGCGGCGGCGGCGTTTGCGGGGGTGGCGTGCTACGCGGAGCGATGGGTGCCGTACGTGATGGAGCTGGCGGTGCTGGTGGTGCGGGCGGAGGACGCGGCGACGGGGGCGGTCAAGACGCTGCTGCCGTACCCGGTCGTGGAGACGGTGCACGAGGACAGCGTGTGCTCGTACGTGTACCTGCCGCCGCGCGGGCTGGGCGACGAGGCGACGCGGGCGGCGGTGACGGCGCGCGCGCAGGCGGTGGCGTGCCGCGTCGTCGGCCAGCTCTGGGGCCGGGGCGTGTTTGCCGTCGAGCTGTTCCTGACGGCGGACCACGCCGTGGTCGTCAACGAGATTGCCCCGCGGCCGCACAACTCGGGGCACCTGTTTACGGAGGCGGTGCCGTATCTGTGGGTTTTGTTCTCTCTTCTCTCTTCTCTCTTCTCTCTTCTCTCTTGCTCACCAGACAGATCCCAGTTCAAGGCCCAGCTGGCCGCGATCCTCGACGAGCCGCTGCCGCGCGTGCTGCAGCCGCACGTGCAGTCGAGCATCATGATCAACGTGCTGGGCGGCGCCCGGCCGGACGCACACGAGCGGCTGGTCGCGGCAGCCAAGGCCCTGTACGGCCCCGACATGGGCGTCTACGTGCACCTGTACGGCAAGGCGTCCAGGCCCGGGCGCAAGATCGGCCACATCACGCTGACGGGGCTGATGCCGGTGGCGCAGCTGGAGGCGCAGGCGGCGCCGCTGGTGGCGCTGGCCAAGGCGATCCGGGAGGAGCGGGTGGGTGGTGACGGCGGCGAGTCGACAACCGCTCCGGCGGCAGTGCCGGCAGCGGCGCCGGCAGCCCCGACGCGGAAACCGGACCCCCTGGTGCTCGTCACCATGGGCTCGGACTCGGATCTGCCGGTGCTCAAGGCCGGCCTGGACGTGCTGGACCAGTTCGGCGTGCCGTGGGAGGTCGACATCACGTCAGCGCACCGGACGCCGGCCAAGATGGGCGCGGTGGCGGCGGCGGCGGCCGGGCGCGGCATCCGGGTGGTGATTGCGGCGGCGGGCGGCGCGGCGCACCTGCCGGGCATGGTGGCGGCGTACACGCCGCTGCCGGTGATTGGCGTGCCGGTGCGGGCGACGCACCTGGACGGGATCGACAGCCTGTTGAGCATTGTGCAGATGCCGGTGAGTCCATTGTGTCTTTTTCCGTCTTTTCCGTCTTTTCCGTCTTTTCCGTCTTTTCCCGTCGTCTTTTCCGTCTTCTTTTCCGTCATCTCTTTTCCTCCCTCCTCCCTGTCGGTCTGTCCCTAACGTCCCAGCGCGGCGTCCCGACGGCGACGGTGGCCATCAACAACTCGACCAACGCGGCGCTGCTGGCCATCCGCATCCTGGGCGCGGCCGACGCGGCGCTGCAGGCCCGGATGGTGGCGTACCAGCGCGAGATGGAGCAGCAGGTGCTGGACAAGGCGGAGCGGCTGCGGTCCGTCGGGGTGGCGGCCTATCTGGCCAAGTAGTGTATTGTCTTTCCGCCAGTTTGTGTGCTCTCAAGTGCTTCGGCCGTCCAACGCCAGTCCTCCCCCTCCCCCCCCCCCCAATTGCTCACTCACACGTCCGCCGCGTCAAACGTCCGCACCAGGTTGTAGTAGAACTGCACCATCTCCATGTGCGTGGCCATGTCGATGCGCTCGTCGACGGTGTGGATGTTGATGGAGGCGCCGCGGCGCTCGGGCGTCCAGCGGTACACGTGGCGCGTCAGGCCGTGGTAGTGGCGCGTGTCGGTGTTGCCGTTCATGGTGCTGCCCAGGGGCACGACCGTGCCGTTGAAGGCGAACGTGTGCCGGATCGAGCCGGCAAACAGGTCCCAGACGGCGCCCGACGACGGCGCGATGGGGCTGACGTCGGTTGCGCTGTCGGTGGTGAGGACGAGGGTGCCGGCGGGGGGGTTCGCCGCCGTCGCCGCCGTCGCCGCCGTCACCGCCTCCCCAAACGCCTCGACCGCCAGCCCGAACCGGGCGGCCACCGGCTGCACGACCTCGACCATGTGCCGCTGCACGTCGGCGATGCTGTCCTGGGGCGCCACGCGCAGGTTGATGCCCAGCGACACGGCCGCCGGCAGCGCGTTGATCTTGAGCCCGCCGCGCACCACGTCGACCGCCTGCGAGGTCTGCAGCAGGTACCGCCGGAACAGCGTGGCCAAGTCGGCCGCCGGGTCGGCCGCCGGGTCGGCCGCCACGACGTAGTCGACCAGCGCGGCCAGGTCGCCGGCGCGCACGAGGCGCGTCAGCTCCGGGTCGTCGGC
>PCDN01000013.1:270293-280781 GCA_002778105.1 Ceratocystiopsis brevicomis
CCCAGGCCGTCGCCACCGCCGCCGCCGCCGGCCTCGGCGCCGTCGTCTCCGTCCACGCCGGCGCCGCCGTCGACACCCGCCACGGACCGCCCATCGCCCTCACCGGCACCGTCCACGCCATCAAGCACGGCGACCCCGACGCCCGCCTCGAGGTCGTCCTGCGCGTCGACGTCAAGGCCGCCGCGGCCACCCCTGCCGCTACCCCTACCGCCACCCCTGCGGCCACCCCTGCCCACCGCGTCTTCGTCATCCTCACCGACCGCCGCAAGCCCTACCACCACGAACACGACTTCACCGATCTCGCCCTCGACCCCCGCCGCGCCGCCGACATCGTCGTCGTCAAGATCGGCTACCTCGAGCCCGAGCTCTTCGCCATCGCCGCCGACTCCATGCTCGCCCTCACCCCCGGCGGCGTCGACCAGGACCTCGCCCGCCTCGGCCACCGCCGCATCCACCGCCCCATGTTCCCCCTCGACACCGTCTTCGACCCGCCGCCGAACCTGTCTGCACGCCTCATCCCGCCCTCCACCGATCCGCTCACCGGGCCAGACGAGTAGGGGGGGTCAATACGCAAAAGCATGAATCGAAAATAGAAAATAGAAAAGAAAATACAGAAAAACAAAAAAGAACCCAACAAAATCCCTTAATCCGACAGAAAACGCATCAGCTTCTCCTTCTCCGCCACCGGCATCACCCGCAGCATGTCCCGCACTCCCTTCCACGCCGCGTTGTCCTTCTTGTTGCCCCGGATCAGCTCCCGCATCTCCGACGCCACCGCCTCCGACCGCAGCGCCTCCAGCTTCTCCTGCACCGTCGTCCGGTTCTCCTCGTACCACTGCGCCACCGCCCGGTCCGCCTTCTGGAACTCCGCCACCCCGCTCCACGCCTCCAGCAGCTGCAGGTGCCGCGCCCGCGTCTGCTGCGCCTGCACGTCCGCCGGGCCCGCCCGGCTGCTGCCCCCCGCCGCCTTGCCGCCCCCCGCCGCCGCCGTCACGCTGGCCATCTTGCGCAGGATGTACTCCTCGTTTAACCGCCGCCGCACGCGCCAGTAGAAGAACCGCCGCGCATTGCTCCACTCCAAAATGTCCCGGATCGCCCCCTTGGCCTTCATCCGCCCGGCCCGGTCGTGCAGGTCCGCAAACTGGATCGCCAGCTGCTGGTAGATCGGCAGCAGCTGCTGCTCCCGCTCCGTCACCCTGTCGCGGATCGCCTCCACCTGCTCGCTCGGCGCCCCCTCCTTCTGCGCCGCCGCCAGCTGCTTCTTCAGATCCCCGTACGTCGCGTCCAGCCGTGCCATCGTCTCCAGCTGCTTGTCCTTGCGGTACTTAATCCCGATCATGCCGTCCGGCTCCAGCACACCGCCCCGTGCCTCCTCGTCCGCGTACATCTCCATCGCCGTCGCGTTGATCGTCGGGTCCACCACCACCCACGATCCGCCGCGCAGCTCGCCGTACGGCGGAATGTACACAAAGATCGGCTGCTCGTACTTGACCAACGCATCCACAATGAAGCTGCCGTACTTGAGGACCTCGTTGTACATGTCCCGCTGCCCGCCAGAAAACCCACGCCAGTTAGCCAGGATCATCAGCGGCAGCTGCTCGCCGTAGTTGAAGTCGTTGATCGCCTGCGCCGTCTTGAACGCCGAGTTCGGGTACCACACCCCGCCCGCCTCGTTCGTCACCTGCTCGATCGAGTCGGGGTTGGCCGGATCCGCCGGCGTGATGTTCTCAACCGCACGCGTCTCCACGCCAATCACACCCATCGGGATCCCCCCCAGGCGAGCCCGGCCCACGACCACCGTCCGCGCCCAGCCGCCAAGCGTCTCCACAAAGGAGCCCTTGTCGAACAGGCCCGGCTGGAACTCGTCGCCGTCCTGCTTGCCCGAGATCATCCACCGCACGTCGTACGCCTGCTTCTGCGGCGGCGTGTACTCCACATCGCGATCCCACGGATCCGTCGAGATGCTGATCGGAACCGGGTTGTTGCGCTTGTCCGGCACAAACGACATCCACTCCACAATCCGCGAAACACCCTCCATGTCGTCTCGCGCCGTCATGTGCGAGACACCGTTCCGGTACATGATCTGTGTGCCACCAAGCTGCAGGTTCGACGTGTACACCTCCCGCCCCAGCAGGTTGTTCAGCGCAGGCGCACCCGTGAGGATAATCGGCTGACCCTCCACCTGGATGGAACGTTGGCCCAGACGGACAAGGTAGGCGCCGATGCCCACCGACCGACAGGTTACCAGCGTGACCGTGAAAATGTCGTTGTACGCGCGGCTGGTCGCACCCGCAATGAGGCCAGAGCCCCGCAGACACTCGACACCAAGACCATCTTCGCCACCCACAATGGTCACAATCTTGTTGCGTTTCTCGCCGTCCTCCTCCACCTCCTCGGTCATGACCGACTCGTGGAACTGCTTCTTCGCTGCGTTGTCCAGGTACAGGTACTTGAACCCCATCTCCGGCTTGGCCGCATCGTTCCAGGCCACCTTGAAGTAAGGCATCAGCTCGTTGGCCAAGCCCAGGCGAGCTCCCGAGTTCGCAGACAGGTAGATGCGGGGAATGCCCAGCTTCCGCGCCAGCTCTGTGCACTTGTTGAAGTAGTTGTCCTCCTTGGGGCCAAACGAGCCAATGCTGTATGTGATGTCGTTTGCCACAATGATAAACTGCCGGCCCCGCGGGTATTCCGGCGTCTTTGCCGTGATGAGCCACGCCACCATGCCGCACGAGTTCATGCCGGGCTCGCGCGAGACCTCGGCCAGATTTCCTTGGTCGTCCAGTACAAGCTCCCAGGATTCGATGCACTCCCCGACTGGCGGCTGCTTGTCCGTCGCGGCCGCGTTCTCCTTGACAACCTTGGCCCAGCTGTTCTGGATCGCCTGGCGGAACACTTCGGGGAAATCGTACACGTATTGCGTGCCCAGCAGATGCGCCTTGTATCGCTTCGGCTGCAGCCAGTTCTTGGTCGGGTAGGGTGTCGACACGGGCAGCAAGTGCATGGCACCAATTTTCGTGGTGCCGCTGATGGACTGGAAGACCCATTCGCCCTGCTCAGATTTCCGTTCCGCGTAGATCTCAACCTGGATCACGTAGCCAGACGTGTTTGTGATGATGATGCGCAGGGGGTAGGGCATGTTGGTCGTCGGGTCTGTGCAAATGATGCGAATCTCGACATGGGCAACACGCAGGCGCCAGCCGCGGGGACCAAATCGATCCAAGAAGGATTGCAGCTGCTGCTCGACCTCCTCGGGCAGCAGCTGGAAAACAGGCGTGAAGTTCAGGAACATGTGGTTCAGATCCGAGTTGTTGTTGCCGATAATCTCCAGAGCGTCAAAAATATCATTGATAACGCGGTCTGCTTCGGAAATCAGATACTCTGCCGTAGGGATCTCGTCCCGGAGACGACCCGGACGGATGACCGCACGGGTAAAGTACCGTTTGTCCGTCTCGACGCCCTTGCCAATGGCTTCGTACACGTGGATGTTCTTGTTCTCCGTGAAGACGCGCCGGATCTTGAACTTGGACAGACGCCCAAGCTCCAGCTGGAAGGCCAGAGCGGGCTCTATGTGACGGATGCTGTCATCTTCGCGGTAGTCGGGGCCGCGGAAAGTGTAGTAGCCCGAGTCCGAGGCATCCTTGCGACCGCAAATAAAGGTAAGCCGGCGGACACGGTGGGCTAAAAGTTCATCCTTGAACTGCTCAATCAGGGGCTCCAGAATGCTCAAGGTCTCCTGGTCATCACGTCCTTCGCCGTCGCTAATGGCAAAGTTTACCACGGATGACAGCTCATCTGCACCCGTCTCAAGCAGCCGTGTCGGGGGGCGTCTGCGACCCTCCAACATCGGCAGCAGCGTACTCGAGGCCGTCGGCCGTTGTAGAGTGCGCTTGGAGAGTGTCGGCAGCGTCTCTAGCGCCTTGGAAAGCATCTCTTCTGCGTCTTCCAAGTAACGGCAGGGGATGATGACACCTTTGCGTGTTGGCTCTTCTTCCGTCCGACGAGATAGGTAGGACATGTCGCTGATGGAGCTGATGCGCTTAAAGCCAAACTCCGTCGGCGTGACGGGCGACGAAGGCGCAGCCGATTGCACGGGAAGACCGAACTCGGACTGGCCGATTCTGCGCAGAGCAAAGTCCCACGAGATAAACTGAGGGATATCGGTCTCGTCACTGTGATACTCGATATGCTTGAGGATGTACGCACGGTACGAGCGACGGACGTAGACCTCCAAAGCGGCAATGGACACCCAGGGGTCTTCGTGGGCAAAGAAAATGGGCAGCACGTCAAAAACAGTGTACTTGGAGTCGACAACGTCCTTGATGACCTCCAGGTTCGGCTTCCGGTGTTCCCAGCCCGACTCGCCGTAACGGGACTCGACAACCGAGGAGCGCAGGATGAGTTCCATTTGGGACTGGCGCTCCTCGAGCGACGGCAGAGCACACTGGATCAGGATCTCACGCGCCTTCAAGGACACCTTGGACGTCTGGCGGGACTCCAGCTCTGCCAACTTGCGCAGGACTGGGCGAAGATACTTGGCAACGTTGCCCGTACCAGGCTTGTTCGGGCGGTACTCCTCCAGAAGCGAAAGAACAAGGCCGTTCTTGGAACCAACACGGCTGTGCGACAAAACGGTCATGACAACCTTGTTGATGTCTTCCTTGTTTTCGTCACGCAGCTTCAAGATAACTTCCTCGTCCTGCGAGCGGCGTCCAGAGAAGAGACGCTCGGTGTCGGCGTAGAGCGACAGCAGGGACGAGATGGCATTCAGCTCGCGCACCTTCTGGCCGTCCATGTACAGGTGCAGGACATCGGTCAGCGGCTCCAGGGTGGCCTTCAGCATGCTGACATCCTCCGGAGCAACGTGCTCATCAAGGAACTTCTGCAGGCCGCGTTGAAGGCTCTTAGCCGGGAACTCGGCATGGCGCGCCCGCGCACGCTCGGTAATTTGCCCAAACAAGGCGTCCAGCTTCTGTGGCATGCGGGCGTGCAGAGCAGAAAATTGGGCAGTCCACTCGCTGAAGGGCAGTTCGGGATCCCGGAGCACCTCGATCAGGCCGGCCAAGGTCTGGGCCATAATTGTCTGATTGTCGTAACCGGAGAGGATGTTGTGCAACGTGTTGTAGAGGCCCGAGAAGCGCTGCGAGGGCTTGCTGCCAACGACGACGGGCGAGCCGAGGTCGGGAAGCTTATCGAGGAAGGGCTGCGCCTGCTTGACGCGGCTGGGGTCATCGAGGGCGAGGATACCGAGAATGTCACCGGCCTCGAGGGTGGAGCCGGGCTGCTTAATGAGCTGGACAATGCCGTCCTCCTGGGCAATAAGCGGCATGTACATCTTCATGACCTCAACCTCGGCAAAGGTTTGGCCAGCTTTAACGTGCTCGCCGCTCTCGACAGTGTACTTGACGAGCTTGCCAGGGCTGGGGGTGCGCAGCTGGGTGGGGTCGTTCTCCTGTTCGAGGAGGCAAGTCTTTCCGTCAACCGACAAGCGTGTGGCGGCGGCCTCCTCCTTCCAGTAGACGTTGTGGCTCCGGCCATCGACAAGGACGAGGAGACCACCGTCGCTGAGGGTGCGGACGGCAACTGAGCACTTGGAGCCGTTGATGAAAAGCGTGTAGCTGTCGGCACTGGAACGGGTGACGGTGAACTTGTAGCGGAAGCCCTCGTAGATGAAGTCGACAGGGAAGACGGTCTTCAGAATGTCCTTGGCCGGAACCTGGCCCTTTTCTAGACCGGCCCGGTAATCGGCAAGGCAGGCTTCGCTAGCAATGTACGCCTTGGTGGTAGCTCCGCAGACAATCGCTAGGACGGGATCCGGGCGTTCGGCGGTCAGCTTCTTGGAGATCAGCTCGTCGAGCCAGCCGGTAGTGATTGTGTTGTCCTCGAAGGCCTCCGTCTCAAGCAGCTTGATGAGGTACTCGACCGTCGTACGGAAATCACCGCGGATGCTCAGCTCCTTCAGGGCAACGACCATATGCTTCCGGGACGCAGAGCGGTTCTCTCCGTAGGCGAAAATGTGACCAAACTGGCTGTCGGAAAAGCTATGAATACCACCAGCGGTGCCGACGGAAAAGTAGCCCCAGACGTTGGAGCTACTGCGGAAGTTCAGGTCATGGAGAACACCATTGGACGGCTTGAAACCCTCGCCCGGGTCCTCGGAGGTGATGCGGCAGGCGGTGGTATGGCCCTTGGGTGTTGGGCGGCGCTGGGTCTTGTCGCTTCCCTCGTTCTTGAACTCGAAGTCGATCTCGGTGGTGGTTCTGGGGTCAACGCCGTAGAGCAGACGGATGTCGCTGATGCGGTGAAGAGGGAGACCCATAGCGACCTGCAGCTGGGCAGCGGGCAGGTTGACGCCACTGACCATCTCCGTGGTAGGGTGCTCGACTTGCAGACGAGGGTTAAGCTCGAGGAAGTAGAACTTGTCGTCGGCGTGCGAGTAGAGGTACTCAACGGTGCCAGCAGACACGTAACCAACGAGTTTCCCGAGACGCACGGCAGCGTCCTCCATGGCACGGAAGGTGTCGGCCTTCGCAATGGTGACAGGAGCCTCCTCGATAATCTTCTGGTGCCGGCGTTGAACAGAGCAGTCACGGCCGAAGAGGGAGATGTTGTTGCCATACTGGTCGGCCAGAAGCTGGACCTCGAGATGGCGGGCCTCGCCAGCGAGTTTCATGATGAAGATGGGCGAGCCGGGAATCTCGCTGGCGGCGGCCTTGTACAGCTGCTCGAAGCCCTCCTCGCTCATAGCTTTGCGGATGCCCTTGCCGCCACCGCCCTCGGATGCCTTGATCATAACGGGGAAGCCGATTTCCCTCGCCTTTTCGAGCCCCTCTTGCCATGACTCGACGCAGCCCTTCTTATAGACGTCATCTGGGACGGTAACAATGCCGGAACCATCAATCTCGACCTCGTGGACACCGGTGCCAGACCAAGGAATACAGGGCACTTGTGCGTGCTGGGCGACAATGGTGGACGAGATTTTGTCGCCGAGGGACCGCATGGCGGAGCCTGGTGGTCCGATAAAGACGATCTTTTTCGGGGAGGCAGCGAGGGATTCGGGCAAAGCTGGGTTTTCGGAAGCATGGCCCCTATGCAAGTTAGTCGCGCGGTTTCGGGCATACATGTGCAGATGTGGAAGACTGACCAGCCAGCCCAGACGGCATGGACGTCCATCCGCTCGGCGACATCAACAATCAGCTCGACGTTGGCGTAGTTGTGGTTATTTGTGCCGCCGGGGACTTCGACGTAGTGGTCGGCCATGCGGATGTAGTCGGCGTTGGCTTGCAGATCCTCGGGGGTGGCCATGACGGTAAACTGGATGGCACGCTCGTCATCGAATGTCTCGTAGGCCCATTTCCGGACAGACCGGATCTCTTTCACGGCGGCAATGCCGTTGTTGGCGATGAGCACCTGCGAGCACCAAGGTTAGACGGAACGGGTAGGGGACAAAAGCAAGAAGGGGGGGGGAGGGAAGCCGGAAGACACATACATTTGTGATAACCGTGTGGCCGCCATTCTTGGCAACGAAGTCCTTGACCTTGGAATCGGGTGCCTTCTCCAGTGTGTTGCCGCCAATAAAGTGGTCGGCGAGCTTGTACTTGTCGGCGTAAGAGAACCTGGTGTTCACGGCCTTGGACGAGGCACCACTGCGGGCGCCGTGACCGTTAATCTCTGTCATTGTATCGGGATTGTGCAAACGAAGGAACTGGACATGGGCTGGTGCGAGTTGGGCAACAGGAAGGTCAGTGTCGAGTAATGCGGGATCCGGCACGATCTGGGGAGAGACGGCAGTGGGGAAGCTCTTTCGAGTGCCGCAAAGGAGGGGAAACGGAGACCGAATGGGTCGAGGGTCGATCCGGGCGACGGGTATAAAAAAAAAAAAAACAGGCGTCCCACGGGGAAAGAAGAAAGTAAGGAGGGAGAGGTAGGAAGAGAAGAAGAGGCGACAAGGAGTGAAGCCGAAGATGAAGCCAGAGAAAGGCTGATGAACCGAGAAGAAAAAAAAGTGGAACAGGCGATCGATAGCTTCGACTGGGTGGTCCGCCAGGAAAGAGAATGAAGACAGAATTACAACAGCTAGAAGGCTGAGAAGGTAGAAATGGGCAACGGGAAGCTGTCAGTACTGTGTCTCTGTAGAGAAAACGTCGTCGAGCTGGTGGAGGGACAGAGGAAGAGTGTCCGGAGGATACTATTACAGGATTTGGTGGAAAGGAGCTGTCTCTGGGAAAAGATACATTTACAGTACAACATTTTTCCTGGGGAGTGCGGACCCCTGAAAAGGGGGGAGGGCTGTTGGACACATTTTACAGCGGATACAGCGCAGTGGTTCACAAAACTAGCAGGCAGCATCGTGGATTCAAAGCGTTGGCCTGAAGGTACTGCTGGGGTAGTAGTGGGTCGTGTTGCACCTCGCTCCTGCCCCGATCCCGGTCAACGAATGCTGTCGGGGCGGACCCAACGTGTTAAAAGGCCGTTGGGGGAGTTGTAACGATGTGTCCGTCAGGCTTTCTTCTCGGTTTTGACCACGAAGCTGAGGCGAGAGAAGGATTGGTTTGGGCTTGCTGAGTTTTCCCTGGCGAGCAGCAATCCACAGGTCCGTCTGAGCCCTGACAAGCAAGTTCTGTCTGGTGCACGAGACGGTGTCCCGGGACATTGAGGGGGAAAGAATGCGACGGAACAGGTTTGCCACAAACAAAACAGGATGGAAATCTCACCACGAGGAGAAATCCATCCCATCAAGAACGTTAGAATTCCATGTTTGAAATTGGAATTTTCGTACTGTAAGATATCTACGCAGTCAAGAGTAGCTCCCCAACAAAGTCGTGGCCTCTGTGCCCGCTAACCGAGACAGGCACTAGCGCTTCTTTGTGCGATCGTCGATGGCTGCTTCGTTTCTTGCAGGATCGCATCTTCTGCGAGCAGAGAAAGGCCACGGAACTGGTCTACGTCCCCCCCCCCCCCCCCGCCCCTTCAAAAAAAAGTCCTGAAAACTTTACAACGCTCCGGAAGGCACAGCGACCGTTCTTTCGGGTATGGGACGCCTCCGGGACGTTTGAGGCGGAATCCTGAACGAAGAGTGGGTCCCACTTGTTGCCTCAACAATTGGGAAGGCAGAAAATCAGAGACAAAAAAAATAAGAAAAAGAAAAAGAAAAAGAAAATTTACGTATGCCAGCAGCGCGGACAGCGGTCTGTTACACGGCCCCGCGGATCCCCAACCGTGTCCGGGTGCCCCTGGAGCTGAGGCTTGGCGCGGTTTCACGGGCTCGGCCGTGAACTGACGGGCGTCATCGGTTTACGAGAGGAGTTCACTGATCTGTGCTTGGTTTCACTGCTTTGTGATTGGTTTCCTTGTTTGTGCCAATTGCGTTGTTCTTCAACATGCAGACATACGAGTCAGAAATAACCGCAGACCGCCGACGAAAAGGCATCCCATCCCGTCAGCACCTTAATCCTAGCTCCGCATATCCAGAAAACGTGTCCGCACCCCCCCGCAAATGGGAACTCTGCTCGATGAAGGCTCGTCATCCTCGCGATGTTTTATCGGCATCTAGCAGGTTGGTTCGGCGGAAGCAAATACCGTTGCGTGCAGATCCCGGGACGGTTTGCCGTCCTAACGCCCCAGGTGTCCCTCTGGATAATGGATAACCTCTCCGGCGAGAAGGGCTCGCCTCGGATTCTCCATGCATCGGTTTCGTGTCTCGCCTTGCTTTATACGGACTGGGTCCGACACCACGCCCATGGTGCCCTCTGAGCCGGAACACTTTTCCGAACACAGCGTATTGCCGACTGCTATCGTTCTTCGACTTCCTTTTTACCCCGCCTTGGCGAGTCAGGGGAACTCGAATACTCCGAGACCCCGAGACCAAACTCCGGGGCTCGCTATATCCCCCCGCATTCTCGCAGAACGGCCGTCTTTGCCAGTGTTTTCGTTTCCTCCACAGTGCCTCGCCGTCTTCTATTCTGTCCCACCGCCGCTGCCATGGTTGTTACGCCCTCCGCCCCCGATCCCGAGTTGTTAGTCGCCCTCGGCGCCGCCTTTGCCTCGGAGGCCGCCAAGCAAGTCGCGCCCAAGCCGGGCCCGCACGACATCGAGACACGCCGCAAAAATGCGGAATACATGATGGCCAAGGTCTTTCCGCCGCCGCCAGCCGCGGCGGACGTCGAGGTGACCTCGGTCGTGCACACGATCCCGACGTACGACGGCGCCACCATCAAGGTCTACGAGTCCACGCCGGCCAATGCGGCGGCCGGGCCCGGGCCGGCCATTGTCTACACGCACGGCGGCGGCATGATCGCCATGACCGCCGCGTTGTACGAGCCGACCACGCGTGCCATGGCCATCAACACCGGCTTGCCCGTCTTCAGCGTCGACCAGCGCTGCGCGCCCGAGCACCCCCACCCAGCGCCGACCGAGGACGTCTACGCCGGCCTCGTGTGGCTGCAGCGCGAGGCCGCCACGCCCGGGTCGCCGCTGCACGGCCGCATCGAC
>PCDN01000013.1:284144-300400 GCA_002778105.1 Ceratocystiopsis brevicomis
ACTACACGGTCCACGACAAGACGCACTTACAGCAGTTCTCGCTGTGTGATGCGATGCGGTTCGTTTTTTTTTTTTTTTTTTTTTTTTTTTTTTTTCTCTTTTTTACTGCTTTTCTGCTCTCGCTACCGGCCCTGCTTCGCTGCCCATGCTGACCTGACCAGCTACCTCCGGGCCTTTGAGGTCGGTCGCCCCCCGGCCAGCGTGGCCTACGACGTGGCGCTCAAGCTGGCGACGCGGCGCGACGGCGCCATCATCCGCGACCGGATCCGGTTGCCGAACCCGTGCATCTCCGACTACCGCATTGCGGTTGTGTGCCCCGAGGACAGCGAGGCGGCGCGGCTGGCGCGCGAGGACGGCGCTGTGGCCGTGGGCGAGGCGTCGCTGTTTGCGGCGATCAAGGCGGGCGACATTGGCTTCAACATGCTGCTGTGCCACATCGACTCGATGCCGGCGCTGATCAAGGCGGGCGTGGCGCCGCTGCTGGGCCCGCGCGGGCTGATGCCCAGCATCAAGACCAAGACGGTCACGCACGACGTGCGCGCACTGATGCACGAGATCGCCGGCTCCGAGAGCTACCGCGAGCGCCAGGGCGTGATCCGCATGGCCATCGGCCAGCTCTCCTTCACGCCCAAGATGCTCGGCGACAACATCCGCGCCTTCACCACCCAGATCCGCCGCGACATCCGCAAGGTCGAGCAGGCCACGCCCAAGTCCATCGACGAGGTCGTGCTCAGCAGCACCAACGGCCCCGCGCTCAGCCTCAACGGCGAGTTCGGCCCGACCGACGACAAGATCACGCCGGACCACCTAGCCACCGTGATGTGAGGGGGGGTGGGGGGTGCTGTGTAGGATGATAAATTGTATAGACAGGGAATAGCATAGCATGTCGTTTCCTTTGGGTCCCCCCTTTTTCTCTATGCCTGCCCGCCATCCTACTTCTCCTTTAGTATTCGCACAATCTCCTCCTCGCCGTCCACAATCCGGTACACGGCCAGCAGCTTCAGCAGCCGCGCCTGCGCCCGGCTCTGCCACGCGTCCTTCTTGCCCGTGCGCAGCCGCGGCCGGACCTCCTTGACGGCTGAGTTGGTGTCCAGCAGCAGCGTGCTGCGGCACGTCACGAGCCGCTCGTCGATCTTCTTGGCCAGCGGGCTCTGGTGACCGATGGCGTCGGCGAGCCGCTGGGCCTGGACCAGGTCATGCGCCAGGGCCGTCAGCTTGGCCGGGCTGCTGCTCACGTAGGATGTGTCGTCTTCGTCGTCGTCGTCGTCGGAAGCATCCCCTTCGGCATCCGAGTCCGCCGACGACGACGACAGGGCGTCGTCCAGGTCCAGCTCGCGCACGGCCTTATCCAGCAGGTCGTCGAAGCCGATGGAGGCGGCGGCAGCGTCTTTGTTGCCGCCGTCGCCCTTCTGGTTGGACGGCGAACGCTCGTTCGCCGTGTCCCCCAACGCCAGCCGGTCCTCCAGCTGCGCCGTCCGCGCCTCCAGCGCCAGCAGCTGCCGCCCCGCGTGCACCGCCCGGCGTACGTCCGCCAGCTCGTCACTCGCCGCCGCCACCGCCTCGCGTCGCGCCCGCACCCGCGCCTGCACGTCCTCGATCGTGCGCCGAAACCCAAACAGCGCCACCCGCACGTCCTCCACTTTGTCGTCACCGCCACGCAGCGCGTCGCCCAGCCCCAAGAACTGCGTGTAGTTGACATTCACCAGCTCCAGCAGTTCCGCGCTAATGGCACTGCTGCGCTCCCGCAGCTCCGCCCGCAGGTCCTCCAACGTCTGGTGCCGCTGCGCCGCCGTCGCCGTGCTGCCGGTGCCGTCCGTGTCCACGCCGTCCGACGGGAAGAGCGATGACAGGTACGCGGTCGGGTCGAACTCGGCTGCCAAGAAGTCCTTGCGCGCTAATGCTGCCGGGAAAGGCAGGTCAAAGTCGTCATCGTCGTCGTCGTCGTCGTCGTCGTAGGTGGCATTGTCGCCGTACCCGTTCCGGTCGTTGTACGGGCTTCTGCCGCTATCGGAAGACGTGGCCGATGGCAGCTGAAAGTTTCCGTACTGTGAGTACGGTGTCCTCGGGGGGGGGAGGGGCTGAAAGTGATGTGAAGGGGCCATGGCGGCAGTTGTCGTCTCTGTAGGCCGGGTAGAGGTGCCCGGACGTGTTGCTTCGCTGTTTGAGTGGATCTACAGCTACGAACCAACGCTGGAAATTTGGCACGTGATACTGCACGTGCGAGTAATATAAAACTCGAGTCTCCTTGTGCCAGGAAAGTCGAAGACGAGTAGAAAAGATTCAGTGAATCGTTTATCAAGTCAATCACGTTCTGGAGCGTCTTAGTACTGATTTGTGGCCTGTTTTGTTCGAATTTAGATGCATTATTTCTGGTTTGAATTCAATTCAGAGGACAATCAAAAAGAGAAAACCTGATCGATTCTTGTTCGTTCAAGATAGTACATTTTCTTTGCGGCGCCCATAGCCTAAGACGACGAAAACTCTCCGAAAGAATACCCTGTGCCAGAAATGCCAATCGTAAACAGACGAGGGTCCTTCTCCACGGCCGACTTCTGGGCCAAGATGCCTTTGATATCCCACAGCACGTCGACGTAGCGGCCGTTGAGAAAGCGAGCCTCGGGACTGAGTAGCCAGTTGACAAAATTGCCCGCAAGGGCAACGGCACGGTCAGAGAAGGAGGGCCAGAGGGCGGAAGCGGGAAACATACCCTCAATGCCCTCAACGGGGAACAGCGCCTTCAACGACCGCTCCGCCATCTCTGTCGTCATAATGAGGCCCGGGTGGAACTGGGCAACAAAGAGATCCGGGTGTTCGTGGTGGACATATTCAAACAGCTTTGTGGCCGCCGTCTTGGCGACCGAGTAGCCGGCGTTCGCCGGAGCGTACGCAATGTCCGTGACGGAGAACGACGTGTGCACGATGGCGCCGGCCCGGCGCAGCCAGCGGCAGAAATGCCTGGACAACGTGTAGGCTGCCCAGCACGTTGATCTTAAACACGCTCCACCAGTCGGCGCGATGGCGTCGTACGTTGTGGTGTGGGTGGTTTCCATTGCATTTGCCTTCGTTCGCCTGCTTTTTCTACATCATGTCGGTCTTCTTGTGGCCGCTACTTTATTTGATAAAATGTCTTCTCTGCACCAGTGATGTGTTTTATACCATCGTCGCATTATAAATGAACGCTGTGTGCCGTGCTGCTCGGAGACTTAATTATAAAGCAAAACATTAATTGTCCTTTCTGCAGCGACAACTGCCATTCGCTTGCTTTGCGGTTTCGCTCCCAGTATGCTGAGTGATCAGAAATATCCCGCGTCTAAATGTCGACTTGGGTTGTCGAGATGTGCTTGTAAAAAGCAATAGCAAAAACCCGTGTGTCCAGTACTGAGGAATAATCAGGAATTCTTCCTTTTGAGAAAGACAACCCTCCTTCGAAAGCCAATAGGGTCACGCTGACTGAAACGATCTCGGCACCTCCGTGACTTGACCAACCAGGTCCAATCCTATGCTGGCTGTTTCCGTGTTTAGACTGTTTATGCAGCAGGGCTCTCGTAGGTGTATAAGGCCATACGTGTTGCTGGCGATTCGCTATAGATCGCTGGAGATAAGATACCGGCGGGGCGCAGTGGCGCTGCTGACGCGAAATTGACAGGCTGCCATAGGGCCACGTTAGGCCTGTCCACTGCCCGACGCAACAGCCGAGGGGGGAATTGCTGACGCCCAGCGTCCTGTTCTCCGCCTGCGTTTTGGGGGGGTTAGATTGATAATCTTGCATTACCTCGGGGGCTGTCTTTTAGGGTTTGATCTGATAAAACCAGTGTTTGTTCTTGGCAGGTCACATAGAATTCCTAGTTGCGCCTTGCTCATGTTCTTGTTTGATCCCTACGAGTAAACCTATCAACATCCACATGGTAGTCTACACCGAACCCGTCTACCCCACACCAAGAGAGCATGCGAGTGAGTTTATATTCGTCTTGACGCTGCTTTCTCGCAGGCTCGGGTCGTTTTGAAACATACACCAACTTAGTCGTCCATGACAGAAACTCCAGTTCCGACGCTCGACGGAGACCGACACGGATGTTCGTATATACTGACGGGCAAAGGGACTGGCTGCCAAGGCTTCAACACACCGTACTTTAGCAACGGCAATCCTTGCAAATCACGCGGGCAGTTTCGATGGAGGACCAATACGGCACCTGCTCAACGACTACATATTGATGCTGCACATTCATCACTACGGCTACACATCGCCCGTTGATCCACTCGAAGCCATCCCCAACAGGATGTGCGCCAACGTTCTGGCTGATGAGCAGGCTGTGACTGCGACGCCCTCTGTCGAGAGCCGATGCCGGCGACAGGCCCAGCCGTTGCGGTCTTGGTTCCGTCAGGGTGCGAAAACTCTGCAAGCGCTATTACCCAATGCCGTGTTGTGCCGACGGTGGCCTGCAGCCCTTCGCCTGGTGCACGGGTACAAAGGTACTGAAAAATCTTATCAGATCAAACCTGCTCCGCCCGCTGACGACGCCACTGGTCAGACAGAATCCGTATTCATGGTGTGGTCGGTGCGGCCTTGGCCCTCGGTTGCACTGCTTCCCGGCCTGTCTGTATGGTGTGATTCGTCACGACGAGCAGTACAGAAGCTGGAATGTGTGTGGGCTAGGGGGTATTCCTAGAGGAAGCGGAGCAAATCAGGGGGCGGGAAGTTCACAGAGAACAAAAGAACAAAGCACAAAGAAGAAAACGAGATGCGGCGGGGGGCGGTTCTGGCCGCGGAAAACGATCACGAGAACAGAGGGGAACAAGGCCGCCAGAGAAATTATCTTATCAGATCCGTGTGGTGGGTCCCCCTCTTGGCCGAAAACACCCTTACCCTAGCTTCTGTGTTCTCCATCTTTTTCGTGAGGAAAAGAAGCTCATCCTCGGAAAACGCCACATCCGCACTCCTGCTGCGCGTCAGGGCATCCACTTCGACACCCTCGCCCCATTAATCTGGAAGGGTTCGTTTCCGGGTTAAAGCAGAAACAGGAAAGTCCGGCGGGTGAGTTGTCCGCTTTCCTGGGCCGGATTGCCGAGTTTCTGTGTGTACTGGAGCTCAGGCGCCTCAGGCGAACGTTTCCTGTGTCTGTCTGTCTGCTCCGTCTGCACCTGCCCAATGCGTGGGTGCACCATGCCATCGTGTGTTGCTCGCGGTCGATCGTTCTGCAGACACAAGGAAAGAACGCAGTGGGGCCTTGACATTACGTCTGCTGCCAACACAGATACTTACCCGCCAGGGCATTTTTTTCCTGCCAGGCCAAAAAAATCGCACCAGCTCGGCAAACAAGCGTCGCCCGAACGAAACGCCCCTAATTGAGCCCGGCCACCCGGAAGAGGGGTGAAGGAAAAAAAATCGACTTAATACGAGCTAACGGTGTACACGCGCTCCATCTACCACACCATCCCAAATCCCGATCGCTGCCGCCAGCCAGCGAGCTGCTTGCCCGCCCTCAAATGATTTTCGTGCTGCCCTTACCCGAATGCATCCCTACACCTCAAACAAACAAACAAAAAAAAAAAAACGTCAAAACACGCATCACGAAAATAAAACCAACACAACCACAAACACACGGCGATCTTTACATTCTCGCATGGGAGCAATTGGCCCGACACCACATTTAGTCGCATCTTTTGCCAACTGTCCTGATCTGTCTTGATCTGTGCCGATTTCATCCAACTTCTCCGCTCGCCCGCGTTTCTCCAACCGCTTCTCAACAAGCAACCTTCCCCCCCCCTTCTCCTCTACCACACCCGGCCGCCTCCCATGAGCGCCATAGCGGCGTCTGCGCCTCTTTCCTTGCCATCTGCAGCGCCGCCGTCGTGTTCCACACCCGCCTTCGCCCCAAAGACCTTGACCAGAAAAGCCCGCAGCACAGTGCTGCCATCCAACCCCCCCATGTCCTCCTCCCGCGACATCCAGCAGACCAGTACCCTCGCCTCCGCCAACACGTCTGCCATATCCGCCCCAAAGCCGGTGCTCGCCGTCAAGCCGGTGGCCCCTGCACTAGCAGCGGCTGGACGGCCTGCACCGGTGGTGTCCCTGGCACCAGCAACAGCCGGGTCGCCGGCCGGCCCGCAGTCGCCGGCATCGGCACTCAGTCCTGCTGCGTCGTCGTCCTGTGGTATTCCGGGCAAGCCGCCCATGTCCATCACCAGCAAAGAATGGGTGATTCCGCCGCGTCCGAAGCCCGGTCGCAAACCGGCCACCGACACCCCACCGACCAAGCGCAAGGCACAAAACCGCGCCGCGCAGCGGGCGTTCCGGGAACGCCGGGCGGCTCGCGTCGGAGAGCTCGAAGAGCAGCTGGACGAGCAAAAGGCCGAGCACGACCGCATCGACCAAGAGTATTGCGAGAAGATCCGCGCACTCGAGATGGATTTGCAGGTGCTGCACAGCCGGTGTCAGATGCTCGAGAGTATGCTGGAAAAGGAGAAGACCGCAAACCAGGCCTGGGCTGCCACAAACACGGCCACAGACCAGCGGACACAACAAGAGCAGCAGCAACAGAACAACGCCCTGTCGCCCGACGCGGCGTCTCCCGGTGCTGTGCACCAACCAAAAACCCTTTGCCCCAACCAGCTACCGCGCGGGAGCGCGTCCAGCTCTGTTTCGTCGCCGTCGGCTCGCTGGACCACGGCCCAGCCTTTCTCCATCTCCCAGATCATTTCGCCCCCGGACGAAGACGAGGATCTCACGTGCGGGTCGTGCGATCCTAACGGGCCATGCCTCTGTGCTGAAGATACCATGAACGTGGTGGCAGCCATGGACTGCAGCAAATGCAGTACCCTGGGCACCAAGTGCGAGTGCCTCGAAGAAAGCCTCCAGGCCCTCAACGGGGCCAACGCCGCCCTGGACCGCAAGCGGGCACATTCGTCGACACCGCCACCAATGCGGTCGCGGACGGGCTCTGACGAGAAGAAAGCACGGTTCGACGCATCGAATGACACCGAGATCGATTTCACCAATATGTTCTCTCTGCGTGCTTCAGCCTCGACAGCGACCGTAGACCCCACCGCCATCCCGAACAACGCCACCAGCACCCGCACCCGCCTTCCGGCCATGCCAATGCGCCAGCCATCGCCGCCACCGCGCTTCGAGATCCCCATGAAGGACAAGTGCGGCTTCTGCTCCGATGGCACCTACTGCGTTTGCGCCGACTCCATGCCTGGCGTCACTATGACGGGCAGCCTCGCACTGTCGGCCGGCACTGTGGTAACCCAGCAGAAGACGCCACCGCCGTCCGAAAACGATAGCAACGGTTATGGCGCCCGGAACGGCTTCAGCGGCAACGCCATGCTTATGCCACTAGAGGTGACCCCGACGGGCGCCATCACTCTGTCCAGCCTCCGGAGGCAGCGCGAGGCAGCGGCGGCAGCGGCAGCAGCGGCGTCGCCGTCCTCTATGGACATGACCACGGCTTCGTTACCATCCATCCGCGAGTCCCTGTGCGGGCCCGGGGGACCCGGTACTTGTGCGCAGTGTCTTTCGGACCCTGTCTCAGGGCTCTTCTGCCGGTCGCTCGCTGCTAACTTTGCGCGCCAGGTCGGCAGTGACCGTAGCAAGGCTGGCGAAGGTGGCTGCTGCGGCGGTAGCGGCGGTGGTGGCGGCTGTTGCAAAGACAAGGCGAGCGGTGGCAACAACGCGGCGCCGTCCACTCTGGAACCTAAGATCCAGCAGCAAGGGGGCAGGGGCGCTGCCTCTGGTACTCGTTCCGGTGAGAGTCTTCGCCTGTCGTGTGCGGATGCGTACAAGACGCTGGCGAGCCATCGGCACTTTGACGAGGCGACCGACGAGATCGGTACGTGGCTGCCGAAGCTGCGGGCTGCGCCGCGGCATAACGAAAGCGATGCGGCGTGGAAGGCTCGGGCCACCAAGGCTCCGGACCGTGTTCGGCACCACCCGCTGGAGGTCGAGGCAGCTAGCATCATGGGTGTGCTGAAAGGCTTCGACGTGCGGTTCGGCAAGTCCGCATAAGGCGGGACAGTGTTTTCGTGTGCTATCGTGCTTCATGTTACTCTCTTTCCTTTCTGTACAGGTTATTCGAGGCGCATTGTTTCTGTCCATGCTTTTCAACACCAAAAAGAAAAAAGCGAGACGCCGCCAGGCTGCGATGCGTTAAGTGACATCGTTGGGGAATGGCCGGGGAGCGGCTTTGGGGTTTGTTCTGCTTGTATATATTAGGGACATACATGGACAATGGGCGTTGAGACGGAACAAACAAAACATGCCTTTTCCGAATTACTGCAGTGCAGCAGTTGCGCCACGAGAACAGTTGAAGACAGGGAGGGTAAGGCACGACAAATGACCTTATGTGGACCTTTGTTGGCAGGCCAGACGAAATCGTAGAAGCAGAGGTTGATGGGAGCCTATCTTCCACCGAGCCAGCGTCGTGCAAGACGAGTTGGTGTCTTCGACGAAATGATCGGATATTGGGGTAGCACGATGAAAACATGTCACGGCATCGCCAGCCAGAGAAAGTGAATGTATCTTACAAGTAGTGGTCTGGGCGGTTTATGGGGATACCAGCCGGTGGCAATGCGACTTTTTCCATTTTGATATGCTTGTCCGCAGAAAAGCTGCAACGCGACAGACTTTGTCTTCTGCTTTCGCATTCATTTCTTATCTTCCGATGTCGCCCCTTTTCCTTGCTTCTGCCTTTTTGTGCCATACGTCCGTGCTCTCGAACGGCATGGGGGGGGGGCGGTCGAGCAAGGGAATCCGTCTTGCGGCCCCCTGGTCGCTAGCGAATCAGCCCATCCATCCTGCGAGGTGTGTTGGCAAAAAAAAAGGACCTGGCGACCAGTTGTGAACAGAAAAGCGTGGAGCTCTCAGATTGGCCAGACAGGGGAGGGGGTGCGGGGTATGGAAGTAGGGGTGTAAACGAGAGAGCGTTCCGAAAGGAAACGTGCAGAGGCAGTGAAAACGAGACACGCCGAGGACGACGAGGAAATGAGAAAGCCAACGGAAATAAGGGGTTGTAATGTACGGAATATATTAACGTACACAATACTGCAACAATTTTCTTTACTATATGATCTGACGACGGCAGTTTCTCTTCCAGGAGGTGGTCGGCCGCAGCTGCCGCAAACCAACTACTTCGTATCTACGAGTACTCACGATCCTGACCATCAGGGAAAGAGGAACCCGCTCGGTGAATGCAATGAAAGGGGCAGCGTAGCATACAGCTGCGGTATATGTACTCTTTATGGCGCATTTGTAGCTTTTACCCCCGCACGCGCAGTACTCGATACCTCGCCCGGCAGGCGAGCCGTCAAGATGCCTACAGTAAGTAGCACGGCACTATGCGTGAGATGCAGAAGGCTGACCGCTGGTCGCGTTTCGCTGCAGCGGGAAAGAGCGGATCTGGACAGCAAATACCCAAAAGCGCTGGCCAGACCGCACTGGGAAGGAGCTGACAAGGTTCTGCGCTGGCAGAGGCCGTGGCAGTGGTAGTGACAGTGGCACTGACACCAATGCGACGCTTGGCTTGGACAGGTCGGCCCGCAGTGGGTGCCACCTGAGCTAGCCCGCGCACCCACCAACGGGCGGCAGGACGGCAGTTCAGTTCGAGCTTCGGCGGGCGTTCCACGTCTAGCCGCCGCGCGTCTCCAGCACAGCACAGCAGTCCATGCGCAAGGCCCCGAAAAGGAAGGAAGGAACCGCACAACACACTTGCCCCCTCCCGTCTTTCCAGACGGGCAACCAGGAACCAGACAGGCAGTGCGTCTATTATGTTGAGCCGCCCGTTGTGTCCTCTTTACACCTCCCCCGTTCCCCTTGGGCCTCCTTTTATTCGCACCGCACCACACCACGCCTTGCCACGTCCCCGGCCGCCAGCACACCAGAACGCTGCCCGTGCGACTGTCCTCGTCACACCCTGTCTTGTACGATCTCCTTCGCCGCCCGCGCCCCCCTTGAGCGTGCTTCCTCGGGTTCCGCCACGACACACCACGCTTCGCCGAGCTGCTCGCCTTGCTGATCCCCGTCGTCTCACCCCGGCACCAGTTGCTCGACTTGAACTGGCCCGACATAGTGCGTTGTCGGGGGCGGCCTTTGTGCGACAAGCAGACCACGTGCGCGCAGGGCCGAACAAGCAAAACCCTTTCGTGACCCTGACGCGAAGCTGTATACGAAACAACGGCACACGCGACGCACGACGATCGCCACAGCTCTGCCCCAAAGCGGCCTCTCTTCGACCACTTTAAATATACTTCCCTCCGACCGTGCCTTTCTTCCTGCGCGTTTGTTTCCTCCCCTCCCTGTTGCATACCGCCCCCCCTTGCGGGATGGTTTCTTTGCGGCGGTCCCTGTCGTCCCCTGCCAGCGCCTTCTACGGCTCGTCCTGTACGTCTGGCGGTTGCGGTGCGCACAGTTCGGGCGCGTCCTCAGACCCCAGAATACCCGGAAACCAAGACCAATCTGACTGACTTACGCCTCTTGTTCAACTTTGTCTGGTATTAGTTCATTCTTCGTCTCCTCCAACGGCTTCGGCTCAACCTCTTTCTGGGTCTTCTACGTCGTTGTTGCTACCCGAAAACCAAGGGAAACACCCAGCGAACCATGTCGATCTGCTACCCCCACCCCCTGCGCAGTTTGTATCCCAAAATATGCCTCTCCAAGACGAGAGCGCCGTACCGCTCCATACAGGGCGCGGCGGGTGCAACGGCACCACGAGCACTAACGTGTCTTCATCGTTGATTGCGCCGACAACGACGTTCTTGGCATCCGCGACTCCCTCTTCTGCCAGGGAGGATTTTCGTACCACACCAGCCCCATCTGCATACACTATGCCAGGGCAAAACCCAGAGACGCAGGCGTCTTTGCCCCGAGACACAACAAAATACGACCGGCCTCAGTCACTGCTTGGCGCTCAGTTTCCATCAACGCCCCCTCCTCATGCTGCTGATGTACGCGAGAAACCGTATCAGTTCCCCGCCAAACCCTTACTGCAGGATGCCTCTCTCTTCTCAAACACTCATTTTTCGGCTGCCACCGAATCAGAGGGCACGTCTTTGCACGAGCTTGCTCACCTGGTGCGCCTGTCAAAATTCCAAGAACGGAAGCGTGCCAACACGCGCATGCGCCTACAACTCAACCTGATAGCCACTGCGCTCTCCGCCAGAATGGTGCGCTGCGGCACCATGGTGCAGCGGAACTTGACAGAGTGCTTTCGCAGTGACAATCACACCACCTTTGCGAGACTGTACGAGGCCGTCCACAACATCCGTAGGAGTTGCGAGGAGCTCCGAAAATACGCTTTGCTCGAACCAGAGCTGGATGCCCTGCGGTCACCCTCCTCTACTGAGAGTCTCGAAACGGCTACCGGCGCAAGCGCTTTTTCTTCTTCGCTGCCCGGCTTGGCCTCTGTAGTTCCCTTTTTGAACGAGATCTCCACCGAGGCCCGGGATTCTCTCATTGCCTTCCTTACTGCCATACGAACCAACCCGGACTTCTTGGCCACGAGGCTGTCTTGCCTGACCACATCGGAGCTAGGAGCGCTCACATTATTTTACCAGGGCATGGATCCTTTTGAGTCGACTCTATCTCTACACTCTCGCCAGTCTTCTGGGCGGATGAGCCCTTCAGGGCGGTCTTCATCTCACGGCAGTGTCGGTGGAGGAAGCGCCAGCGGCGGAAAGGTAAAGGATGGCAACCCTGTCCAAAAGCTATGGTCTTTCCAGAGACATGATCCGTTGTCGGCGTTGATCCACACCTGCTTTGCCAATTCTGCCGGTCCAGACAGCGCCGAGGATCGCCGAAGAACAGACATCTGGGCCACGGCATGCGCACGACTGATCTCCGAGAAGGGCGCCGCAGGCGAGCCCGTCCTGCTCGCTATCATGAACGCATGGAGTGCCATGCGGGACTGGTCCGGCCGTTCTAACATGGAGTGGTATCTGATGAAAATCCTCGAGGACGGCGCATTTCTCTTGGATCGCGCCGAGGACCAGAACGGCACCCGGTTCAACCTGAACGAATGGACGTCTAAGGACCAGATTGCCGCAGAGCAGTTTTATGAACGCGCTATAGATGACCTGTTTGATGTCATCGACGACGAGGACGCCACCGGTATCCCAGAAGGGTTTATTGAGCTTGGCACCCAGATCCTAAAGAAACTGGATGCTAAGTTTATCGAGAACACCCGTGCCTGGCTTGTCAACCGATGGCTCTTTGGAACATGGCTGATGAGTGTTGTCATCCACCCAGAGACGCACGGTTTAATGGCCGAATACCACATCACTGAATATGGCCGCCAGAAAATTCTCAAAGAAGTGGCCCTTCGTGCTCAGCGCATCGTCGTGGATAAAACCATGCCGTTCAGCCACCACAAGACCAACGCCAAGTCCATGACCACCTCACCGACTACGAAATTCCACATTGAGAACATCCTGCAACGCTTTGACAACTCTCGCACAAAACGCCTAGCCCCTCGACTGCTCCCCGCGCGCTCGATCACGTCCTTGCGTGAAACAGCCGAGGTCCATCCGTACCTCGTTGTCAGTCCCGCCGACCTAGCTACCATGGTCCATGCGCTGTTTCCAGACCGCCGTGCACACTCAACCTACTCCAGTAGTATCCGGTCTGGGCCAGGATCGGTTTCTGGTTTCTCCGGTGTCTCGCAGCCCATATCCGTGGGATTGCAACGCATCAACACAGGCCAGGACACACCATCTGTGTTTAGCACCAGTGCCTCATCTGCAAACAGCACGGCCACGACGTCTGTTGAGCCGCTTCTCGAAAGTCAGCCTACTGGATCATCAACTACCCGATACTCTCCACCAGCATCTACCTCCTCTGCACAAGAGCAGAGACGCCAGAACCTCTATGAGGACGATGGTTACCGCGTGCAGTCGGCCGTGCAGGAAATGACAAACCTTTTAGGACACGACGTGGTGCTTGGGTCGTGCCATCCATGTGCAGAGCGCTGGGCTGTTTTGTTCATATCCCCCGATGGAAGCGCCATCTCTCCACACATGACCTACGACCCAGACGAAAATGATCGCGAGGACGACACAAACTCATCATCTGTCGACACAGACGAGACGGATAGCGACTCAGAGGATGACCGTGCCGATCTCAGCGAACTAAACACAGACTACCATCAACTCCGAGGTGCCATTTTAAAGTTAGTCGAGGAATTCGAAATCCCGGTAGATCTGGAGTCAAACGAAGGCAAGCGGACCTTCAGCAACCGAGCAAATCGATTGAAAAAGTATCGCCACAAAAACAACAAGTCCGTCGTTGTTACGACAGCGTCTTCTCCCCGGCTTGCCGAGTCGCAAAGCCGCAATCCCTACTGGAAATATATGCAAGCAAACGATACTGGCGACAAGAACAAAGCGAACCACAGCAAACAGGCTCGGACTCGGGCACAGTACGATAGCCAGCATGTGGATGCAGCCGATGCAAAGACGCCCGAAGAACCAACATCCACTGAGCCTGTCTTGATATCCATGCTCTCTGCGGCGTCATCCCAATCGCGTGCGCAGTCCGACTTTCTTGCTGCGCACCAATACTGGAAGACAATCCAGATGTTGAACAGCTTGGGGTCTGATTCCCTTCGCCAGAACGGGTTCGCAGCGCTGCTGAACATTTTTGCGCGCGGCCCGCGCGATTCCATACGCAGATCGGCAGCTGCAGTTGAGGAATACGATGCCTGGCTGGTATGGCTACGCCAGTCTCAAGAACGCACCGAAGGCTTGCTCGAAGCAATGATGAGGCGGTTGCAGGCTCTTCGGGATAAGATGTGGTATGTTACAGACGTGCGCAGCTCCGCACCCTACGAATTCAGCCGCAACATTGCCGTGGCGCTGAAAACAATGGGAACGGCACGAAAATGGTCGGCATATCAGCGATCGCGCCAAAGCAAGCCGCGCGGACCGGCGGCAGCCTATCTGTTACGGCCGGAGAGTGAGCTTGTCGAGCTGCTTGCGGCCACGGAGGACCAGGGAGGACCCAACAAGCTCTCGGATGATCAAGCAGAGAAGACGCTTCGCTGGCTGGAACAGTGCGGCATCGAGAACTTTTGCCAGGGCGAGGAGCGCATCCATCGATTCTCGTGCGAAATTTCCAGCTGCATCGACAAACTGGTGGGCGAAAGCATAGTCGATGCGCCCGTCCTGTGGTCTAGCGATCTGTACGCACGCGACCACCGGCATCTCGAGTCGAACAGGCGATCTTCGCGGGACCGAGACAGTGGCTCGTTTTGGGACGACACTTCCAGCGTTAGGACCTTCGACTCAGACAGCCGGCACTTCGACACGTCTAGGCGGCGAGGTATGGGCGGCTCGTCCATGCGTGCGGATTTGCGGGCGGCGCTGGGGCAGAAAAACAGCCCTGGTTTGCAGATATTTGACTCAAGTCGATACGGGTTCCCCAAGACCGGGGCATCTCTGGCAGACGTCCTCGACGCAGGTGATTACTTCTCAGGCAGCCCCTTGTCTCAGCTTCCGCCTGTTGATACATCGGCAACGTTTTGGTCTCCCTTTCAGGCGGCCATGTCAACATCGTCAGCGTCCACCTATGCACCGTCGCCGACAGCCAGTACGACAAATCTGTCGGGATCGTTTTCGGGGCCGCTTTCGCCATTGCGTTTGCATGCACGACCCTCACTCTACTCCATTGACGACAGCGCCGGCGGCAGCACACGCACTCCGTCTATTGTGTCATCGAACGGACGCCCGGGGACATCTGCATCCAGCGTGCACACGGTTTTCCAGCAGCGCCTCTCGGAGGAGAAGATACGGTTCTTGGCCGACCTGCGGCAGACGTTGACGAGCCTTCTTTTGTCGGATCTCGGAAATCTTGTGTTCGCACGTGGTTCCGAGACCGATATCTGGTTCGGCAAGCTAGGCCAAGAGTGCATCGATCGACGGGAAGCGATGGAAAAGAAGCAGCGCCAGGAATCCTCGGCCGACAAGAGTCAACGGCCGCCGCCCCAACACCGAAACTCAAACTCAGTGGACGCGAAAACCGAAACTGGTGCGCTGCGAACGCAGATTACCAGCGAGCCACCATACAATGTACTAGCTGGCAGCCAAGATCCACATCGGCGTCGGGAAACGCAAGAAACCGAACAGGTCAGGTATGAAAACGCGACAAAAACGGGACCCACGGCTTCTTCTACAACCTCGGGTGGCCGCAAGCGGGCAAGCACTGCGACCGGCACGAGCACGATGGGTGGCGGGAGGAGCAAACCCGGGACAGTGGATTTCCCCTTCAAGAAGGCGTACCAGCGGCTTCTGCGCATGTTCTGTGTGCATCCAAATCCGCAGGCGAAGCTGGGGGTGCTCATAGAGTTGGAGAACCTGATTGCGGCATCGCTGTCATCGCGCAGCACACGGAGACGCTTGGCGCTCGTGACCAAATCTGCAGCCAGTCCAGTTATCAGCCGGGCCAACGTGACAGGCCACGTCAGTTCGCAAACAGCATCGACGGAGGAGACGACGGGGGCAAACGGTCCAGCCACCCGAGCGAACCCGTTGGAAGAAGCGATTGACAACATCAAGGGGCGGCGGTCCAGCATGATGACGTCATCTAGGTTTACGCCTTCGCTGAGCCACGCGGGGGTGACGCGGACGGGCAGCGGGGCGTTCAGCGCAGCGTCGAACAAGGATGCGATTTCTCGGGTGTTGCAGACGCTGTTCCGGGACCCGACGGTGCGTCCGAAGACACTGTTCCGGGACCTGCAGTTTATTGCGGCGTTTGTGCCTGCGGGGATGCTAGACCGGACGGATCGGGGCAAGTCGTTCTGGGACGCGGGCCTGGCGGCGTTGCTGCTGAAGCGGGAGGTGTGCATGACAATGATCGAGGTGGCGGACGAGGTTGTGGGACACCACACGCAGACGCGCAAGGCGATGCCGGCGCCGGCAGCATCAGCAAGCGCGGCGGAGTCGTCGCCGAGTACGCCGACGATGTCGCCGTTTGGAGGGGCCGGTGTGACGCCGGCAGCAGACATGTACACGCTGGCGGACGCAGGGCAGATGTGGACAATCACGGCCAAGGAGGGCGATCCGACGTCGCAGCGGGAGCTGGCACTGTTCTACATGATCAACCCGGAGCTGGTGGAACGGACGACGCTGCCGCTGTCGAAGCCGCGCGAGGTGTTTAAGAAGTCGCTGCTGGACCGGTTCGGCGGGTCGGGCAGGGCCGGTGGCGACGGCGGCAGCGGCAGCAGCGGCGGGGGCGGTGGCGGCAGTGGCGGCGTTGGGGCCGACAGCTCGGT
>PCDN01000013.1:324074-345171 GCA_002778105.1 Ceratocystiopsis brevicomis
CGCCCATCATGCCGCCGCTCCCGCCGCTGCATCTGATGCCCCTCGGCCCGCTGTCGCTGCCGCCGCTGTCGCCGCCGTCGCCCTTGATGCTGCCGCCGCCGCTGCAACAGCAGCCCCAACAGCCCCAGCAGCCCCAGCAGACCCAGCCCCAGACCCAGCCGTTCTTCACGTTCACGGGCCAGTCAACGCCGCAAATGCAGCAGCCGTTCACGTTTACCTTTACGGGCCCGTCGATGCTGTCGATCCAGCATCCGTTTACCTTTTCCTTCACGCTCTCGTCGCAGATGCCGCAGCCGCAGAACAACCACTAGGTCCTTGCAAGGCAACCGGCTCCTCGAGGTAAATTCGACAACGCACCCCGCCAACGGATTCTTGTTATTTGAGGTTAGTTTTTCCCTTTTCCGGGTATGCTGCAATGAGGTAAGTCCCAGCGAGATTTTTTACTCTGTCGGTTCTTTTTTTTTCGAAAAAGAAAAAAAAGAAAAAAAAGAAAAATAAGAAAAAGAAAAATAAGAAAAAGAAAAAGAAAAAAAAAAAGAAAAAAAGCAGTTAGCTCTATTTTTCAATTCATCAGAGATTTTCCTTGAATGCCGTTCCGTACACTCCCGTGATTTTTTTGTAACAGCAATTCTTCAGCCGTCTACAAATGTATTGTGCCTCGTCAAAAAGTCGCCTGAGATAAATATATCCCATCTCATGCCGATTTCGCAGACGTCCAAGGCCAATCAGAGCCCTCCGTCGTAGTCTCGAGGCACTGCGGGGAGCAGGCTGTGCAGCAGACACGGCTGAGCCTCGCCGCCATCGGTAGGGTCGCGCCTTTTCGGTTAGGCGACCGTTCTGCAGGCCCAATTCGCGGCCCTGCTCTTTTCCCGCGGGCCGAGACAGGTGGCTGTTGCGCCGTGGAAATTGGGACTCGATCAGGAGAGGACGGGAGACCCGTCCTTGGCGCGCGGCTGCAGGGCTGAGCGGGGCTGAAGCGGGACCGGACCTCCTGTGAGTTCCGCAATCCAAGCGGACCCCGAGGTCAAGGTCGCGTTATCGATGCAATGCCTACAAAACAGGTATGCAAATCTCCTCGGCTGAAGCATCAGAAATTGTGTATGCAAAGTACCACAAGCCCGAAATACATGCAAAATGCAAAATGCAAAATGCAGGGATGTCGAGGCTGTTGCCTTGTGGCGGCGCAGTGCGCCTATTCCACTATCCCAAACATGGGAGCACCCCCATGCACGCTGGCGGGCCCGTGTGGCATCCATGCCGATGCCCCAGGAAGGAGGATGGCCCATCCGTTGCGCCCGCGGCTTTTCCTACTCCTTCGGCCGCTTTCCCTTTTCTTTTTCGACCTCGTATCTTTCTCATTCTGCCTTTGTCCTTTTGTTCTGAAGCTTTTGCGACCATTCCATTGCTGCTTCTGCCCTGCCTCTCTGTCTTCGTGGCTGTTGTCCTTGGCATCTTCCACACACCGGTGAGACCGTTCGAGGCCCCACCAACTGGCCGGACCAAATGGCCTCCTCCAACTTGCAGGACAGGAGCGGTAGCAACAGCAACAACAACAACGGAGGCAATGGCAACACCGAACTGGTCGTGGCCGCGGTGGCTTTGGTCGTCTCCTTGTTTGCCCTGATCTGCGCCGTCTTTCAGGCCCTCAACCAGTACTTCGCGACGGCCACGGGCTTCACGTCGTGCAAGTCCCAGGTCATCGGCGACTGGGCCCAGTTCACGCACCGGTACCTGCGCCTGTGGCAGTTCCGCATTGAGGTGCAGTTCCTCGTCCCCGTCATCTTCGTCGCGCCGCCCGCAAACAAGCGCGGGCCCTTGGGCCAGAAGACCATCCACTATATCGACGGCACCAAGGACAGCTGCGAGAAGACACACACCTGGACCGTTGAGGAGTTCGACTTCCGCCAAGATGCCCGCCATGACGCAAGAGACACGCGCGAGGCCATCCGCACCGCCGACAGCGAGCTTGTGTCGTGGGCGGCCCTGCTGATGGCCGCCCAGCGCATGGAGCGCGAGTCCAACGAGTGGCAGCGCCGCATCTTTGCGACGTACTCGCCCCTCACCCCGAGTCCGACCAACCGCGGACACACCATGGCCATTGGCATCCAGGAGCAGACCCGCTCGTGGGATACCATGCCTAGCAGCCTCCGCAAGCCGTACGCCACGTCGGCCATGTGCCATCTCATCGAAATCATGGCCATGCTGGGCGTGTACTGGAAGGAGTTTGACATGTCGTCCAACAAGTTCCGCGCCCAGGGCAACGGCTTCAACCTGACCGGTACCGTCGTTGATGGGCTGGGGCTTGCCTTCACGTTCAACAAAACCGGCAAAACATGGTTCCAGGAGCACCGCATCGTGCCCAAAGACGCCGTCAAGCAGCTCTGCTTTGGCTTCTGTCCCACCATCTTCCGTGGCGGGCTGAAGACCACGCTGTACACCGACGAGCCCAAGGACGAGCGCACGCTTCAGCTGGCCACCCACGCCGAGGTTGCTGAAATGCTGGTGTCGTTTGGGTGCAACACGAGCACGGTGAACTACTTTCGGCTCCACAATGAGCACACGCGGTATTCGCACCTGTTTCCAAGTAAGTAGCTCCTCTTCTCTTTTTTTTTTTTCTTTTTTTTCTTTTTTGGTGAATCTTCCTGACAGCCAGTTTCGTTCGAGATGCTGGGCATGGTTGGCGAACTCCTGCAGATCAAGCAGACTGCCTTCACGATGCTGCCAAATCCGACTTTTTTCACATGGGAAAAGTCGGGCTTTTCTTTGGCTCGGTTGCTGAAGAACTTCAACGAGACCATTGAACTATCTGGCACGGGAAAGACGGGTGTTGCCAGCGTCCCCATTTCCAAAATGATGTCAGTCGCCAAAAATGTGCTCCAGGCGGCTGCGGAGGAAAAAGAGTGCCTGCGGCAACACCATGACCTGAAACTCAAGCGGAGGCTGGATGAGGAGGCAAAAAAAACACATCAGGTACAGCTCGACAACAGGACCCTCGCGAGGACTGACGAAGATCACCGATTCGACGAAGCGAGCTTTCTGGAAAAGCTACACATTCTCGGTTCCAAGATTGCAAAACCGTTTCGAGGGGTGTCTGCCTCGTTCCTCTCCGCCATCGGCCATAGTCTTTTGGCCATGGGTGTGCCCGCCGGGCAAAATCTTTTGCCAAAGAAAAAAACCCCCGAGAGGCGGGAGCTGGTGCCCGATGTCGAGGAGCGGCCTTCGTTCAAGCGGCTCCTCGAGACGCTGCATAGAGCGATCGAAGACTGCGATGCCTTTCTGGTCCATAACCATCCCCTGGTGAAGCACGTCTTCGTGCTGCACCTGCAGGAAGTGATGGCTTACCTGAACGAGCCCCGGGTTCTACCCGGCAGCCACACAGCGGAAGCAATTCAAGGCAGCGGTTCCTCAGGCCGTGCACCGGCTGGAGCACACGATCGGGCGACGGAATGCCAGTCGGTGGCCGAGCCAGAATCGGGGCCGTTGCCGACAACTGCGAATGCGGCCACAGATACAGAGGAGGACAAAAGCGTCTCCTCGGGCTATGTGCCGCTCCACGCCATCGACACAGCCTCGTGGGCAGACCGGCACCAGCACCTGATGAGGTTGTACGGCCTGTACATTCGGGATCGTGTGCAAAATGCACCCCTTCCAGCCCATCTGCAGACCTACAAACAGGCCAAGGAGAACGAGGGTGCGCATATGCCGACTGGGAACGCACTGGTAAGCCTCGCAGCGGCAGCCCATCTGGATGCAGGGGACAAGACGAGAGGCAGCTCGAGCCAGGACACGGTGGCGGCGTCGCGCGACAGCATGGAGCTCGATCGCTGGCAGTACGCCGCACCAGGAGCCGGTCAATCGGTTCCTGCAAGTGCTGTCCGTTCGCGGAACGGCCAAACAACCGCCACTGCGGCGGCATCGATGGATAGCGCCCGCACCACGAGCCACCAACCGACGGCGGACCCGAAAGAACCCGTCGCAGAGGCCGCAGGCAGACAAGGGACAGCGCTTCCGACGTTTCCCCGACGCACGACGAAGCAGGACATCGACGACATCTGGTGCACGCTGACGTTCCGCATGCTTTGCTGGCTGATGCTGCACGACTTCCACAGGAAGGATGTGCAGGTCGGTAGCAAGAGCGACATGTACGACTCGCGTATGCCGGTGTACTTTTTGTGACAAAGTCTTGGGCATGGGGTGGGATTGGATAGGATAGGAGAGAACTGAAAGATTGGACACGGGAAATCGTGGAAAAAGAAGGAAGACGGGCAAAGCGATCTCCGTCTGCATTGTATCTCTTTTGGGTCTTTTGGGTAGCAAAAATGATCCTCTTCTGCGCCTTCCTGAATAGTCCGGTGACACGAGTGGGTGCCTTCTGTTTCCAGAACACTGCGCCACCTGCGCTGCCTGGGCTTGGTGGCAGCTGCCCCATCAAAGGATCATGGACCCTGTTCACAGGGCTCTTGAAGTGAACCCCCTTTAGGCGACGAATGCCAATCTTCACGTTGAATCGTTGGCGGACTGCGGGACACCGATGTGAGTGGTGACGACCGATCGGGGATCACTTCCCAGCTGCCAACGCTAAGGAACTTTCGCGCCCTCCCCCTCCTCTTCCCCCTGGCCCCTCCACTTCGCACTGGCCTCTCCAGCGCACCTGCTTCCTTCTCTGCCGCATCTGCCACCATGCCTGTCTACTGCATTGTCGGAGCCAACCGCGGGCTCGGCCTCGAGTTTGTGCGTCAGATCAGCGCGCTGCCGGACGCCGTGATCCTGGCGACCACGCGGCCGGGCGCGGACCGCGCGGATCTTGAGGCCACGCTGGGCAGCGTGGCCGGCAGCAGCCGCGCCCACGGCCACCACATTCTCGACCTCGACACGGGCAACATCCGGTCCATCCACAAGTTTGCGATCCGCGTTGCGCGGGCGCTCGAAGCGGTGCAGGGAGGCAGCGGCGCTTCCGCCGTCCCGCAGATCGACTACCTCATCGTCTCGGCCGCGATCAACGGCGGCGCGCCCAGCCAGACCAGCCTCTCGCTCGACGCCAGCCTGCTCGCGGCGCAGATCAGCATCAACGTGGTCGGGCCGGCCAAGGTCGTCGAGTTTCTGATCGACCAGCGCGTGCTGGGCGCGGCGGCGCGCATCGTGCACCTGTCGTCGGGCCTGGCCAGCCTGGGCTTGAGCCGGGAGATGGCGCCGCGCATCGCGGTCAGCTACAGCCTGTCCAAGACGGCGCTCAACATGCTGGCCGTCCACCAGGCGCACGATGTGCGGGCGCACCTGCCGCAGGCCGTCGTGGCCGTCTTCGGCCCGGGCTGGGTCAAGACGCGCATGGGCGGCGACGCGGCGCCGCTGGAACCGCCCGAGTCGGTGGCGGGCATGCTCAAGGTGCTGCACGGGCTGACCGAGGACGACAATGCGTCGTTTTACGCGCACACCGGGGCGAAGATGCCGTGGTAGGGTCAAACGACGGCCCGAAATCGCAACGAACCTTCCAATCCTCTCTCTTTTCTTGGTCATCCCGGGAATGGCCTTCAGGGTCGCCCTTCGTTCTTGCCCCGCTGACCGGAATCAACGTTCCTTACACACCACCCGAATCAAAACAGATTGTCTGCTTCTGCCAGCTGTTCTTTTGTTTCTTGTTTTCCGTACACGCACCATGCTCGCCTCCGTTCTCCAACCCTACTATTCCCCCTTATTGTCAGTATTGTCATCAGCCTTTTGCCCTACATCCTACAGCCGCTTCCTCCGTCAACCTTTCATATCCCACGCAATGGTCACCAGCGACAGCAAAGATGCACAAACCAGCCCACCGCTAGACAGCCCGCCCACAGCCCGGCGGCGTGGCTTGCTCTCCTGCCTGTCCGACACGTATCGGCGCGTAAATGCGTGCAGGACCTTGTTTATGCTCTGGGTCCGGCAGTCCCGGGGAGACATCGTAGCCCTTGCTGTCATGCTGCCCATGGCGCTCGTGGTGAGTTCGTTTCGTCTTCTCTTCGGCTGGGAGCATGATTCTAATGATAGCTCTACGTTTTGCCGCCGCTGCCGTCACGCTCGTTTGCCATCTCCTCCCAGAACAACACGGTCGTCTATCCCGAGTTCGCCTATCCCCTGCGGGAGGAGATCGTGCCGGTCGTGCCGGCCATCCTTCTGGGCCCCGCGCTCCCGATCGTCCTGATTCTCGGCCTGCAGCTGCGCATCCGCTCGTTCTGGGACACCAACAACGCCATCTTTGGCGTCATCTACGCTCAGTCGAGCTCCATCCTGTTCCAGGTGTTTGTCAAGTGGCTCATTGGCGGTCTCCGGCCGCACTTTCTCGACGTCTGCAAGCCGGACCTGTCGCGCGTGGCCGACATGGAGCCCAAGGTCGCCCGGTACAACGCTGCCGGCTTCGCGTCGCTGTACTACACACGCGAGATCTGCACGGGCAACTCGCGCCAGATCAGCGACTCGCTGGCCAGTTTCCCATCCGGCCACACGACGGCTGCCTTTTCCGGGTGCGTGTTTGTGTACTTGTACATGAACGGCAAGTTCAAGGTCTATGCCAACACTCACGCGCCGCTGTGGCAGCTGGTGATGCTCAAGGCGCCCATCCTGATCGCGACGCTGATCGGCGGCGCGCTGACGATTGACGAGTTCCACAACTGGTACGATGTTGTCGCGGGCGCCATCATCGGCACGGTGCATGCGTTCAGCGCCTACCGCATGTGCTACGCATCGATCTGGGACTGGCGCTACAACCACATTCCGCTGAACCGGACGGTGCCATTTGTCTACGGCGCCGAAGAGGCTGTGGACACGAGCCTGGCGGCCGTCCGTGCGCAGCTCAACAACAGCCGGCCGAGGCCGAAGGGGGCAGAGACGAAGGCGGGACCGGTTCTGTGAAGTCTCTGAGAGCAGAACAAAGACATTCGTAGCAGTAGGCTAGAGAAGGGCGGGGGGGGGAATCAAAAGCTTTTTCTCTTCTGGTTCATCTCCTATTCCGTCGCGTCACCGCTTTTCGGCAATCATGGCATCGGACAAGGCACCCTGTCCCTTGGTGAGCACACCCGCTTTCTGCAGCACGTCGATGCACTTGTCGATGGTGTCGCCGCTGACGCCGCGCGTGTGGACGGGGAAGCGCACGGTGGCGAGCCAGGCGCGGGCGTCCTCGGCCGAGTAGTCGAGGGCGGTGCTGATGTACTCGACCGCCTCGTCGGGGTGTGTGTTGAAGTAGGCGATGCCCTGGTCGAGCTTGGCAAAGAGGTCCTCGAGGCGGGGGTCGAAGGTGGCGGTCGGTGCGGCCTTGGTGGTCAGGTGGCTGGCGGCGACGATTTTCCAGCTGCTCCAGGGGGTGTAGATCTCGCCGACGCGCTTGATCTCGTGGTTGTCGTAGTAGCGCTTGGAGGTGAAGTGCTCCCACATGAAGAAGTCGGCGGTGCTGTCGTTGACGGCCTTGCGCATGTTGTCAAAGGTGTTGAGGACGACAATGTCGGCGAAGGGCTTGTCGGCGGCGGCGGCGGCGGCGGCGGCGGCGGCCGGGCCCGCGAGCCAACCCTGGTCGTCGGCCAGCACAAAGCCCATGACGTAGCTGCCGGAGCCGATGCGCGAGACGCCGAGGCGGCTGCCGCGCAGGTCGGCGACGGAGCCGACGTCGGCGCGGCCGAAGCCGGACGAGACGGCCCAGCAGAGCGGTGTCTCGACGTAGGTGCCGACGAGGTCGTAGCCGCCCTGGTCGGCGGGCTCCTTGCCCAGGCCGGCGACCCAGCCCTCGGTCAGGCCGATGCCGACGTCGAGGTCGCCGGCACGGATGGCGGCGATCATGTGTCCGGTGCCGGAGGGGTAGGGCCGGAGGTCGGCATCAAGGCCAAAGTGCGTGCGGGCAAAGTGGATGGGAGTCGAGAAGTGCTCGGGCACGAAGCCGACACGGAGAGGGGCCATGCTCGGGGGGGGGGGGGCCGGCGTGGGCTGTGGCTTTCTTTTTTTTTTTTTTTTTTTTTTTTTTTTGGTTGCTTTTCACGGGTTTCCAAAGACGAGAGGAAGGGGGGGGAGAGGGGGTCTATTACGATGCTGAGGGGTCGGACTTTTGCAGTTTTGCTTTGCAAGGCCCACAAGTAGCGCAGCTCGTCAACAGGGGGCCCGTGTGTCCTTGCGCGAGGAGAAAGAAAATCCCCAGAGAGCCAAGGGTCGGTCGCTGGAGACAACGTCGCCTTTTTCCACCGATCGCCCTGTTCTAGGCAAGGCGCTCCGCGGGGAAAGGTTGTGCTTGAGATGACGTCACGCCGGAAGGGAGAGCGGTCCGTCCTAGTGAGACAGAATCGCGGTTGTCTTGTCTGCCGGATGCGGTGTGTGTGTGACGAGCAGCAAACAGGACATGGTCGTGCCGGGCCGCGTCAATTCCCCATGTTTATGGAGGCTGCGTGCGGAGTAATGCACCCAGTTCAGCCTTCCTTCCTTGTTGCTAGCAGAGCCGGTCTTTCCGAGACCGGTCCCACCGCGCGGCATCCTTTTTTTTTGCCTTTGGCCTCGTGCGTTTCCCCTTTGCCCTCGTTTCCCATCGTCCATCGCGACCGCACGCCCTTCTTTCTGCTGGCAAGCGCTGTTGTCGCCCACGCCTTTTCCAGCTCTTCTTTTCCGACCGCCTACCGTGCCGATTCCCTGTTCCGACCCAACAGCCATCCACGCTGCGACCGGACATCTACGAGTATCTTACCAGCATCTTACAGACCGCAACGGGACCGGAAGATCGTCCGCCCTTGACCACTACTGCATACACTCTTTGCCCAGCCACGGATTGCGTGCACCCGCCAGCCGGATCCTTTTTCCGCGGACCGCATGCCCACACCCTCCCGCCGGGCCCTTTTCGCTTGCTCGCACCACACATCGCCCACAATGATCGAGGCCTTTGCGGAAGGGTCACCTCTGGCCGGAATCTTCACCATTGTGGCGTGCATGGTTAGCGTATGTGTGCTGCTCTGTGACCCGGTTGTGCCCAATAAGGCGCGCGGCGAGAAGAAGCCGGCCGACGAGGGCCAGGAGGCTGTGGCTACAAAAGCATAGGCGGGGGGGCCGCTGGATCTGATGTCTGTATGTATGCATCCTCCGCTTAAACGGACGATCACGGCCTGATTGCGTTGGCATTGCTTTGGGTATGTTTACGGACGGGAAGTCGACAAAAAAAGATGGAAAAAAGCAGCAGCAGAAACGCCTCTGTTGATGGGTTTTTCATCGCTCTCGACTGTCAATAAACGAACTGGTAACACGAACCTTTTCCAGTCAAAGGAATAAACACCCCATCCTCCCCCACCCGAAAAAGGCGTTCGATGGATGAAGCAAAAAGGAAAAAGGCGCACACTGCGCCCCGCCTTTTGCGACTCGGACTGGGACAAAAAGACACCCGTTTGTCCGATCGAGGAGGGATTCGAACCCCCAGTCTTTAGAGCCGAAATCTAACGCCTTACCATTAGGCCACCCGACCACTCACGTGCAATGAAGACAGTACTATAGTGATTTAGATAGCTTGAGCGGGCGCTAACGATTGCGCGGCACTATTTTTTTTTTTTTTTTTTTGATATTTCCTTCTTCGACGCAGTCTTTCGCCCGGGTCCTCCCGGGCCGAGCAACAACAAGGGTCTGTGGCACTGTCTCTGCGTTGTGCTGCGTACGCGACCCTGTCGCACGGAAGAATCGTATGTTTCTGGGCGTCCATATGACGCGCAAGGCCTAGCCCAGCTGTCAGCCAGGTGCGGCTCCGCGAAAACGCAGGCAAAAAGCCCAGGCCGCGCCCCGCGGATTCCCGGGCCTTTTGTCCAACGGCCAAGAAATGCGGGGACAGGCGCAGGCAGCGGTCCCTGCCAATTTGGTGCCAGTGAGTGTTCAGGGAACGAGCAATACGAGCAAGATACTTTCTCGTAGGCAAATCCACCAAATAAGCAAGAAGCAAGCGTCTGGCTAGACCGAGGGCGCTGTGGAGAGGAAAAGCTTATTCCTACTCCGGACGACCAGTCTATCATCCGCCTCGCAGGGACACTTTCTTGAGTAAACTTTTCTTTTTCTTTTTCACATTCTCATGCGCTTCCATAAACAGGAGCAGTGGCACTCGCGTCCTCGCATCGTTTGTATCGTCGCAGCCACGATCGTCCTCCCTCTTCCTTTGTTTGGTCTTGGCTGCTCCCTGCACTGCTGTTGTTCAAGGGCTGTATGGAGAGGAATGAAAGTGGCCACATGTCCTCGTTTCCCAGCCGTCGCCCTTCTCGTCGCTTTCGTTCTTTTTTCTGAGATACGGTTTCTCCCACAAAAGGGTTTTGTCGGTGAGGCAGTCCAAATGGTGGGATCCTTTTCTGGGATCCACGCCCGAGGTCGAGACCTGCGGCTCAAGGTCCAAGAAACGGATTTTCTCGTCGCATGACCATGACGACCCCGCTCCGTTGCTACGAGTACCAACTGCGACAGCCGTAAGATAGTCTGTATCTTACGCTACGCCTTTCACGGCTTCTATTTTGATCGAGCGGGTATTCGGGCTCATTCTACGGAAGCCAAGCAAAGCGTCTTGACAAGTCAATCAAATCATGATCCTACGATACGGCTGCTAGCACAGCGGCACTGTCCAGGGTCCGTGAGAAGGACCGAAACAGAGCCGAGTCGTCCCCCACACGCGGCGTCTGGGCATCGGCTGCGGAGAGGTCATCGAGGAAGAGAGCGAAACAGAGACTTCAGCGGGTATGGAGCAGGGCTTCCTCGCCGGATTTGGTGCTCTGTCGTCCCAGTGCGCAAGCAGGCGAACCCGATCCGGACTCGTCCTACACCGCCGTCTCCGGACGAACGGGTCCTACGCGTGCCGTAGCCCATCACACACCTCTCTGCGTCTACGCAGCCTGGCAGGGTGGAGGATCTGGGGATGTATGTCCCCTGGTGTAGAAACATCTGGCATCCCCAACATTCGCCTCCCCGCGTCTCCGCAAATGGCAACAGCACTTCCCCCGTCTGAGACAGACCTCCCTCCCCCCGTGCCTCTTTCATTTTATTTTCTTGCTTTTGGATCCCTCCCTGCACCGTGCCTGGTGGCCTGCATATTGTCCCACCGCTGCCCACCTGTTTGGTTTTGAGCGCGTGTTTTCGTCTCTCGATCCGGTCGGCGTGCAAACGGTCTAGAACGCTTACCTGTCCCAACGTCCGAAACGCTTTGCCAGTACGAACGGATACTACAATACACGCCCAAGAACCACACAGCATGGCCAACATGGCGGAAAAGGTCAACTCGGGCGAGGCTGCCCTCGACCACAGCGAGCATGCGTACGTGCTGTCCCCGATTGTGCAGGGGCCTGAGGCCTGAGGCCTGAGCGCAGAGGGACCAGGAAAAGACTAACCCGAGCCTTCCAGGGCCGCCCCAAACGTCGAGGCCCAGAAGAGCGACCTTGGAGAGCTGCTGGCCCAGGCCTTTGAGGGCGAGATCCGCAACCCGCTCAAGAGTCTGTCGCGCGACCAGCTCCTGGCCGACGTCGACCGCTTCCAGCAGGAAAGGGGCCTGCCGGCCGACATTCTGCCGTACCTGCGCAAGGGCGCCCTCGTCGCCCAGGACCCGGCCAGCTTTAAGACGCTCGCGGACCTGGACGAGGCCGACAAGGCGGTGCTGCGCCGCGAGATCACCCACCGCTGGCACCACCCGTGGGCGCTGTACTTTACCATTGTGCTCAACTCCATCGCCGCCGCCATCCAGGGCTGGGACCAAACCGGGTCCAACGGCGCGAACCTGTCGTTCCCCGTCGCGCTCGGCATCCCAGACTCGGGCACGTGCGGGCCCGACCCGAACGGCGGCCTGTGCTCCAAGAACAGCTGGATCGTCGGGTTTGTGAATGCGATGCCGTACATTAGCATCTGGGTTTTGTGCGTCCCGCCTGTCCTCGTTCTCGTCATCCTCGTTTCTTTCTTTCTCATTGTCAGCTGCTAAGCAACAGTGCCGGCTGGGTCTCGGACCCCCTGAACAACTGGCTCGGCCGCCGCGGCACCATCTTTCTGGGCGCCATCTTTTCGCTGCTGGCGCCCTTTGGCATGACCACCTCGCAGACGTGGGGCCAGCTGGCCGCGTGTCGGTACATCTGGCCTGTTTTGTTTTGTTTTGTTGTGCTAAACCCTGGCTTCCCAGGATGCTCCTCGGCCTCGGCATGGGCCTCAAGGAAGTCACCGTCCCCGTCTTCTCGGCCGAGACCGCGCCGACCAGCATCCGCGGCGGCCTGGTCATGTCGTGGCAGGTCTGGACGGCCTTTGGTAAGACGGCTGCGGAAAGTGGAGAGGAAAAAGACAGCGGCTGACGCCCGGACAGGCATCTTCTGCGGCACCTGCGCCAACCTCGCCGTCGGCCACGTCGGCGCCATCGCCTGGCGCCTCCAGCTCGGCTCCGCCTTCATCCCCGCCGTCCCCCTCGTGCTCGGCACCTTCTTCTGCCCCGAGAGCCCGCGCTGGTACATCAAGAAGAACAAGTACGCCAAGGCCTGGCGCTCGCTCGAGCGCCTGTGCAACTCCAAGATGCAGGCCGCCCGCGACCTGTACTACATCCACGCCCTGCTCGTGCAGGAAGAGGCCATGATCCGGGCGTCCGGCCTGGACGTGCGCAGCAACCTGTTTGCGCGCTTCATCGAGCTGTTCAAGATTCCCCGCGTGCGCCGCGCCACCTGGGCGTCGGGAGTGGTGATGCTCGCGCAGCAAATGTGTGGCAGTATGTTTCGTTGTTTTCTTCTTGACCGTCTCCTTTTTTTTTGCCCTCCCTCTTCTAACAAATAGTCAACATCATGTCGTTCTACAGCAGCACCATCTTTACCGAGAGCGGCATCTCGCAGTACACGGCGCTGTGGGCCTCGTTTGGCTTTGGCCTGGTCAACGTGCGTCTGGCCTTTTTCTGTTTTTGTTGCCATTGCCTCGTTCTGACATCTCCAGTTCCTCTTCGCTTGGCCGGCCGTCTACACGATTGACACTTTTGGTCGCCGTTCCCTGCTTCTGTTTACCTTCCCCAACATGTTCTGGACGCTTCTCGGTGCGTATTCTTCTTCTGTCTAGCCAGACCCTATTCTGACTTGCCCAGTTGCCGGCTTCAGCTACTTCATCAAGGAAAAGAACGCCCGCATTGGTGTCGTCGCCACCTTCGTTTACCTCTTCACGGCCTTCTACTCCCCCGGCGAGGGCCCCGTTCCCTTCATGTACTCTGCCGAGGTCTTCCCCCTCTCCCACCGCGAGATCGGCATGTCCTGGGCCGTCGCCACCAACAACTTTTGGGGGTCCGTCCTGTCGCTCACCTTCCCCCGCATGCTACACGCCATGACGCCCCAGGGAGCTTTCGGGTTTTACGCCGGCCTCAACGTTGTTGCTTTTGTGCTCATCTTCCTCGTCGTGCCCGAGACCAAGCAGAAGACGCTCGAGGAGCTCGACTATGTCTTCAGCATATCCAACCGCCGCTTTGCCAAGTTCCAGCTCTTCAAGGTCCTGCCCTGGTGGTCCAAGCGCTATGTTCTTGGTCGCCGCAACGGCCCGCCGTGTCCCGAGCTGCTGTTCGATGACAACCACCCGCGCAACCAGGAGGTTGCCCAGACGGGGTTTGCCCAGGTGACGTAGGCATGTGTTTTTGACATGTGGAAATGGAAAAAAAAAACGAGTCTTTTAGTATTCGACTCATAATTGTGCCATCTTGATCTTTCGGAATACCTCTAGATCAATACCTATTCTTCTCTTGAAAATGCTCAGTAGTTTTCTTTCAAAGAATCCGATGGCTTGACTTCCACCGTTTGTGAATTGTTGTGTCCTTAGAAGCTAGGCAAGATTTCTAGTAATCAGTAGTTTCTGCCAGCCCACACCGCCTGCCCCCGCGCTGTTGGTTTCTCTTCCCAACTGGACACTTTCTTTCCACGACACATTGCCCATCCGCGCAGTACCAGCACAGCCAGCGCCTTGGATATCCACCCATCGCGCCATGGTTCTCCAAGATCTTGGGCGCCGCATCAATGCGGCCGTGTCAGACTTGACACGGGCGCCGAACATTGACGAGAAGGTGGGAACGTCCCGCGGACAGGAGGAGAGCGCGAGCGCGAGAGCCACCCAACCCTCCCCCCCAAAAAAAACTAACGCGTGGCCAGGCGTTCGAATCGATGCTCAAGGAGATCGGCAATGCGCTCGTCGAGGCCGATGTCAATGTCAAGCTGGTGGCACAGCTTCGAAAGTCGATCAAGGGGACGGTCAACTTCAAGGAGCTGCCGCCGGCGGTGAACAAGAAGCGGCTGATCCAAAAGGCTGTGTTTGACGAGCTAGTGCGGCTGGTCGACCCGCACGCGGAGCCGTTCAAGCCCAAGAAGGGGCGCGCCAACGTGATCATGTTCGTCGGGCTGCAGGGCGCGGGCAAGACGACGTCGTGCACCAAGCTGGCGCGCCACTACCAGAGCCGGGGGTTCCGCGCGTGTCTGGTGTGCGCCGACACGTTCCGTGCCGGCGCGTTCGACCAGCTGCGGCAGAACGCGACCAAGGCCAAGATCCCGTACTACGGCTCGCTGACCGAGACGGACCCGGCCGTCGTGGCGCGCGAGGGCGTCGACAAGTTCAAGAAGGAAAAGTTCGAGGTCATCATCGTCGACACGTCGGGGCGCCACCGGCAGGAGGCCGCGCTCTTCCAGGAGATGGTGGACATCCAGACGGCCGTGCAGCCGGACGAGACCATCATGGTGCTGGACGCGACGATCGGGCAGCAGGCCGAGGCGCAGGCCAAGGCGTTCAAGGACGCGGCCGACTTTGGCGCCATCATCATCACCAAGACCGACGGGCACGCGCGCGGTGGCGGCGCCATCTCGGCGGTCGCCGCGACGCACACGCCGATCGTGTTCCTGGGCACGGGCGAGCACATGCTGGACCTGGAGCGGTTCGCGCCGCAGCCGTATGTGCAGAAGCTGCTGGGCATGGGCGACATGGCCGGGCTCGTCGAGCACGTGCAGGCGCTCAAGCTGGACCAGAAGGACACGATCAAGCACATCACCGAGGGCATCTTCACGGTGCGCGACCTGCGCGACCAGCTGCAGAACATTATGAAGATGGGCCCGCTCTCCAAGATGGCCGGCATGATCCCGGGCATGAGCAACATGATGTCGGGCATGGACGACGAGGAGGGCTCGCTCAAGCTCAAGCGCATGATCTACATCTGCGACTCCATGACTGACCGCGAGCTCGACTCGGACGGCCGCCTGCTCGTCGAGCAGCCGAGCCGCATGACGCGCATCGCCCGCGGCTCCGGCACGTTTGTGCGCGAGGTCGAGGACCTGCTGACGCAACAGCGCATGATGGCCGGCATGGCCAAGAAGATGGGCGGCAACATGAAGAACATGCAGCGCGCCCAGTCGGCCATGGCCGGGCCCAACAAGCAGCAGCAGCTGGCCGCCATGCAGAAGCGCATGCAGAGTCTGGGCGGCGCGGCAGGCGGTGGCGGCGGCGGCGGCGGCGGCGGGATGCCGGACATGGGCAGCCTGATGAAGATGCTGGGCGGCGGCGGGATGCCGGGCATGGGCGGTGGCGGGGACGGCAGTGGCGGTGGTGGCATGCCGGACCTGCAGGCGATGCAGAGCATGATGCAGCAGATGGGCATGGGCGGCGGCATGCCGGGGCTGGGCGGCGGCGGCGGCGGCGGTGGACGAGGCGGGCGGAAGCGGTAGTACAGGTAGTCGCCGGGTGTCGGGCAGGCAAAGGGCCACAGTGTACAAGTGCAAACGGCGTTCTGTGATTTCAAGGNGGGGGGGGAACATGGACGTGGCGTCTTCAGCCTGCCAAAAAGGCTGGTTTCCAGTGCTCTTTGCTCGGGGCAGATTGGCAGACCTTCTTGTGCTCGGGCCAGTGGCGCACTTGGCAGTCGGCACTGCAATGCTGCGGTAGAACGCGTCGAGCATTAGCTGGCTTCGTTGTTCAGACACGGTCGATCTGTCTTGCCGAAACGGCACGGCACGGTTTGCCATGGTGGCCCGTGCCGGGCAGTCTGTCTGCGTGGCAACGCAGACCCGTGCACAGGTCATCTCTGCTTCTTGGTTAGAGAAAGAGGGGGGCACGGTAGGATCCAGGCTTCTTTCTGTGCAGTGGTAGCTCTGGCCGGTTTATTCTGCGTGGGTGGACAACGGCAGCGGCAAACACGCGGCAACCAATGGGGCAGCGCCAGATGTCAGGGTGTCGTTGAAGTCGTTGACAGATTATCCCATGAAAAGTGCAGGCAGGTGAAGACAAAACGGAATCGCGGCGGACAACAGAAGGCAACACAGGATCCAAAAAATGACCAAGAAAAACTACCAACCAATTAGAAATCAGATCCATGCACAACCATAGTCTACCAAATCCCAGTTGTTTCGTCGTCACCAGTCGACACTGCCGCTCTCTTGAAAGGTGTCGGTCTCTGTGAATGTGTCCGTTTCTGTGAACGTATCCGTCGCCGTGTACGTGTCTGTCTGCTGGAAAGAAGCAGCCGTGGTCGAGTAGTCGTAGGACTGCGAGTAGTCGTAATTCACGGCATCTGTCTGCGCGTAGCTGTACGAGTCCACGACGGCCGTGCTGTTGACATACGTACTGTCCATATATGTGTTGTCCACATATGCATTGTCCACAAATGTGTTGTCGACGACGGTGTTGTTCCCGTACGCATTGTCGACCACCGTTGTGTTGATCGCGGTGTTGTCGACGAACGTGTTGTCGACAACGGTCGTATTGACGACCGTGTTGTCTACAACGATGTTGCCCACCACCGCCGTGCTGCCGTAGTAGCTCGGCCCCGTGTCCACGTACTCGTACGCGACCACGCCGCCGACTGGTGCGACCACCACCGGCGCGGTGACCACTGGCACAGCCACCACCGTCTCGCCGACGTAGCTGCCACCAACGCTGCCACCACCGCTGCTGCTGTAGTGGCCCGCTGCACCGCCCAGACCGGCCGCCGCGGCCAGCTTCTGCGCAAACGACTTTTCCTCCTTCTTCTCCCACGCCTCCAGCTTCTGCGCGCCCTCGACGGCAAACGCGCCGGCCGCCACGCCACCGAGCGCGCCGAGACCGATCTTCTGGCCCGACGTCAGCCGGCTCAGGAAGCCCTTCTTGCCCTGGGGCTCGACCGGGGCCACTGCCGCCGGAGGCACCGCCATCGGCGGCATCGCATACCCACCCGGCTGAGACGGGGCGTACGGCGGCTGCTGCGGCGGCCGCGACTGCGGTTGGGGCTGATACGCTGCATACGGCGGGCGCTGCTGCTGGGGCGGTGGCGGAGGCCGCTGCTGTCCGTACACGGCGGCCTGGCCATAGGGAGGCGCGCCGGGCGCGCCGGGCGCACCGGGCACGCGCGCTGTCGATGCTGCTATAGCGGTAGGAGACACTGTTGTCTGCTGCCCCTGCGGGGGCGGTGGTCCGACGCCGTGCTGGGCCGTTTGTCCACCGGGGGTGGCAGCACCCTGCCGCGGCGCTGCTGGCAATGCACTACCGCCCGGATCAGCCCCACAGCCACCTGCAGGGCCAGCAGCTGGAACGGTGCCAATGCTGAACGGTGGGCCATCTCGCTGTGGAGCGGGGTTGCAGCCCGGCTGCGCACCCGGAATGCCTGGCGTTCCTGGGGAGCTTCCAGGGACGGAAGGCAGGTTAGAGGCGGCGGGAGTTTGTGCCTGCTGCTGCTGACCGGGTGAATAAGGTGCCTGGGAGTAGGGAGAGACGCTGCCCTCGCGTTGCACCGAGCCAGCCGTCGGCGGTGGCGGCGATGCGTGGCGCGACGCAGTCGTGGGCGGCGGCTGCGTAGGCGGTGGCCAAGGGTATTGGCTTAGTGGCGGGGAAGGCACATAGGTGCTGGCCTGCCCCTGCGGTGGTGGGTAGCCAGGGGGGAGCAGCATTTGCGTGTACGCTTGCTGGGCCGGAGATGCCTGTAGCGCGGGGGGTGCATAGCGTTGCTGCTGCGGCTGCTGCGGGTAACCCTGCTGCTGCTGGGCGTATGTCTGCTGCGGATGAGGCGGCGACGGCGGCGCTGGTGGGTGGCTCTGCTGTCTGTACTCTTGGTGGCTCTGCGAAGGACCATTGCTCAAGCTCATGCTGGACATGGCGGTCGATAGGGCGTCCGCAGCAGGCGGCGGTGGCGGGTGGTAGTTCTGGCCATAGGGCTGACTATGCTGCTGGTACGGCTGACCGTACCCGTGCTGCTGCTGGGCATCATCACTGGGCGGAGGAGCCAGTTGCTGGTGGGCCTGGTAGGCCATGGTGAGAAAGGCGTAGGGTGGTCAGGATTCTGGGGAGACAACAGCCGGTAGAGAGGGGGGCAGAGCCTACTTAAGGCGGTCGTGTGCCTGCTCGCCAGACCAACAAGCGCAGCTGGCCAGCCAGCAAGTCCCGGGAAGGGCGCAACCACACCATCGCGCCCGTATATCTCGTATGCGTCGTATATATTGATTACGGAACCTGTCCGCGGTGGCTGACCAGTCATGCGCGAGGAAAGACACATGGTTCCGATGGCGGCCTTGCTGGCCAGACTTCCTCTCTCGGTCAAGGTGTTTGGTTGCCTGCATCCAAGTCGAGTCTGCCTTGCCGGGGGGTGCCGCGAGGTGATGCGGCGGCTGATGGCAGCCTGCAAAAAAGACGCACAGAACAAAGATGAGTCCGTTTTAGGCGTCAGTCGGGACACATATGCCCCTGGCGCTCTGGGCCCGTCCACACCCCACCTTCCGAAAACAAGCATAGGAGCACGGGTGCGCTTTCCTTCAGACGAACGCAGCGGCACAACAGCTTAATCCAGGCTGGGCCAATCACCGAGCCGTGTTCCCGCTGCTGTGGGGCACATCCAGACCCAGGCAGATCGGGACTGCTTGACATCGTGCCTTGGCAGCCTTGGCAGCCTTGGCACGTTGGATGTATGAACGGTCCGTCTACGCTCTACAGAGCCTCCGACGACAGCCGGGCGACGCCCACCGGCGGCTCGGCCAACGTGGTCAGCCGCACGCCGTGACATTGCTGCTGCGGCAGGGCCGGACCGTAGTTGGCGATGGGCGTGTGCGTGGTGCTGTTGCGGTTGGTTATCCCAGACGACGACAGTGCCGGGAGCCCAGCGGACGCGCACCTGGAAGCCCTGACCGACGGCGATGGGGTGGAAGTCGTGGTGGCTTCGGATGTGCGCGCCCGTCGGGTGCGTGTGCAGAGGGGCCAAAGTAGCGCGCAAACGCCTTCTGCTGGTCCGGGCCGATGTCCTTGAAGTCCGGGTCGCGCGGGACGACAATGCCGCGCTTGGCAAGCAGGTAGGACACGGTTTAAATGACGCCGACGCCGTGATGCCGAAGCCCAGGTTCTTCGTCCCGGCCGCCATGGCCGCGCGAGGGGACCTAGTCAGTTCGGATCCAGCACCGGCCACTGCTCGACCAGCCGCACGCACGCGTCCACGCTGCGGCCGTGCACGTCGTGGCCGCCATATCTTACGTGTCGGTCAGGAAGAGCGCTGTGATGGCGCCGCGTTCCAGCGTCTGGGCCAGGTCGGTCTAGTGCGGCAGCGTGTCCTTTTCGCCAGAGCGGTCATGGGGGGCGTTCCCCGGGGGCAACGACCGTCAGTCTCTTGTTGCGGGAGACTTCCATAGACTGCATCGCACCTTCCGGTGCCCCAGCGCAAGGCGCCCCGGCGTAAACATGTCGAAAGCATTTAGAAAAAGGCGCATCTTGCCGTTGCCCAGGTCGTGGGCTTGGGCCACGGTCTGTTCGCTGGCCATACTTTGTTGTCGGATGACACACTGGCTTAGCATGTTCGTCTGCAAGGGCAGCAGCCTACCGTATGGAACGGAACGCTGCCAAGGCGTGCTCTACACCGAGAGGGCTTACACCGGCTGCTCGCTCCTGTCGCTGGTCACGCCTTGCCCGTTGCAGCTAGCGGCGGGCTGGCCCGTCATGCTAGCGTGTCGCCATCTGCCATGGTCGCCAGGACAAGACGCCATCGGCGCTAGTTTTGAATCACCGCCGGGCGCAGGTTTCACCGGAGGAGGGGATGGGACAGGACGGGACGGAGAGACCGAGACTGAACAAGAAAAATGAGCCCAAAATGATGCAAACGGCTCGCCGCCGCGAGTCTTACGTCCCGCTATTTCCGGCGAGCGTCTTCCCTTTGGTCGACTCCCGGACCAAGACATGCCGGGCCCCCAGACCGGGGACAGGTGTCGTGCTTTGGTGGGGATAAGTTGTCAGCGGGCTTGGCCAACTGTTTTGGCGGCGGCGGAAGCCTGCGCAAGAGGGGAAGACGGACGAGTTTCTCTTCTTCTTCCTCGGCTCCCGCCGCCTGTGTTGTGTCTCTCTCTCTCTCGGACATCCCACCTCCCTCCGTAGCGCAATGGGTTCTGTAGCGGAAGAGCTTCTCAGCACGGCTGGTGCCGTCCTGGACAGCGTGTCCGCAGGCCCTGTCCCGGCGGGACCAGCAACGGAGACGGCGACGCCGACTGCGACAGAGCCTACGCCCGACGCAAAACCCAATGCAAAGGTCCACCCCGCTTTGGCAGCGCGCCAAGCAGCCGCGTTCGTCCCGAAGCAGGTGACGTGGCGCGAGGACCGGCCGGTGAAGGTGGGTGAGAACGCGCGATCCGGGAACGACAGCGGCTAAGAACAGATCATCGTTGTCGGCGCCGGCATTGGCGGCGTGACGACGGCCGTGCTGCTGTCGCAAAAGGTGCCCAACGCAACGGTCACCGTGTACGACCGGCTGGACAAGGTGGGCGGGACGTGGGCGGCGAATGTGTGAGTACAGCGAGAGAAGGCGAAGATGGCCCAGAGGCCCAGACTGACACCCCCCCCCCCTCAGCTACCCCGGCGTCCGCTGCGACATCCCATCGCACGCGTACCAGCTGACGTTCGAGCCCAACCTGGACTGGTCCGAGTACTACCCCAAGGGCGGCGAGATCCAGCAGTACTACGAGCGCGTGGTGGCCAAGTACGGGCTGACGGAGCGGCTGCGGCTGCGGCACGAGGTGGTGCGGGCGACGTGGCTGCCGGCGGCGGCGCAGTGGGCGATCGAGGTGCGGGACCTGGCGACGGACGCGGTCGCGGTCGACACGGCCGACGTGTTTGTGTGCGCGCAGGGCCGCATCAGCGAGCCGCGGCTGCCGAGCGAGGACGCGCTGCCGGGGCT
>PCDN01000013.1:345226-363108 GCA_002778105.1 Ceratocystiopsis brevicomis
GCCGGCGTCGCTGGGGGCGTGCGCGGGCAAGCGCGTGGCGGTGATCGGGGCGGGCGCCAGCGGCCAGCAGGTGGTGGCCAACCTGCTGCGCACGGCGGGCCGCATTGACCACTACGTGCGCTCCAAGACGTACATCACCAGCGCGCTGGGCGCCGACTTTGTCGAGGCCACGGCCGACCAGCCGGGCGGGCCGGCCTTCTCGGACGAGCAGCGCCGCCGGTTCCACGACGAGCCCGGCGCGTACGTGGCCTTCCGCCGCGCGCTCGAGGTCCGCATGCAGCGCGGCCACGGCGAAAAGAGCCGCCGCACCCGGCTCGGGGACCCGGCCAACGCCGCGGTCCGGGACCGCGTCCTGGCCCGCATGCGCGACCACCTCGGCGGCGACCAGGCCTGGCTCGAGCGCCTGACGCCCGCCTACGCCTTTGGCTGCAAGCGCCCGACGCCGTCCCCCGGGTACCTGGAGGCCCTGGTCCGCACGGCCGCCGGCACGGACCCGGAGCCCGGCCCGGACGTGACCGCGGCGACGGCGGCCGCACCGCCGCTGGTCTACATCGACACGCCCCTTGCGCGCATCGACGCCGGTGGCCTGGTGACGGCCGACGGCAAGCACCGCGCGGCCGACGTGATCGTGTGCGCCACCGGCTTTGCCGACGGCTACACGCCGCGCTTCCCCGTGCTCGGGCTCGGCGGCGCCGACCTGCGCGCGCGCTGGGGCGGCGACAGCCCCGTCGGCTACCCGGAGACGTACCTGGGCGTGATGGCGCCCGGCTTCCCCAACTTCTTCGTGGTGCTGGGCGCGCAGGGCAACGCCTTTGGCGGCGCCGTGCCGCTGCAGGCCGAGATCGCCGCGACGTACGTGGCCAAAGCCGTGCGCAAGCTGCAGGCCCAGAGCTACGCGGCGCTGCACCCGCGCCAGGACGCGACCGACGAGTTCAACAACCTGGTCGGCCCCTACTTTGCCGGCAGCACCATGCGCGACGACTGCACGTCCTGGGGCAAGATCGGCCCCGGCCCCGGCCGCGTCGTCATTGCCTGGCCCGGCTCCTTCCACCACCGCGTGCGCGCCCTGCGCGACCCGCGCTGGGAGGACTTTTGCTTTGTGCGGCGGCCGGGCGCCGAGCGCAACCGGTTCGCGTACTTTGGCAACGGCCAGACCGACATTGACGAGAGCGGCGACGACGTGCGCCTGACGAGCTACCTGCGCGAGTACGGCGAGCTGGACGCGCGGCGGCACCACGAGTACGGCGACTGAGGGTGGTGGGATCGACATGTCCTTGGTAGAAAAAAAAGGGAAAGAATGCAAAGAATACATCTGCAAAGAGAAAACGGGCGCGGAAGAAACGAAGACACGGACAGACGCCAACCACCGTGGACGTCTTCCATACGCAGCGACAGCCGACAGCCGACAAACGCCTCAGTACGGCGCCGGGCTCGCCGAGCCGTGCTGGTCGAAGCAGGCCACGGCGCCGTCGGCGTCCACGTAGATCTGGTCCACTGAACGGTTAGCGGGGCGCCCAGCAAACAAGAGAAGGGCCACGTACGCAGATTCACCGTCCCGCACGCGCAGTCCAGCCAGTCGTTCTGCATCCACCGCGTCGCGCAGCCCGTGCACGACGCAAACGCGCCGCCGCCGACGCCCCAGTCCAGGTGGTTGTCGTAGTTGCCCAGGCAGCGGTTGAGGTCCAGCTCCGAGTTCACGTTGGTCTGGTAGTTGTCCCCGTCCAGGCTGCACATCGAGTACAGCCAGCCGTACCGCTCGCCGGTCGTGACGACCGCGAAGAAGCTGCACAGCTCGTTGGGCTTGCCGCGGAACGTGCTGATGTCGCGGCCGGCCATGTGCGGCGGAGGGGCCGTGTGGTTGTGGAGCGTACTGGGGGGGTGGTGGTTCTCGGCGTGGTCCTCGGCGTGGTCCTTGACATAGCCGGCGACGGCCGTGCGGTTCCAGATGGGGTACGGAGCACCGCGGAACGGCACTGCCGAGGCCACGGCCGTCCACAGCGCGGCCATCAAAAAGAGGTACACAGGGGTGTGCATTTTGTTCAGGGAAAGGGAAAGCGGAAAGAAAAAGAAAAAAAGAAAAAAAATGGGAAGAAGACGGTGAGTCCCTCTACGACACAGCATCACGGACAGTGCCGTCTTATACGCCCCCCTCGACGACGTGCTTCTTTGTCGGACGCACGAGGCAGCCCGACTGTGCTCAGCCGCCTGCGTGCATCGAACTCCAGACTGCCTTGTCTTTGTTGTGTTGGCTTCGATGCACGGGATCGGAACAGTCGCCCGTGTTTTGCGTTGCATCAAAGAAGCTGTTCACATCGCGGCAAAGGAATGGTGAACCGGATGGAAGCCATTAACCGGGCGGAAACGCTGGAGCAGCTGTTTCCATTTATATCGTCTGGCGTGTAGTCAAGATCAAGCCCGTCTGATGCTCCGATGCAACGTTGTTGCACCGCCATTGTCCAAAAACGGCGAACCGGGGTGGGTGTTCTTTGTTGCCGACGTGCAGCAGGACAAAAACGGTCGTGCATCAAAGAACAGGTAAAACAGTATCCTGGCCTGGGAAGAAGGAATGATTTGTTCAAAAAAGGGAAGAAAACAAAAGAAGAATAAATGGATTGAACTGAAATAAAAATCAACAAAGAAATCAGGCATCGTGCAGAGAAGAAAAGGCACACGAGTTCAATTCAAAAAAAGCTTCAAGTATCTTACGCTGTATGCTGTCAACGCCAGATGAAGGGATTCATGATTTAGAAAAAAACAAACAAGTCACATATTCTTTTCTTTCTTTTTTTCTTCATCCTTTTGCATACATATCCTTCCGAATTGCGAACTCCAAAAAGGGGACGAAAACCAAAAAAAAAACATCCGACAAGAACAGGATTCGAACCTGTGCGGCCGAAGCCATATGATCGCTGTCAAGTGGATTCGAGTCATACCCATTAACCACTCTGGCACCTTGCCTTTTTGGATTCCTGGATTGCAGTGTGCTTAGCGCTGAAGAGACCCTGGGCCCATCGCCCAAAAGTGGCCCATCCGATGTGGGGACGTGGACAACACGTTGAAGGAGCAGGCCAAGCAACCCAAGGCCAGAGCTGAAGCAACGAAGGAACCTTGCTGAAGAGACGATGGTTATTGGAGCGACGATATTTTTTGAAGCAACAAAGGTACTGAAGCGACAAAGGTTACTGAAGCAACGGAGGAACAGGCTGGCCCGGAGGTGGCAGGAGAAATCAGGAGAAATTAGCAAAGCAGCAGAAGGGAGGGGGGGGGGAGAACAGGTGCAGACAACAAAGCTGTTCATTTGTGTTTATTGAACATGGCAATTGAGCTGTTCACAGATGGCTTCTCATCTGGGACAATGTATATACACGCGAATCGATGCCGTTTTCTTTCATGAGAGGCGGACAGTGACTCAAATCCATCTTGGGTCTTCTTCGGTACAGTGCGGTCTGAAAATCAAAGCGACCGGCCATGTCTGCCCCCGGCTCCTCCTTCGCGAGGCTGCTGGCCACCGCCCTGCTGGGGTCCTTTCCGTCCGTGGCCCACGGTGTCTCGTACCCGATCGAGACCGACGACAGCTGCACATGCTACCGGACCAATGGCTCGACGGCCGGCGTCTTTGTGAACCGCCGCCTCTTCAACTTCCGCTCGCTCACAGACCAGGCGGGCGTGCCGGCGGTGCTGACCGGCCTGGAGAGAAACAAAAACGCGCCGGCCACGAGCTCGTTCTTCACGTCCGGCGACTGGACGAGCATGTGGCAGGCACAGACCTGGAACAACGCCGCCGTCGTCGCGGACCCGGCCGCCGACGTCGCACGCGGCCGTGCAGGAGGCCGACCTCGAGATCCTCACGAGCGACCCGGCCACGAACATCCACTACACGAACCAGCCGTCGCGCGACGCGGCCACCGGCGGCAGCAACCCGGACGCCACGCGCAACGCCACCCTGCCGGCCGGCGACCGCTGGACGGAGTGGGCCACGCACCGCGTCGACTGGACGCCCGGCCAGACTACCTGGTACGTCAACGGCCTCGCGGCGGCGCTGATGGCGTTCCCGGTGCCGCAGGACCCGGCGCTGTTCATCCTCAACTGCTGGAGCAACGGCGGGGCGTGGGGCGGCGTCATGGCCGACGGCGACGAGGCGTTGCTGCTGATCCGCTGGCTCGACGCGGTCTTCAACAGCACGGACACGGCGTACGCGGCGCCGGCGAGGGGGGCAGAACGTGTGCAGCGTGGACGAGGCAAAGATCCAGGGGACGCCGTCGACGAAGACGACGGCGAAGCCAACGACGCCAAAGACAACCCGGAAAACAACGCATCGACCAATTGCCACAGCAATGACGACGACGACGAAGACGACTACGCTTGTAGCCTTAACGACATCGACTGCGACATTGCCATCCAAGACGCCGTCGGCTGAGCCGGCGGCGACCGGTAAGCCGGATACGCGAACGAGCGGAGCGGTTGTTCATCCTCTCCACTGCCAGGGAGGTCTTTGTGGGTGTGCTTTGTCCTACTGACCATTGGCTTCTTGGTTTGATCTTGTTCTTCTTTTTCATCGGAGACTCTTTTCCATCCCCTTTCGTATAGAGGTGGGTGCCGGCGATTCGGAACACGTGTTTTGAAATGACTAATTTTGCTAAATTCACAATTGTCTCGTAAGAGACTCCTCGTAACACCGCGGCCGCGCTGACGCCCATTCTAACGAGAAACAACAGCGGACCTGTGCCACGTTTTCCTACTGTCTTTCCTGCAACCCCCCCCAGAATCGATTGCCCGGGTCATGCCGGACTCAAACAGCGTGTCGCCGGCGGCCGCCGTGGCGGCTGCGCTGCACGACGGCAAGAAGCACCTGCTGCTGGCGGCCAGCGGCTCGGTCGCGACCATCAAGCTGCCGCTCATCGCGGCGGCCTTCCGGCACGTGCCGCCAGCGGTGCTTGCGATCCGCGTGATCCTGACGCCCAGCGCCGCGCAGTTCTTGCAGGGCCAGTCGGCCGAGCAGCCGCGCGCGCCGCACGACGCGTTCCTGGCGCTGCCCCACGTCGAGGCCGTCTACGTGGGCGACGCCGACGAGTGGCAGCCGGCGTGGGTGCGCGGCGCGGCCATCCTGCACATTGAGCTGCGGCGCTGGGCCGACCTGTTGGTCGTCGCGCCGCTGTCCGCCAACCTGCTGGCCAAGCTGGCCCACGGCCTGTGCGACTCGCTGCTGACGTGCGTCGTGCGCGCCTGGGACACGGACCCGGCCGCACGCAAGACGATCCTGGTCGCGCCCAGCATGAACACGGCCATGTGGAAGCATCCGCTGACGGCCCGGCAGCTGCGCGCGCTGCGGGAGGCGTGGGGCGGCGACGCGACAGCGGCCGACGGCACCGCCACAGACGGCCCGGCTGCCGATGCGGCCACGGATGCCAGCGAGACGGGCAGCAGCGCCGGGGCCGGGGCCGGGGCCGGGGCCGGTGGCGTAAACAGCAGCGGCAGCTGGTACGAAATCCTGCTGCCGCAGAGGTGCGTTTTATTCCGTTGTGCGTTCTTTTCGTTTTCATGACCGTCATCTAATTTCCCCCCTCCCCCCTCGCAGCAAAGCCCTTGCCTGCGGAGACGTTGGCCCGGGTGCCATGGCTGACTGGAGAGACATTGTGCTGGCCATCCGCGAGCGACTGGCCTTGCCGGCGGAATACTTTCCAGAGGAAGGCACAGACTGAGTTTTACTGTGTTTTTCTTGCAGGACGACACGGACAAAACGTTCATCTACCGACACTCCACCGTCTCCTGGGACAGGCAAGCCCCGGCAACGAGGTTTCGACGACAGCCCGGCACGCTCCCTGGGACAGGGAAACGAGCATGCCACTGACCCAGCACTGCCGGCCGTCGTCGGCCACGTCCGGCACCACATCGGACGGATCGATGCTGTCCGGCGCGGCAGCGGCGATGGCGCGATCGCCGGCCGAGACAGTAACGACCAGAGCGACGACGACGACGACGATGCGCTGAAGCCGCCCAAGAAGCGGATGCGGGCCATTGTCGCCTGCAGCCACTGCCACAGCAAGCGGTCCAAGTGCGACGGCGTGCCGGGCAAGACGCCGTGCACGCAGTGTTGGCAGCGGGGGATCTCGTGCGAGGCCGCAGGCGGAGGCGCTGCGGAAGCAGGTGCAGCTGCTGCAACAGGCGCCGGCGGAGGCGCAGGCGGCGAACCAGGCCCTGCTGGAGCAGCAGCAGCAGCAGCAGCAGCGAGAAACTGGTGGCGAGCCGCTTCGCCTGCTGCAGAACCACTTGTTGTTTGACGGCGCGCACTCGCCCCTGGTCCTGCCCGACGTGGGACGGCCACCGGCCCGGGGCTTTTGACGCCGCCCTTGTACATGGATCCGGGCCAGGGCCATGTCCCGCCACGCTACACACAACACCACGGCCATGCTGTGCACCTCGCCCGTGCGCTCGCTCCCGGGCCACCGCCGTCGACGACGGCGAGCTCGCCGAATGGGTCACCGGTTGCGGCGGCCTCGTCACTGTTGTCGCCGTTGTCGCCGCTGGCCGACGATCTCCTAGGGCTGTACGTCCACCGGTACCAGGTCATGATGAAGTTTGTGTCGCAGCGCGACTTTATGCTGCAGCACTACCGCAACCCGGCGCAGAGCGTGCGCAGCTGGCTGCTCCTGGCCATGGTGGCGGCGGGGCTGCGCCACTCGACACGCGCGGACGTGACGGCGCGTTTCCTGCGGCGGCCCGGCGGCGATGGCGATGGCAGTGGCGATGGTGATGGCGGCAGCGATGGCGGTAGCGATGGCGAGAACCTGCCGGCGACGGCAGCGCGGCGCACGGTCGAGACGGAGCTGACGCGGCTGACACTGGTGACGGTGCAGACGATCCTGATCCTGGGCGGGGTCGAGACCAGCCTCGGCCACCAGATGATGGGTTGCATGTACTGCTGCCTGGCGTCGAAGCTGGTCTTGGAGATGGGCCTGGCTGGACCCGGGCTCGTGCGCGGACCGGCTGGCGCTGGGCCCGGAGGCGACGACGATCCGACACTGGCTGGTGTGGTCGGCGTCGGTGCAGGAGCAGTACTGGGGCGTGTTTCTGTGGCGGCCAACCACGGGATGACTGGCATCGACGAGGTCGGTGGACTTGGCGCACTCGACAGACTAGACGGCCTCGACGGCCTCGACAGTGGTGCGCTGCCGACGTCGTCTGCGGCTGTTGCCGCCCCAACGGCGACCATGATTTTCGGCATGGACCTGCCACCACCGCCCGGTCACCACCACCACTGCCACGACCACGCACACCGCCGGCCCCGCCCCAGCACGCACGTGCTGCAACACCCGTTGCACAGCCACGCGGGTGGCGATGTGGCCGCCTCGGTGTTCTCCGTGTCGCTGGCGGCGGCCACGTCGCCGGACCCGGTGACCGTGAGCATGGCGCCGGATGCGGCAGCGCTGTCGATACCGTCGGTGGCGTGGTCGGCGACGTGGGGGCATGGGCCGTTGGGACAGTAGGTTCCTGATTTTGTTTTTGTCGGTTTTTTTGCTTTCTTTTCCTTTCCCTTTCGACGTCATAGCGCAAGAAGCAATGCCCAGACGATGCAGCCGAGATCCCCCCATGCGCTGCGAGGAAATCCGCACAGAAAGACAGGCGCAAGGCCTGCGGTGTGACGCCTCTTGCGCGGATTTGCGCCGTTACGGCGAACGCCGTGGCCCTGCATTTGTGTCTGCGTCGTTTGTCTCGTCTGTCTGCCTGTCTTGTCTCTGGCGGCGGGAGCGACTGCCGCTCTCGCCGTCCCGTGTCCCGCTGGTTCAACGGCGGCACGTGATCCATGGCGGCAGAGGACACGGCGCCACGGCAGGACCGTCCCCGGCCTATGAGCGGTGGTGGGGACGCGCACAGGCGCAGGCCGATGGAAGCCCAGAATGGTGTCGGTCAGCAGTCCGGCCGAAAGGGGAAGCCCCGCCTTGGATGCGCGCATCTTACGCTGCCTCTCCTGGAGGGCCTCCTGTACGTCGTGTCCTCTTTTTTTTTTTTTGGGGGGGGGGGGGGGGGGGGGATCAGCTGCCGGCCCATCCCAGACGACGCCTCCAGCTCGGTGACGTACGTACGGCACACCAGGCAGCACGATGGTACAGATGCACAGGAGGACAGGAGGCGATGCTGTTTACAGGCCAGGGGGACGTCCTGTGTGCGATGGCGCGGCCGTTTTGTCGCCACTCTGTGCCGTGGCATGCGGACGTTCCACGGGAGAGGGCGTGCGTGGCATCCGACAGGAACGCGGCCAAACAGAGACGAGGAAGCCGCCGTGGGTGGCTGATCCGCCTTGTGCCCGCTTGCCTGCGCCGTCTCGTCGTCGCCACCATGGCGTCAGTGCGACAAGGCTCGAGCCGCTGCCAAGGTCAACGTTCTCAAGCCCGAAACGGGCCGTCAGCACCACGCCTGTTCGGGCACAGGGCAGGCAAGCAACGCAATGGAGGGGGGACAGAATCGAGGCAACCCGTGTCATGGCCATGGCCACGCACTGAAGCCGAAGGATCGTGGCCTCCTGGAGAAGCATAAATAGAGGACGTCTCTGCCGCTTTCTGTCCCTTGTCTTCTTTCTCTTCACGTTTTTCTCGGCCACGTTCCAACAGACATCATCGCCACAAAGCATTCAACCAACAACGCCAACCAAACCAGCCAACCACGACCAGAGACACCATGTCGACCCACGAGCACATCATCTGTGGGTTGCCTTCCTTCTTCTTCCTTCCTTCCTCCTCCTCGACCCAGAAAACACTAACACGACCCCAGACTACACGCCTGTGGCCGCCCACGGCACAGACAAGGTGACGTACAGCCGCCACCACATCAACGCGGCCATCGCCCACGCCCTCGCCCTGCTCGAGCACGGCGCGCACGTCGGCGCGGACAAATTTCCGCACGCCCACAAGAGTCGGTTTGCCCCCCCTCTTCGTAGTATCGTGTACGGTGTACGGTGTACGGTGTACGGTGCTGACATGGCTCCAGAGGCCTGGGTCGAGGCCCACGGCCACGCCCACCCGCCCCTCTTTGAGTTCCCCATCCTGCGCGAGGGCGTCTACGACGGCACCCAAGCCCCGGGCCCGGACCGCGTGCTGTTCGGCTCTGTCGCCAAGGACTACCAGTCTGCCGACTACGTCGCCGTCGTCGGCCTCACCGCCGGCGGCGCCGGCGGCCGCGCCGCCCACGTCTTCCCCGACACGTCCGTCAACCTCGACCCCAAGGCCGCCCACAACTTTGACACGTCCGGCCTCAAGGAGGGCGAGAGCCACACGCCGCTGCTGCCGCCCGAGGGCCGCGAGCTGATCGGCCACGCGGACGTGAAGCACGGCTTCGAGGAGTAGGCCGTCGTCCCAACAGGGCGATTCTGGAGGAAGAACGAATTGATTGATTGTCTAGAGTGCCGTTTCCCCGAGAGAAGGGGGAGGGGGGTGCTGCAGCAGTTCCATAGTGAAAGAAATCGGTGATCACCTGAAGTTTTGGGAGACTTTTGAGTTGGCCTGATCTAAACTGGTCCTTCTTGGAACAAATGGGGCGTTTTGTATGAAGACGTCCAATATCAACTTCGTCTCACCAGCACCTCAGGTTTCTCTTTCCGTTTGCGCGACAAGTTTCCCAATGCGGAGTGGTAGACGTAGTTGGCAGGTGCCGGCACCCTTCCTTCCCTTTTTGGATCTCGTAGCTTCATATAAAGTGGCCTTTATAGGCTGCTCTTGTATTTTCGCTCTTTCTCTTTCTCTTTCTCTTTATTCGCCTCTTCTTTTGCATCTAAACTTTTGCATCCGAACTTCCGAGTCTTTTCTCTCCCCTCCTCTCCCTTGGCGCTTCATCTTGCCACTGCGCATATCTTGGACCATCTTTTTTTGGGGTTTCATTTGAATTTGTTTGCCTCCAGTCGGGTTACCATCCAGTCACCGCTTCTGCCATTGAAGCCAAACAAGCATGGATGGTTCTCCTGAACCAGCAGATCCGCTGGCTGGTATCGACGAAAGTCAGACCAAACAAGCGTCTGGCCGGCAAGAGCCCTGCCTAGACGACGATCCAGAAGAACCAGGAAACGATGCTGCCCCTTCTGTATCTTTGGTTGATTGCTCCATTGGCCTGGTATCCAATGAGCCTGTTCTAGTCCCCGAAGTCGGTCTTTGCTCTGGTGGCATGGTTCCTGAACCAAGTATGCTACCTGAGCAGGCACTGGATGAGCCGCCTCGGCAGATCCTAGAGCACCAGTTAATGGAAGGTATCTCTGGTGTCACAGCCAATGAAGATGCGTTACAGCTCCAGGACAACCATTTCCTTTCTATACTCGAAAACTATAGCCTGTTCGGCGGTACGGACATTGGTGCCACGACGGCGGAACATTTCCAGACCCATTCTGTTGTCATTGATTCCGGCAATGCTCTTTCTGACCAGAATGACTGTCTCACTCCTACGGAAAACAAGAAGGATGATCTGTTCCCCCCTACCCCCCCAATTGATACTGGTGTGACGCAGCCCCGCCCAGGACCAGATGAGAAATATATGACGAGAGTGGTAGAAGGCGATGCAAAGCCAGTCACTGGCCCCGGGGAGCCAGACCAGCCAGAGCAGCCAGACCTGCCAGAGAAAATGCCGGAGCTGCTAAAGCAACCAAAGCCATATATGTGGGCTTCCCCACAAGACATGACACCAGATCAGCATATAGAGGTAATGGAAGAGGCCGTCGAAGCAGCGATTCGGTCGGGATCTCAGCTGGCGTCTATCTTGGGTCGAGCAGCGAACATGAAGCTGCCTGTCGACGCTAAAAAATGGACGGATGAATTTGGTGAGTCTGCATGTTCCATTAACGCATTTGGTACATGGTTCTCCTATTCTGAGACGCACCTAAAAAAAAAAAGAAGCTATCTGCGCGGAACACAAGGCCTTCCGAGTCCGGATCGGCCTCGTTGGGGCAACAGGCGCAGGAAAAACCACCCTCATCAACGCCCTGCTGGACCAGCATGAGCTCTTACCGTCCGGGTGTGAAGGCGCTGCCACTGGCGTCCCCTGTACAGTCCGGCGCAGCAAAGACATGGACAAGCCTTTCCGTGCTGAGATTAAATTCTGCTCACGGAAGGCAGTGTTGAAATGGCTGGAGCCCATCCTGGAGGATTTGAAAGATAAGCACGCCCACGACAAAGACGAGAGCGAGAACGAGGAGGTAGCTGGGAACAAGGAGGGTGGCTTGTTTGTTGAACAGCCACAAGAGGACGACAACCCGGACTTTGGAATGAACATCTTGAAGCCTATCTACGCCCTCTGGAAATACGACGAAGACGCTCTTCAGTCCATGACAGCCAACGAGCTGATTGACTCGGACAGGGAGATCTGCCGCCTGCTCTCGTCGAAGAAGTCCATTTCCAATGACAATCTGGACGACTTTTCTCGCCGTATCCGACCTTACCTAGATTGCACAGCCCATCCCGACATGACCGGGCCAAACGGAGGAGAAGTTGAGCTCTGGCCGCTGGTGGAACGAGTCGACATTTTTGTCACGTCACCCATTCTGGAAAACGGTGTTGAGTTGCAAGACCTGCCGGGCCTGGGCGATTCCGTCACTCTTCGGGCTCAACGCGCCCAGGAAAACTTTCGGTCTCAGGACATCATGGTGGTGGTGACGCCGGCGGTCCGCGCATCAGACGAGAAAGTGGCCGGAGACCTCCTCTCGGAGAACCAGGCTGTGCGCATGCAGATGAACGGAAAGCTGGACAGGCATGCCCTCTGCGTCGTCACGTCTAAGGTGGATGACCAGCACTGGGAGACGTACGCTTCCCGCGACCTGCGATCGGAAGCGTATTCGGATGTGCAGGAGACCTTTGAGATCTTCAACGAGCTAAGGTGCAAAACGGGAACTTTGACCGTTCAGATTCAGCAAAAGACCCAGATTGTCGACGAGCTTCGCGCGGCCTGTGAAGTCTCGGAATGTGCAAAAGGTATGGGGTGCAGAAGGCGGTGACACAGCAGGCAAGCACCGCTGCTAAGACAGACAAGAGCAGGATGACCTCCAGAAGGACAAGGCCGAGTTGGGTAAAGCCCATGCCGCGCTTGAGAAGCTCGTCCGGCGGAAGGAGGCCGTCAGCAAATTGCGGCAGTACTACAAAGGGCGGCTAGCCTTCCAGTGTGGCCAGGTACGCAACCAGCGTATCCGGAAAAAGCTCCAGGCCAGCTTCAAGATGCTCAAGAAGCGCATCAAGTCCGACCAGTCACGGCGACAGGGTAAGAAGTGCAGCAGCAACGACAACACCGAGGACGACGACATCGCCGTGCTGCCCGTCAGCGCCCGGGCGTACTGGGACTTGGTGTTGTCCTACGGAGACAACGATGCGCACACGGGATTTCCGAACGTAGCCTACACGGGCGTGCCGACTCTGCGGAAATGGCTGCGGAACGCAACAATCCCGGCACGGAGGATCCACGCCGAAGCGCTGCTGCACCGGCTGCAGGTGCTTCTGGGCCTGGTGTCGACCCTGTTCAAGGACGAGCCGCCGCGGCAGCTGAAGAGCAGCGAGGAACGGCGCATCCTGTTGGACACCATCATCCAGCCTTTCCTCGGCATATTGGGGAAGGTGTGTAGTGCTTGGCCCGAATCCGCAGCACAGGCAGGCTAACAGCCGTCACTAGAATCTCCGTGCATGCGGTCCGGTCATTGCCGACCGCGTCAAGAAGTGCAACCCGCTCACTGAGCCAGCCCCGGTCGCAGACAAGAACGGCAAAAAAAGAAAGCCGCCGTTCCACCTTCACCGCGGCAAGGAGATTGTCCACCTGGTCGAGTCCTGGATCTATCGGTGCCCCCCCAATCCAGAAAAGTACAACCGGGCCAAGGTCAACTGGGCCACACAAAGGGCCATCCTCGTGCGAAACGGAGGACTATACACCTGTGGTGGCAAAGAACCGGTCGAATACTCATGGATCCAGGACATGGCGACCTGCGTCTTCAAGGAGGTCGTCGACCGCTGGAACGACAATTTCATGCATAGGCTTCCGGACGAAGCCAAGCATGCCAATGGCGTTCTGGCCACAGTGTGGGACATGTCCTTGCTCAAGGTGAGGAAACTGCTGCCGTTGTATTTCCCGGATGAGCTGGACTTTTTGGGGCGTCAGCTGGCGGCCATTCTGAACATCCGCGATTCGGTCAGCCATGACGTGCAACAGGCCATATATGAGATTGCGAAGCAGGCCGAGAGCATCCACCCTAATGTCGAGACGGTCCTGCACAAATCATGGTGCAATACGTTCAAAAAGGCGAGAGAAATGTCCGGTACGTATCTTGCGCCCACAGGACCACGAAGAAAGCGGACTGACCAGTCGACTCGACCCTTGCCTAGGAAGGGGCGTTCTGATGCACCGGCAAGGGGTCATGGAGCAGTTTGCGTCCAAAAACACCACAAAGATCGTCAAGAAGGCACTGCAAGATATGGGGGCCAAGATCCAGGAGACCACCACAAAGTTCGACAAAAAGCTCGAGGCCATCTGGGCCAACGGATTGCAGCAGACCCAGGAGCAGGTCAATGCCCTGCTCGTCCAAGTCGGGGGCAAGCCCAACCCGACCGACGGTCCAGAAGACGATAACGCAGCCATTCGCGCGACGAACATCCGCCAAGAGGCCAAGGCCGTGCTTATCCGCTGGCAGGACGACTGGACCATGCCCGATGTGTTCGGCAGCATGGTGCCACGTACCGCCGACTCCGATATCCCAGAAGACTACGTGGTCGAGCCACCTGAGGACGCGGCGGCTGAGGTGTGGTCCGAGTCCGATAGCGAGGAGGTGGCGCCTCCTGCACGAGGGCGGCCGCGCCAGTCGAGAAAAAGACCTGCGGGCGCGACAGACAAGGCGTCGGCGCCTAAGAGACGCAAAGCCCCGGCCGCCGGTAGAAAGCCGCGGAAGCCAAGAGTACCACAGAAGCCATAGAGGCCACGAGATGACTGCGGAGAAGAGAGAGAGATTTGATAGGGAGGTTAATCGATCTTTGTTTTATTTTTATCTTGCTTTTTTTATTTTTGCCTGATGCGAATTCACGTGCTTTGGATGGCGCGTGTTCCACAGCACCAATCAGAACGCGCACAAGCCACGCACGGAAGCGGCTTAGTGCGTTTCGCTTTTCCAGCCACCAAATTCCGCGGGGGGGAAGGACCCACCAGCTGGGCACTGGGGCAACCGGACATGTCCCTGACCTCTGCGATTGAGACAACGATCATTCCTGTCGACCTGCTGCTGCATTGGGTTTTCTCCCGCAAACATCCAGGGATTCGCTTCTTTGTCTCGACTGTCGAATGCTTGTTTCTGCGTCGTCTGCGCCTATAAAGAAGACGCGACGTGCTTTTCCTGTTGGCTCTCGATCCGACAATTCTCGCGTCTTGACCATCCTCCCTGCCTATTTTCCTCTATACCTCTTCTTCGCCTCGACCTACTGATCCCCCATACCTCTCGCACGTGCCTGAGACAATATGTCCACAGGCGCCGTGCACATGCCACCTGCGGACCCCATGTCTGTCGACCAGATGGAGGAGGACAGCAGCATGGTCGAGGTGCCGTCGACACCGCTGCAGCAGCCGCAGGCCGAGACCAGCATTCCAGAATCACAAGACTTCTTCCTGCCCACACAACTGGCGGTGCCCGCATCGCCTCTGGCGCCGGCATCCTCGATTCGCACAGAGCTGAATGACGACAGCGATGGCGACAGCGCCAGTGCGGCAGCGATCCCCTCGTCCCTGACGCCGCCGCCCGTGTCACAAACCGCCGACCGGACGCCTTCGCACGCGGCGTCGCGCGTGGGCCGGCAGTCGGCCCCGCCGGTTTCCAAACCGATCAATGTGAACAACAGCAACAACAGCAATATGATCACGAGCTACGTCAACCTGACCTCCTCCTCGCAGCGGTCAATGAACACGACGGGCACGTCGGCCATCCTGTCGCCGCCCGACACGGGCCTGCGCCATGGCGGTGCCGGCAGCGGCATTCTTGTTGGCGGCAGCGGTGCGTCGGCGTTCAAAGCGCCGACGCCCGAGCAGATTGCGGCGGCCGCGCCGGACGAGCTGCGGGCCATGCTGCAGGCCAGCCTGGCGGAGCACACACGGCAGCAGACGGAGACGGCGCACTACAAGCTGCAGTACAGCCTTCTGTGTCTGCAGGCGGACGGCGACGCGCAACGGGCGGCGGTGGAGTACGAGATGACGCGGCGTGAGGTGGAGGCGCTGCGGACGGCGGAGAGCGCGCGGCAGGCGCGGCGGGAGCTGGGCGTGAGCGCGTCGACGACGGCCACGGCGGCGGCGGCGGCGGAGTCGTCGTCGGCAGCCAAGTACGCGCAGCTGAAGCGGTGGTACGACGAGCTGACAGATGAGAACGAGGCGCTGCAGACGCGGGTGCGGCTGGCGAAGCGGGTGATCCAGCAGAAGGACGACGAGGTGGCGGCGCTGGTGGACGAGAAGGAGCTACTGCTGAACCGGCTGCGCGAGAACCGCGAGCACTTCCACCTGCTGTGCAGCCCGGGTGGGCTCTTCCACGGGGCGATGACGCCCAAGCAGCAGCAGCAGCAGCAGCAGCAGCAGCAGCAGCAGCAGCAGCAATCCTCGTCGACGGCGGCACTGCAGCCGCCCGCCACGGCGCCCATTGGCAGCACATCCCCGGCGGTGCGCGGGCGCAAAGCGACTGCAACGCCCTGCCAGACGCCGACCAAGGCACGGACGACGCACGGGGCGCGGGGTGGTGGCAGTGGCCGCGACGCCGAGCCCATGGCGGCCTTGCTGCAGGCGCTCAGCCAGGAGAACAGCAACACGAGCGCGCCGTCGACGCCATACGGTGGCGGGCCGCGCACGCCGGCCGTGGCACGGCGCTACATGCCCAAGCACGTCCGCAACGCGCAGTCGCTGTCGTCGCTTCCGACGACGCCGACGCACTACCAGCAGCTGGCGACGGCGTCGATCCAGGCGGGCGGTGCCTATGACGGTGGTGCCGGCGGTGGCAACGGCAGTGGCAGCGGCAGTGGCAGCGGCAGTGACCTGCTGCTGCCGTCGGTAGACCTGGTTCCGCAGACGGAGCCGCGGCTGGCGTCGCGCGGGGGTGCGGGTGGGCGTGGTCGTGCAGTGGGTGGCCACGGCTACAGCCTGAGCATGAGCATGAGCACGAGCGCGCGTAGCAGCAGCGACGGCAGCGGGTTTGACCGGGCCGTGTTCCCGACGACGCCGACGCCAGCACGGCAGCGGCGGCGGCTGCCCGGGCAGCCGATGGCGAGCGGGGGCGGGCGCAGCCGGGAGAGCACGATCTCTGCGGACGAGGAGGGCGAGGCGAGCGAAGAGAGCGCGGCCGAGCGTGGCCATGGCGGCCATGACGGCCATGGCGGTGGCGGCGGTGGCGACGGTGGCGGCGGCAGCGGCAGCGGCGGCAGCGGCCACAACGAGGTGCTGGCGCGGCGGCAGGCGCTGGATTCGGTTATGGCGTCGGCCGCGACAGACGAGCCCCTCTACGAGAGCCGGGCCATCCAGGCGGCGTCGGCGATGCTGCGGCGCGACGCGCAGGAGAGCTTTGGGGTGGCGGCGGCGGCGGCGGCGGCGGCGGCGGCGACCCGTCGATCGACACCGGTGCCGGGGACGGAGAAGTCGTCGGCCAAGCTGCAGGCCAAGCTGTTTGGCGGCGTCAGCAAGGGCCCCGGCATGGTGGCGGCGGTGGCGGCGACGGCAACGAGCGGTGCGGGCGACAAACGCAAGTTTGGCGAGGGCGGCCTTGATTCCGAAGCGCTCGTGCCGGCGAGAGCAGCGCAACACGACAACAACGACGACGACAACGACGACGACGACGGCAACGATGACGACGACGATGGTCTGCTGCCGGGCAGCCCGCCGAAGAAGGCGCGCATTGTGCCGTCGCTGCGGGAGCCGACCGAGGGATATCGGCAGCAGGCGCAGCAGCAGCGGATTGGGCTGGGGATCCGGTACGACTGAGAGGTTTTTTTTTTTTTTTTTTTTGGTTTGCTTGGTTTTGCTTGGTTATGCTTGGTTTTGGATTGGTTTATGTGTCTTCCTGGGAAGGACAGTGTTGTCTGCGATTGTCATGTATGCCTCGGACAGTACCGGGGCCGGTTGATGAAGACGTTGTGTTCTATGCTTTGGGTTCTGCTCTTTCTTGTTTCGAATAGACACGCTGCTGCATCGCCTGCTGTGCACTCACATGCGAGGACAGGCCAGTACCTTTTGATCGCAGCCAGGCCTAAAGCAGCAGGTGTCTCTGCCGTGGCGTGTTCGTGGCCGTGGCAAGACAATAAATACACCACCACACAGTGGATCGGGTCCAGGCCCACACCACCGAAAGAGCGAGGAGCGCCAAACCACTAGCTCTGTGGGGAAGAGTGGGGTGACGCAGTCAGTGCCTGACGATGACGGCGGACAGGACGCCCATATCAAGACGCCACGACGGCCGCGGCACACGACGCGAGCACAGAGCCTGCGGGGGGGAAAAAAAGGACCCGACACGATTTCCATTTTTTTAAAAAAAAACACCCAGCGCCGCCGCCATGTGCATCGTCCTGCTCACCACGGCACACCCGGCGTATGCGCTGATTGTCATCGACAACCGCGACGAGTTCATCCTGCGCCCGACGTCGCGGCCGCACTGGTGGACGGCCGCGGGCCCGGCAGCAGGAGCCGGAGCAGGAGCAGGAGCAGGAGCAGGAGGGGCTGGAGAAACGGCCGCAGCAGCAGCAGCAGCAGCAAAGCCGCAGGAGATCCTGTCATCGCGCGACCTGCAGCGGCCCGAGCACGGCACATGGCTGGGCGTCACGCGCGCCGGCCACCTGGCCGTCCTGACCAACTTCCGCGAGGCCGCGCTGGACGACGCCGCCCACCCGGTCCACGGCACGCACAGCCGCGGCGGCATGGTGACG
>PCDN01000013.1:364993-401352 GCA_002778105.1 Ceratocystiopsis brevicomis
AAGCACGCGCTGCGGCGGCGGCGGCGGCGGCAGGATGGCGTCATGGTAGAGGCGGAAGACGTCGTCGACGCCGGCCGGCCCGCCCGCAGCCACGAGGAGAGTGTTTTGGTGGTGGTGGTGGTGGTGGTGGTGGTGGCTGTGGTTGAGGATTTCGCGCCCTCCCTCGCGCTGCTGCTGCTGCTGCTGCTGCTGCTCCTGCTGCAGGCCGAGGCGCGGGGCATAGGCCTTGAGCGAGCGGATGGTGCGCCAGAGGCGCTGCGAGACCCAGCTCTTGGCGGACATGTCCTTGACGAGATTGAGGGCCATGTAGAACTCGTCGCGGCAGAGGGTGCTGAACTGGACGGGCTGGTGGGTGGAGGCGAGGAAGAGCACGGCGATGGCAGAGGTGAGGAACTGGTGGTAGAAGACCTGGATGCGGGCGTAGAGGTCGCTGCCGGTGTAGAGATCGGACAGGTAGTGGATGGTCTCCTTGGCGAGGTCGACGACCTTTTGCGCGAGGTCCATGTTCTTGTTGATGCTGCTGGCGCTGTGCAGGACGGGCGTGAGGAGCCAGATGCGCATCTGGTTCAGGCGCAGCCGCGTCCAGATCTGCTGGCGCTGCAGGTCGTACGACCGCACGCACGGCGACGGCGGCGGCTGCTGCTGGCGGCACAGGTCGCGGATCTTGACCTGCTGGATCTTGACCTGGGCCGGGCACGACTCGTACCACTGCAGCACCTCGCGGTCGAGCTCCTCAAAGGCCTCGCGCTGCAGGTCGTCGCGCACCACGGCCGGCTCGAAAAAGTCGACGAGCCGCCAGATCTTGGCCGACAGCCGCGAGTACGTGATCATGGCCACCGAGTACGGCGAGTCGGGCAGCGGCAGGTCCGGGTCGATCTTGTCGTCCTGCACCACGTACGGCAGCCCCGTGGCGAAGCTCCAGCGCCGGTCCAGCGCGTACGCCGTCCAGAACGTGTTGATCGCGCTCTGCCGGTCCCGCGCGTCCGCGATCACCGCCACGCCCTCGCGCCGGTGCAGGCCCTGCTCCAGGCAGTGCCGCACCACCTGGCCCATCACCCGCCACGCCAGCACCTCGTCGTTGGTCAGGAACCGGTACCCCGCCGCCAGCGCCAGGAACCCCAGCATCCGCACGTCGCTCGGCTCGCTCATCAGCTGCCGGTCCACCACCGGCTGGATGCTGGCGTACAGCCGCGTCGCCCGCCCGCTGTGGCCGTGCTCCTCGACCGCCAGCGCACAGCACAGAACGAGCTTGACGAGCAGCGTCGGCAGGTCGTTCAGGTCCACCGCGTCGCCGCCGTCGCCGCCGCCGCCGCCGCCGCCGCCGCCGCCACCCNCACCGCCGCCGCCACCGATGCCGTCCGCGCGCCAGAGCAGCAGCCACAATCCATCCTCGGTCGGGTCCCCGGCTGCGGCCTCCTCGTTCGGACACATCCTCGACCCGCCGCTGCCCGGGCACTACTATCCGTCGTCGCTGTCGCTGTCCGTCTCCCCGGCCGGGACGGCGGCCGGGACGACAGCCACGACGACCCCAGCACCGCCCCTGGCGGCGCCCGCAGGCTTGCCGGAAAAGCCCAACGGCGTGCAGATCCAGACCGAGATGACCCTGATTTTCGAGGGGCTTCTGGGCCTGAACGCGGGCGCGCCCCGCCTGGGCAGCAGCGACAGCGGGAGCGGGAGTGGAAGCAACCTGCCGCCCATGACATCGTCGTCGTCCTCGCCCCCGGTGGCGGCCGCAGGCGAGCACGGGGAGCGATTCGGGCTGGACGGCGATCCTCGGCAGGCCGATGCCATGCGCGCGGCCGGCAGCCCGTCGGTGTTTGAGCAGGTGAAGAATCTTTTTTAGCGAGGCGAACTTTTGCGTACTGTGTATTTTGGAAAGGGAGGGGGGTTGTTGCGAATTGGTCTATATTGTATATACCTTTGGTGAGCAAGATCGTAAGACACAGCATTCTGCGTTTGTTGGAACCAGGTTGACGAAACGATGAAACAGACAATAGAACGAGTGAAAGAACGTTTAGAAGGGAAAGAAGACGAGACCAATTGAGAGAGAAAAAGGAAAATGAAAAAAAAGAAAAGACAAAGGAGAAAGAAGAGCAAAAAAAAATAAAACGCCAAAAAAAGATCTCTCCCGAGCCGAAATCGAATCGGCGACCTTTCGGTTACATTGAAGAATACCATTACAGCCGAACGTGATGAACCAACTACACCATCGGGAGTGATCAGATCCACTGTTTGTTGAAGGTACCGGAAGCGAATGCACTTTATAAGGCCAGCCCGGTTGGAAAGTCTTTTTTGTTTTTTTGCAGGTCACCTGGTTGACAACAGCCTCCGCGCGCTGGAAAAAAAGAAGAGTGCTTGTTTTTTTCTTTTGTTTTTCTGTCTGCCTCGGGTATGTATCCTTTTTCCCCCCCCCCTTTCACTCGTCCCAACCGTCAATCGTAAACTCGACGTGCACGTCGCCCTCGCCGCGCGGGATCGCGTTGCCGTTGGCGTCCCACAGCGCGCGCTCCGTGAAGGCGACGCGTCCGTGCCAGTCGACCAGCAGCACCGTCTGCCGCTGCGTGCCGTACAGGCCGGTCATGAAGCCGTTGGCCGGGTGGTGGTCGGGGGTCTCCGCCTCGAGGGGGCGTTCGGACGCGGCGGCGGCGGTGGCGGCGGCGGCCATGGCCGTGGCGTGGGCGGCGTCGCCGACGGCCGGGATGAAGATGGACGTCTTGAAGAGGGGGATCAGGTCGTCAAAGCCGAGGCCCGGGTGGCGCGGCAGCGTGTCGCGGTCGAGCACGGCAAAGAGGGCGGCGCGGAGGGCGTCTTCGGCAGCGGTGGTGGCGGCCGTCGTCGTCGTCGTCGTCGTCGTCGTCTTCGCTGTGGTCGGTGGTTCTTTGTCCGCCGCCGCCGCCACCGCCGCCTCGACTACCTCCAGCAGCGCCGCCTTGCCGTCCCGCACCTTGGGCCACACCTCCGGCTCGTCGTAGCGCGCGTTCGACAGCCCGAACACGGCGCCGCGCTCGCCCGCGATCCACGGCACCTGCGCCAGCGCGTCCGCGCGGTTCGACACCACGGCCAGGCCGCCGCCGCCGCCGCCGCCGCCGCCGCCGCCACCCGCCTCCCGCCACGCGGCCAGCCGGTGCACCTGCTCAACCACCCGATCAATGGCCACCACCGGGTACATGATCCCGACCTCCTCCTCGTGCACGCGGCACAGGCGGATCATCTCGTCGTGGTCAAACTGCCACAGCGGATCCTCACCCGGCAGAGCCCCCCCCTGTTGCGCCAGCGGCGGTGCCAGCGGAGGCTGCTGTGGTGGTTGCTGCGGTTGCTGCGCCTGCTGGTCGTGACGAAAAGAGTGTTGGTACGCCTGCTGCTGCTGCTGCTGCTGCTGCTGCTGCTGCTGCTGCTGTTGCTGCTGCTGCTGCTGCTCCTCCTGCTGTGGCTGCCACGCCATTGACGGCAGCCGCGGCCGCACCAGCGGCGACGTGTGTGGCGTGCCCTCCATGGCCGACAGGGCCGGGTCGGTTTCGGGGCCGTCGTTGTCGTAGCCCATGTTGTGCAGCGTGTTCTTGGCCACGCTGACGGTAAAGGCGGTGCTGGTCGGGCCGCCGCGGAAGGTGTGGTGGTGCAGGGGCCGCAGTGTGGTCATCTCGGGGCGGTGCAGCGACGGCGGCGGTGGTGGTGGCGGCGGCGGCGGCGGCGGCGCGTGCAGCAGCAGGCGATCGTGCTGCTGCTGCTGCTGCTGCTGCTGCTGCTGCTGCTGCTGCTGCTGCTGCTGCTGCTGCTGCTGTTGTAGCGGCGCGAGGCGCTGGGTGTCCTGGAGCAGGGACGCGACGCTCTGGGACAGCGACTCAACCAGGCCCTCCAGGCGCATCATCTTGTCGACCATCTGCTTGTACTCGTCCGAGTCCTTGAAGCCGCCGCTGCAGCAGTTGGGCGTGTAGAGGCAGGCCAGGTTGAGGTTTCCGCAGCGTTTGCAGGGCGTCTCGCCGTTGCCTGGAATTGTTTTGTTAGACGTCGCCGGGAGAGAGAGAGACAAAGTCGTTTGGATCGGTGCCACAAACATTTGATCTTCCGTCGCTTGCATTCGTTGCTGGGCTCGGTTAGCAGACCGCCGCTTATACGACGGACGAGAGAAGCCTGTTCTGGGAGGCCTGTCTCACCATGCAATAGATATATACTGCAGACCGCCTGTTAGCAATCCGGTTGACCGGTGGACCAGAAAACAGAAAAGAGGAAAGAGAAAACGGCCGCCAAAGCCCACGTACGCGGTTGCGTTTGCTGCGCTGCTGCTTTGCGGCGCTGCTCTCGTCCTCGTCGTTTGCCCGTCGTTTGGCCGGCACGCCGCTCGCACTGGGCGACTGCGAGGCCCCGGTCTGCGTGTTCCTGCGCCCCGGGGTGGTGGCCTGCATCCCGGGCGAGGCCGGGCCGAACAGGCCGGGGGAGGAGGCGGCGCTGGCGGCGGCGGCGGCGGCGGAAATATTCGGGAACGTGAGCGGAGGCAGGACAGAGACGTCCCCTGCGCGGTCGGATGGCGGCGCCTCGGTCAGATACCGGAGGCTGGACGCCTGTACCTCGAGCTGCTCCATTGTGCAGTCACTTGACGCATTGGCCGGGGGGGGAGAAGGGGGGACCGGGCGGGACTGCACGAAGCGGCGTTTGGGCGTTGGGCGTGCACAGGAATCAATGGCTGGGTAGGATTGACAGGTTGCATGCAGGATCGGTCGACAACAGGCGCGCGCGCCCGGGGGGGCAAAGGTCGGGCGAGAGGCGGAAGCGAGGGCGAGCGATCGATCCCTGGCGTGGATGCTTTGCGCTAATAAGGCGCACGTGACTGTGATTGGCCAGAGACGGTGGCGTCTGGGGAAGTGGAGCCGTTTGTTGGATTCAACAGCGACGAGATTGGACCGAAGGAACACGAGGGCCTTTTGTTTGGCGTTTTGCCGCCATGCTTGCCTGTCCCGGACGAGGCTTGGCTGGGCGTCCGACAGCCCTACGGCCCCGTGCACCGCGCTTCGGGCGCTGTGCGGCCCCAAGTGTGCTGTGCGCCCGCCCAATGCTTGGCAGTGAGCAGCCAAACGGGCGATGAACCAGTCAGGGGGGGGGGGAGAGTGCCATGGGGGGAGTGCCCCAGCCGATGCAACAAAAGGTGTCTTGTGCGAGCGAGCTGTACGACGGCGGGCGCAGGCCTTGGCACAGAAGGACATGAGGAGCCACGGCCGGCCGTCAAAAAGGGACAAGAGCCCTGCTGGCGTTTGGGACGCGATCGTCTCTCCGGCTGACCGCCAGCGGTCCATGCTGTTGTTTCTCGGCGCCGCCATTGCGTGGTTCGTCCGCGCCTTCTTCGGCGATCTCCTGCTCCATCTACTGGTGGTGCCCCGAGGGAAAACAGCTCTACGAGCTGCAGTACTACCCTACCACGTGGACGGTGCTCAGCCTGTACCCGTTTGTGGTCGCGCTCCTGCTCCTGTACGGCATCTCCTCCCGGCGCCGGCGCGGGCCCTGGACGACGTCGCAGCCATGGACGGTCGGGACGGACGACAGCGCCGGCGGCACCGGCGGCAGCGAGGCGCGGGCGCAGCAGCCCACGCCCGATGCCGGCTACTACATGCGGGCGTCGTAGCCGCCGGCCGAGAAGCGCGCGGGGGGGGGGCGTGCGTGCTAGGTGGGGTGTGTTGGCTGGATTTTGTCTATGCTGGGTCTCTGGGGTGTCGTGTTGTCCTCCTGCAGAAATACACCTCTTGACGTTTCCTTTGGGGATGCTACTTCGTCTCGCTGTCTTCGGCATCGCCCACCACGGCAACGTATGGCTCGTTCTGCCCCCAGGCCTTTGCGATAAACCTAGGGAGAGCCGGTCAGCCCGACAGAACACACTCTCGCCAAGACGACGACAAACAACCGAGCCGCAGACGCACTTGGTATGGCTGCCGCGGGCAGCAATTTCGCCCTTTTCGTTGCGAAACGTGACGGTCGTGTAGGCCAGCGTCTTGCCGACTGGGGCCCGGGTTAGTAGGCGTGGCAAGAAACAAGTCAGTGTGGTGTGGCCACGTACTCCGGTCGCAGATGGCGCTGGCTTTGACCGTCTGCCCGACGGCGCCGCCGCTGCTGAGGTAGGTGACTGAGTGGAGAGGGGGGGGGGGAGGGAGTTGTTAGTCGGCCTGGTGCCGCTGCTGGGATCATGGCTGGCCTACCATGGATGTCGGTTGACACGCCCGTGTTGAACAGGCCGTGGGAGGCGACGGCCAGCGACCCGCCCAGGTCAACCATGCTGGCAATGGTGCCGCCGTGGAGGATCTTGAGGCGGTTCTGCACGGCAATCCATCCATCGTCAAGACATGAGCTGGAGGATCTAAGGGGGGAGGGGGGTGGCGTACCGTGTGGTGCGGTGCCACGTCGAGCTCAAAGTCGACCTTGCCGGCGGACGCGTTTGTGATTCTCATCTGCGTGTGTCAGTGTCAGTCGTCCAGACCCAGAGACGCGTGGGATCCGTGGAGGCGCCAAACATGGGATGCAAACAGTCTAGACAGTGGTCAGTGCGGCCACCGCGCGTCACGCAGCAAAAGAGAGGGAAACACACCTGGGCTCCAGTCCGGACTCTTTCATAAAGTCCTTGAAGACCTAGCCAAACAGACTCGCATCAGCATCCGTGTCGGCAGCACCTTGCCGGCGCCACACCTACCGTCTGGACAAACTTGGTCGGCAAGAGCTTCCGTGCAGCGGCCATTGTGGATGGATTGGTGTAGGCGGCAAGAAACGAAAATGCCCTATGCGCCCTCTGCCCTCGTTCGCGGTTGTCGTCGAGCCTCGGCTCTGGCGGCCCCTCCGGCCTTCGGGCTCGGAACCCCACTGAGGTCAGAGCGGGTCACGCCCCGCGCTACCCGCGAGCGAGGGGGGAGCTCTTTGCAGCCTGGGACCGCTTTTTCGTTTTGGAGCTTCCGTCTTTTAGGGGATTTTCGTCGCGTCCGCCTTTTTTGTCTCCCACATCGACGCGCCCACCCACGGGGCACAGCACAACACAGGACGCCCGAATCGATGCCGACGAGACAGATGGTCAGATGGTTTCTATTTGATGGACATGCTATAGCCGCGATCCTCATTGCGCGAGCCCGACCCGGAGGTTCCCCCCCCCCCTTTCCTCGACGACCTCGACGACCACGACCATCCTCAACAACGCTCTCCCCCCCCATCCATCGCTTCGCCCGCCCATCATGGCCTCCTCACCCGCCCTCACCTTGTCCGACTATCTCGAAAAGCTGCCCGGCACCAGCTTCCGCCGCCTCTACCAGCAGCCGTCCACGACCCTGGCCATCTTCCGCCGCATGCTGCCGTCCCTGGCCAAGACCTTTGTGCGCATGATGCTCTACATGGACGGCCCGCTGCGGCTCGACACTTTCGACTCCCTGACGGTGCCCGATGCCAAGCGCCAAAAGGACCAGGCGCTGTCCATCCTGCGCGCCCTGCACATTGTCCAGGTCACGCCCGCCGTGCGCGACAAGCCGCAGGAGGTGATGCTGACGGCCAACTTTAAGAACTCGTTCCGCGTTGCCCTGGAGGGCGGCGGCGGCGGCGCTGGTGCCGGCGGCGACCAGACCAGCAGCAGCTTTGGCGTGCCGAGCGAGAAGCCCGTGCCGCCCGAGGTCGACATTGCCTTTCTCGACAAGTTTGCGCGCCGCAAGTGGGAGGGCATTCTGCACTACGTTGTCAGCTGTGTGGGCATGACGGCCGCGTCTACGGGATCTACGGGGTCGCTGTGGGCTTCGGCCGCGCACGGCCCCGGTGGCGGTGGTGGTGACGGCGCCGTGGGCCCGACGAGCACGGTCAAGGAGCTGCTGCTGGCCGGCCAGCTGCTCAAGGCGGCGCCGCGCATGCCGGGCGGTGTAGTCATCACGCAGACGGGCTTCACGTTTCTGCTGCAGGCGGCCAACGCGCAGGTGTGGACGATGCTGCTGCAGTGGCTGGAGGCGGTCGATGCCGAGGACGGGCGCGGCGGCAGCGGCAAGAAGAGCGGCGGCGTCGGCAGCGTCGGCAGCGTCGGCCATGTCGACAGCGTCGACATGCTCGGCTTCCTGTTCATGCTGTCGACGCTCGAGCTGGGCCGCGCCTACGACACCAACGCACTGACGGAGCCGCGCCGCAACATGCTGCCGTCGCTGATGGACTTTGGGCTCGTGTACATCCCGCCGCACGACCCGGCGCAGTACTTCCCGACGCGGCTGGCGACGACGCTGACGAGCAGCTCTGGTGGGGTGGACAGCGGAGGCGGAGGCGGGGGCGGCAGCAGCAGCAGCAACGGGCTGCGCAGCGTCAAGGCGGGCTTCGCGGCGGTGACGGCCGACGGCGCGGCGGCGGCGTCCGGGCTGCCCGGCTTGACAGAGGCGGCGCGCGGCAGCATCATCTTGGAGACCAACTTCCGGGTGTACGCGTTCACAACCTCGCCGCTGCAGATGTCGGTGCTGGCGCTGTTCGTCCGGCTGAACCAGCGGTTCCCCGGCATGGTGGCGGGCAAGATGTCGCGCGAGTCGATCCGGCGCGCCATCTCGTTTGGCATCACGTCGGACCAGATCATCAGCTACCTGGCGGCCAACGCGCACGACCAGATGCACCGGTACGCGGCGGCGCACCACCGGCCCGTGCTGCCGCCGACGGTCGTCGACCAGATCCGCCTGTGGGAGCTGGAGAACGAGCGGATGAAGACGCGCAAGGGGTTCCTATTCAAGGACTTTGAGTCGGCCAAGGAGTTCGACATGATGGCGCAGTACGCCGACGAAATCGGCGTGCTCGTGTACCGCAACGACAAGAAGCGGCACTTCTTCGTGACCAAGCACGAGCAGCTGGTGGCCTACCTCAAGGCGCGGCGGAAAGCGGACCAGGCGTAGGGCGAAATTGATGGAGGACGGATTTGGGGCGTTCGTTCACTTTATATTGTTTTGTTTTTTGGGGGGGGGGGGCGAGGGGGGAACGGGCATGGGGGACAATACAACTCGGCGTTTTTCTGGCAGCACATGCTATGACGGCACGTCAAAGATGGCGTTCCGCCACCCACCCCGCTCGTACGTGTCGATCCGGTCCTGCGCCTGCCGCGCCTCTTCATCCCACACACGCAGCAGACTGCCGGGCGCATACACGCCCTGGAACACGCCGTCGCCGTCGGGCCGGAGTCCCATGGTCACCTGTGTGTCGGGGTCACTGCCGCCGCTGCCCGGGGGCGAAAAGCGCGTGGTGACGGCACGGACAAAGGCCACCAGACTCTGGATGCTGCTGCTGCTGCTGCTGCTGCTGCCGCCGCTCGTGGCAATCTGCGCCGCCCGCAGCCTCTCCCGCGCAAACACCAGCTCGCGGTTGAGCCCCTGCAGGCTGGCCGTCAGCGCTGCCGCCAGCTGCTGCTCCAGCGTGCGCCGCAGCAGCGGCCGCAGCACCGGCTTGAGCAGCCACAGCAGCCACGCGGCGCGGCTCTGGTGCAGGTCGTAGTCCAGCCGGTGGACGTGCACGCGTACGTCGCGCAGCGCCAGCACTGCGTCGGCGGCGTCGCGCACGACGGCGACGTCGAGCTGCACGTCGATGCCGCGCGTGTCGACGTGCACGCTGGCGAGGCCCTCGTCCGTCAGGCGCAGCAGCGGGCCCGCGTGCAGCCGCAGCACGTAGCCGACGTCCTCGGCCGCGACCGAGAGGCCCTGCACGTGGACGGTGGCGGCGGTGTGCAGGCCGGCATCGACGCCGCCGCCGCCGAGCCGGCCCTTGTACACGTCGACGTCGTTGCGCACCTGCACGTGCAGCCGGTACGGCAAAAAGGACGAGCCGTGCACGGTGTGGCCCGGCTCGAGCACCACGTTCTCCAGCAGCAGGTCGACGTCAGACGTGGCGATCTCGAGCCGTGGGATCGGCACATGCTGGATGGCGTCGACCAGCAGCGGCACAAACACCGTCGCCGCATCGGAAAGCAGCTGCTCGGCGTTTTTGCCGGCGGACCCCGCGGAGGCTGGCCACAGAACATCGGCCAGGCGGCCGGTCGTGCGGACCAGGTCAGACACTTCCTTGTCGCGGGCGGCCGCGGCCAGCGCGACTTTTGCCTGGTCGAGCAGGGCCCCAATCTCGTCCTGCAGCGACGGCATCCCTGGCTGGCTCGACGTGGCCGTGGGAAGATCAAGATGCTGGACCTGCTTCCGGAGCGCGTCCACGCGCTCGTCGACGCGGTCGAGAAACGCTGGGTCCGTCAACAGATCCTGCACGGCTTCGCTGACCTGGCGGATCAAGTCGCTAACGCGGTCGTTGTGGCTGTCTCCGTCCACGCTGTCGCTTCCGTCACCGCGCACGCGGTCCAGCAGCCGGCGGAAGCGCTCCGCCAGCTCGTCCCAAGCCGCCACGTCACCAAAGGACGCGACAAACGACCAAATGTTGCACAGCGCCACGTCCGCCTCGTCGTTAGTAGCCAGGCCGCTCGCCTCTTCCACGGCCTCGACGGCCCCCTCGACTGTGTGCTCGACTGCGCGCACATACGCCGTGGCGTAGCGCTGGAGCAGGACCGTCAGCAGCGACACGGACTGGGCGTAGTCGGGGCGCTGGCGCAGCCGCCCAACAGCCTGCTGAAGGCGCGTGAGCAGCAGGTCGCGCGTGCCGTCCTCGTTCTCGACGAGCTTGTCCGAGGCGCTCTGCGAGGCCTCGATAGCCACCTTGGTCGCGCCTGCGGCGACCTCGCCGGCGACATCGGTGAGGTTGTTCTGGGCCTGAGGCAAAGCCTTGTCGGCGTCACCGTCTTTGTCTTGCACATTGCCTGACTGGTCGGACGACTTTGCCGTCGTTCTTCCTGTCCCTTGCTGCTGCTCGTTCTTTTGTGCGTTCAGATTCGCGGCTGCTTCACGAGACGCGTTTGAAAGGGACACGGTCGTGTCCCGGAAGATGTCGCGGCCGACAGCCGTGAGGTCTGCCAGAAATAGCCGGAAGTCGCTGTTGGTCAGGAGCAACGAGCCAACTGCCTTTAAGCTCTGGGCAGCTGTTTCGGTTAGCTGGGTGGCGAGAGCATACGCCATTTCCTCGACTCACCTCCTGTTGCCTGTGCCGAGGACGAGGCCCCGGCGCGCTCGGCCGTCCGCACCAGCCCATCCACGTCCACGAATACGCGTGACCGAGAAAGATACCACGCAAAATCCTGAATCTGGTCCTCGCCGTTCTTGTGCTCTGCCAGCGCAATCACCTGCTGCAGCCACCGCGCCGTCCACCGCTGCAGCGCGCGCCCGGTGCTGCTCAGCTGCGGCCGAGGCTGCTCCAACTTGACCAGCAGCGTGCGCATGTTTTCCACCACCTGTGCTGTCGCCGGCAGATAGCCCTGCCTGAGCGCCCTCACCATCTGGTAGCTGTGCAGCTTCGCGTGCAGGCGGCGCTGGCGCGCGGTCTCGTCGTCGTAGTGTGCCAGCAGCGGCTCCCTCTCGGCGACGGCAGCATTCTCGCCGTCATCCTGCGATCCACAGAGTCCACAAAACCAGGTCATTGTACACATGTTCTGAGGTCGTTTCGAACCGCCATCGACGGCAACAGCTTCGTGACGTCGTTGATTGAGTTCCCGCACGGATATATACGAAAACATGTATCTATCCGTGTTTCCTATTTTGGCAGTCGATGTCTTTTAGCATACTCCGTGCTCCAGACAGAAAGCATGAGGAAAGAGGCACACATGCCATAAAGTCAATGAATCGATGGTTCTCTTCTGGCTTCTGTTATATACACATTGTTCTTGTTAGACTCGTTCCATAAATCTTCTACCACTTGACAGAGATGTGGCCTCTTAATACTTCTCAAAAGTAGGCGGCAGCTTCCCTTTTCATGCTCCTTCCTCCTCTTACACCACTCCTTGCCTCCTTCCCAAAACTCGTCTTTACCTCTTTCCTTTTTTTCCACCCCTCTAACTCACTCCTCCTGTTGTAATGTCCTACCTCCTTCCTCCTCCCGCAACTTCTCTGCCTCCTTCTTGATTTACCCCCGACACACTCCTCTATTTGTAACGTCTGTATTTCTTTCCTCCTGTTACCCATCCACCTCCTTCCATTTGTAGCCTCTCGTAACTTTCTCTTTCCTCCTTTTAACCCCTCCACATCCTTCCCTCTTTGATGACTCCTGACTCCATTCCGTATTGCAACCCGTCTTCTTTCTTCTCGCGTACCCTCTGCCTCATTCCCTGCACTACTGTTCCACCTCCTTCATCCACCGCTCTGCCCTCTTCCTTCCATCACCCCCTCTACATCCCTTGGTTTCTTTTCTTTCTCCTTCTTGCCTTCCCATCCTGGCATATTAAACGGATGGCGTGGTAGATGCTCTAGTAGTTAAAGTACAAATTAAATTAATGTATATAATTTTTTTGTTTTTTTACAGTGTATGGGAAATGAAGGTGCTTCTATTTGCTGAGTGAATATACCAAAACCAGTGCCAAAAAAAGCTTTGTTTCCAACAAAGTGTTGACTCGCCATTACATCTCAGGACAACCCAACCAAGGAACGAATGATGTGAACCATGGCTGGTATCGACGAGAAAGCGACGGTGATCGTGCCGAAAAGGCTCATGGCCAAGCTCGAGATTGCAGCTGCTCGCGGATCTATGCGCAGGAGCAGAGCTGTGCCGAGTGCAGAGGCGTTGGCGCCAAAGGCAACACCGCGGCTCACATAATCGTCTGTATCAATAAAGCATCAGCAGCGGCCCCGGTAGAAACGATGACTGTGTTGTCAGGGCAAACCAACTCACCCTCTGGGACGCGCAGCATCGACAGCAGCCGGCGCCCGATGAGGACGCCGAAGACGCCCGAAATGATAGCTATGGCCGACACGGTGTTGAGGTCGCCGCCGAGGTTGCGCACGGCAGGCGTCGCCAGCGCCAGCGTCAGGCTTCGCGACGTGAAGGCCAAGCTGCGTTCGGGGCTGATGCCGATGGCGTGGCAGATGACCGGATAAGCGAACAGGGACAAGATCGACAGCACGATGTTGGGCAGCACAATGGCAAGAAAGTGCTTCCGCAGCTCAAGACGGTACTGGTACATGGGAAGGGCCAGAGAGACAATGCTGGCATCCATGGCGCTGGACAGGACATCACCGGCGCCGGGGCGAAGCGGAAGGGGATGTGCTCTGGCGGCGTTGTGCCACAACCTCAAGTACGTATTTCCTGGCCGGTAGGCAGCGAGCGTGGCGGCTAGGGAGTCACCGCGGACGCGTCCGAACAGCCAAATGCACAGCAGCGTTGAGAAGGCCGACACGATCACGGGGTGCAGCACCTGGCGCCACGACGGCGGCAGCTCGAGCACGCACAGGAACATGAGCACGTTCACCATGAGATGCAGTGGCATGGCGTACCCGGTCGCATAGTAGACCGGCACGCCGACAAACAGAAAAATGACAAAGAACAGCAGCATGTCCGCGTGCGCGTTGGCCCGCTCGGCCCAGCGCTCGGCGCGCGGCTGCGGCGGCGGCACGGGCCGGACGATGCGCGGCGGTGGCGGCAGCACGTCGCTGAACGAGCTCAGCGGGTCATCGAGATTCTGACCGCGCACGGTGATGTAGGCTGCCGCATGCGACCGGGGCGGTGCTGAGGGCATCAGCCGCGCCAGATGGTCCTCAGCGCCTTCGAGCAACAGGACCTGCTGTGACGACTTTTTGCTGCTGCTTGCTCCGGCCTTGCGGCTATCACCGTGCAGGGAGGTCAATTCCTCGTTCTCACGTTGGACTTCTTCGGCCCTCTGGTGCATCGCCTTGCGTGGTGGGCTCTTGAGCAGCTGGAGATACCGCGTCATGTAGGCCGAAAACGCCATCATGACCAAAAAGCCGATTACTGCGAGGTGTTAAAAGCAGCCATCAAACACACACACACACACACACACACACATCCCTACCAAAAACGCCAATGATCTTGCCCACTTCTGTTGTTGATATGCGCGGACTCAGGGGCAGCACCACATACGACGGCGTGAAGAAAATGTTCATCGACCGCAGTGACCAGCCACCCTGAAAGAGAAGAGAGCGGTCAGAATATAGAGAAAGAAGAAATGTGGCCAACTGAAAATCACTCTACGCACAGGGATGTTGATGAGCTGGACAAGCTTGTTCGTCCGGTGGCTGCCGAGAATATAGTCGCACAGCAGCAGGGCCAGAAACAACACAACGAGGCACGCGACCGACGCCGGAAAGGCCACGCCGCCAAGGGCCATCAAGCAGTCAACGCCAAAGCAGGCGGCAAGCATGGCGAAGATGCCTATCGGCACATACACGAAGCAGCGGAGCAGGCGCTCGCGATCGGACCGGAGTACCTCACGCGCATTAGCCGGGACCAGCAAAAAAAGGCCAGAGAGAATAGAGGGGTCAGCAGGACGCACCAGTTTCAGAGAAACGGCTGCGTCTTTCACAATGGGCCAAAATTGGCTGTCCGGGTCAGCCGGGGCCGAGGCCGGAGCCGGGGCCGGAGCAGCCGCGCGCGACCGGGTGGTAGCCATGTTAAAGGGGGGGGGGGGATCAGAAGCAGGAGCAAGCGGCGACGACCGATATGTCGCGCAGTGGCAACACCACTCTCCTTCTGGTGGTTTTATGGTTTTGCTTGGAGCGAGGGTGGCCGGAAAAAGCCTCTCGGTCGGCGGCCTGATACCTGTTTATAACGGACTTTATAACGGACGGAACAGGTACTGACGACGCCGCCCCGGTTTTCCAGGGAACTTTTTGGCATTCTAGCCTTGTTTGCGCCTGCAGATGGGGCCAGACCTGCTGCGACTTTCAGCCGGCTCGTCTCAGCCTTGTTCTAGTCCGACCAGCGATCCACTGTTTTCTTCAGAAATTCCTCTTTGAGGCAAATTCCCCCTTTTGGCGACAGCGACCAAGCATCGAGGCGTGGATGGGCTGTTGATATGAACTGAGGGGACGTGCCATACATTTTTGCTAGTTTTCTCGCACGTGCAAGGAGCACAAATCATGGGAAGACGACGCAAGTCTGACAGGCGAGGTCATGCACTGGGTCTTAATAATAATTTAATAACGACTGATTTAAAACTTTGGCTGAATCCATAGGCACCACGACAATTTTGTGCGCAACCTGGTTGAAAATTATCTGTCGGTCATCGTGTGGCGAATACGCTTCCCCCCCCTTGTTCTTCGTTGTCTCTTCATTACTTTGTGGCATCTTACACCGATGTCTCCGTTTTCCTTGACCAGCACAGCAAGGAGCAACATCAATCAGAATGGCGAACGCTTTGTCCAGGCCAAAAAAAGCCGAACCGCCAGTGTTGCAGTGGAGCTTTACAACTACCTGGAGAGAACGGGTGTGGAGGTTACTCATCCTCTCGTTGTCCAGAACACGATGAGATAAAGTGGTGCCGTACCGGACCGCACCGGACGCCCGCGAGCCGACGTGGATCCAGGCAAGGCGCGACAATCACCGACAGTGCCTATTCGTGCGTCTGCCCTACGAAATCCTGATTTGTGTCTTTGCCAATCTGGGCCCAATATTCCTCTTTGTTCTCCGACAGACGTGTTCCATCTTCCTTCACACTATGGAGGGCTACCGGATGAAACGATTGATCTACCAGCCGCAAACTTACTTTAACCTACCTGAACTACTTGGCGAGTCGTCGCCTAGATACTATATTAGCTTTGCCCACACAGACAGGTGGCGTTTTCGTCAGGAGGACATTTTACAGGACGGCCGATCTCTTGAGGTTGTGGACCGCCTTCGTCAGTTTGACGAGCAGCTATGCCTCAAATGCCGCAAAAAACCCGGACTTAAAACTCGTGTCTTTCTGGATGCAAAAGAGATGTGGTGTCAGGGATGCGCCGGGTTCCACGACTTGTTGTTCTTTTCGGATCGCCAGAGAACCCGATCTTACATTGAGTGGATCTGCATTGGGCGGGAGGGTGCAGTGCCGCTCTGCCAACACAAGAGCATCTCGTGGAAAGACGTGTCTTCGCTCGCGTCCCGGCAGACGGAGGGTGCCACAATGACATCCGCATTCGCCCTGAGTTGTCGGGACCCAGAGCACACATTTGGCAAACGCACACGCACCTGGTGCAAGGTCTCGGCCGGCGACCTAACGGGCAGCTTCGATCTTGAAGTAGTGTGGATTCAGGCGGCATTCGATCTCGACCCGGCCATACCAATCAAGCGCCAACACATTCGCCGTTTTCTTTGCGCGCAGGCGACCACCGCGTTTGGTACCACGTTCTGTCCGCACGTGAAGCCCGATGATGGCCGGCTCTTGCTTCCGTTTGAGCCCAGCAGATGTGTGTGTTATGTTGACTGGGCCGACGACGCCGCTGCTGCTGCAGCTATGATGCCGCCCATGCATGAACATGACGATGGCCAGCCGTGTTGTCGGTGTGCAGCACAGCAGTGTCCGGGCCGGCAAACAAGGAAGCAGAGGATCTTTTGTTCTGCCGAGGAGGGCGGCTTTGACGAGCGGACCTGGGACCAGGACGCGCGGCACGCATACACGTGCTCCAAGTGCGAGGCCTGTTACACGTGGGTGCGCGAATGGAGGAGCAACCGTGTATACCTGCGCTGCCAAAGACGCCTGCTCTGTCAGACATCGCCGACGAGCAAGAGGTGGCTGAAACACATTCATCCAGCATCCTGGGGGGTGGCAAAAGACCCCGACAACGAGCGGAATAATATGTTTATGTGCAATACGCTCGGGTGCCAGAAACAAGCACGGTCGACGATGCTGTTCCAAGGCGCACCCGCGGTGCCCGCCGACGACTGGCTTCCCCTGCATCTTTCGGCACTGCGCGACACACGGCTACGCATCGTGTGTTTCCGAGAGTAGTCGACCCGTCGATGGGACCTTTAAAAAAAAGGCTGGAAATTGCCAACCTGTTGCTAGCACAGAAGACGCTGCGAGACCGCGGTGAGCCCATCGGGGACATTGCCTTTGATCGGTTCCTCCCTGAGCTGACCAGGTGGACGGTATACAGCACTGTTGACATTTGGAAAATTTGCTTTTTCATGTTTGGTCGGTGGCACAACGCGCCGGCAGCCACGCCAGAGATCGAACAGGCCGCCAAACAGCCCGAGACGCAGCCAACAGCGCCGTTCGATACCCATGTTACTCTGCGGGAAGGGCTTTGTACGCGGCGTGGGAACGGGAAAGGACAATGGGCTAGAAATAGAGCAATAGAGCACCTTCGTGGCTTCCAGTTTGAGAAAGCGCCCATGGGTAGGACCATTTCCCAGCAGTGGACATCATGGACAGCGCCTTCCTCGGATGGGCGAACATAGATATTAAACGGAAGGAGCGACTGGGTGTATTGTTATTACGCCTTCCGTGCCGGAAGAAGCTGTAGAGCTGCTCCTTCCTATCGGTAGCTGTGAAAAAAGACCTTCAACAAACAAGATGGTGATTCGAAGAACAGAGATGGAATCACAACAGCCAGAAAACACACAACACAGAACAGAACAAGCAGCAAACCAGACGACCGAGTGCCAGACCAGAAGCGCCACGTGGGCCTCCTCACATACGATGCATTCGTGCAAGTTGTCGTCCAGGTAGTCGGCATCACCGTGAGAGACTTCGTTAGACGTCTCCCTCGGGCCGTCAGGAACGGCTTCTTCGGCGCCACTCTCTCCCATAGAAGCAGACGCTGAATGAAATCCTGGCGGTGCAGTAACACCTTTGGGGAACCATGGACAATGTTCATGGAACCCTGGAGGACAAACTGCAGGAGCTGAGAAGCGGCAACGCTGCGCAAGATCGCCGCTTGACAGCGTTGAGTTGAGTACCGCGTTCGGACAGCTCCGTCTGGGGTCCCCGAATTCCGGGATTCTTGGTGCGCAGGCATGAGCCTGCTCCTGGCCACAATGGTCAGTGGAAGCATGGCCGCCGCCGCCACCACTATCTTTCCCGTCTCCGCCTCCGCTTCCGCCCTTCCTTCTTTCTCCTCTCTTCTCTTCTTTTCCCTTCTCTTCTTCTTTCCGGGTGTCGGAAACCTGGCAGCAGTCACTCTGCCAGACCGGGCATTTCAGGTCTGCGGGGTCAGACGTCGTCCAAGACGATGTGCTCTGCATCACACAAGCTCCCTGTGTGTTAACCGGTGACTCTGCAGTAGTCCAATAGCTGCAGACAGCAAAGACCGACTTTCACTCTTTCATCATCTACAAGAGTGTAAACCGACATTCGATTTTGCACATTCTGTTCTTTTCTTCTCGGCTCGCAAAAAAGGCGCTTTATTATTATACGCGGCGACCACAAACACAGCAAATTCCAGGATCTGACGCCTCGAAACTGCCTCCACCACATAACTGACGCCGTGTTTTATTGCTATTTCCAGTTCGCTGTGGTCGCCGTTATGGCTGCGCCGTGGCTACCATTGCGGTGCCAATTTTCTCTGTTCGTCGTTGCCCCATCGCCGTCAACGACTTCGACTTAATTTGTCGTATTCCTGTCAAAAAACTTTCCGTTATCGTCTAGAGCGGAAAACTATCTGTGGTTCTCACGCTTGTCGCCTTCACTCCAAATAGATCGTTGTTTGTGGCATGTTCACAGTACCAGATGAAGCTTGTTGATGAGTTCAGGCCAGGGGTATGACAGCAATTGCGCCGGCATTCGGAAATCAATACAAAGTGATGTCAGATACCTGCTCGACAGAAGCTGGAAAGTGGATGGCGTCAGGTTCAATGATTCAGAGGTCCTCGCAGGAGCGAGTCGCTGAGTTTAGGCTAGGTTTCCTTGGCACATCAGATACTGCTGCATCGCTGAGGATAATCAAAACATGTTTCGGTGGCATGGCGATGGTCGTGGACAGACAATATAATTTCCAACGACAGAAATAAGCATCAAGATTTTACAATTTCGCGAGCTGCCGCGGAGTACAGACAATGGAGGCAATGGGGTCAGCGAAGGGCACAAACAGAGACCGTCAACTTCAAGGATACGACCTCGAAAAAGCAAATAATGGTGGCGATTTGCACGAAGCCGGAACTAAACCGTATGCTGCAGGCACCTCCTCGGCAAGGCTACGTACTCTCCAATAATGCGGGGATACCGGCGGGCAGACCCGCGATACACATCTTCTAGGAGCCGGGTATCTCGCTGACGGCTATGGTTATCCCCCACGAGTCCCGGCGTTTGCGGGGAAGCGTGCAGGGGATGGGAATATCTACAGAGTGCTGCTGTGATCAGTCGACACTGGAGGTTTGCTTTTTTTGGTGCCTTGTCTCATCTTTCGACACCATTGCTGGAATCGACGGCCTCACCCGTACGACCATGTCCTTCAAGGGAAGTGTGATTGCCATGACGGGCGCCGCGTCGGGCATAGGCCTGGCCACGGCGAAGCTGCTGGCAGCGCAGGGCGCCAGCCTGTCGCTGGCCGACGTGCAGGAGACGGCGCTGCAGGAGGCGCGCGGCGTGTGTGCGGCAGCGGCGGCGGCGGGTGGCCACGCGGCGGACAGCACGGTGCTGACGGCGGTGGTGGACGTGCAGGACAGGGTAGCGGTCGAGCGGTCGATTGCGGCCACGGTGGCCGGGCTGGGGCGGCTGGACGGGGCGGCCAACATTGCGGGCGTGTTCAAGCTGAACCCGACGAACTCGGTGGCGGACGAGGACGAGGACGTGTGGGCGACGATGCTGTCGGTCAATCTGACGGGGCTGATGCACTGCCTGCGGGCGGAGGTGGCGAGCATGCGGGCGCAGGGCGTGGGCTCCAACGCGGCGATTGTGAACGCGGCCAGCATCATGGGCATCCAGGGCGCGGTCGGGTCGGCGGCGTACTGCAGCTCGAAGCACGGCGTCGTCGGCCTGACGCGGGTGGTGGCCCAGGAGACGGGCCCGCTGGGGATCCGGGTGAACTGCATTGCGCCGTAGGTCGTGGCCTGTCGTTCTCCTCTTGTCTGGGGTTTTTTTTTTTTTTTTTTTTCGGCCACTGACCAGCGACCAGTGGCTTCATCGACACGCCCCTGCTGCGGGCCTCGCTCGCGGCCCGCGGCGGCGCCGAGAACCACCCGGCGCGGGCGCCGTCGAGCGTGCCGCTCGGGCGCCTGGGCAAGCCCGAGGAGGTCGCGGAGCTGGTCGTCTTCCTGCTGGGCTCTGGCGCGAGCTACATCACGGGGCAGTGCATCTCGGTGGACGGCGGATGGAATTGTTAAGGGGCCCGAAAGGCCGTTCTCGACGGTGCTGGGGGGGGGGGGAGGGAAAAGAAGAGAACTGAACTTTGCAACCCGGCAATCTCCGGCCACGGGCTTACGTTGGGGGGGGCAGTCGCCCAAATTCCCCTGTTGCTCGTGGGCAGTATGTAGAAGGTACTGTGCTTTCTTGTACAGGCCCAGCCTAAAGCATCGGTATTCTGTACGTGACGCGGTTCAAGGCGGGGGGGGGGGGGGGGCTGGTCTTACTCGTAGTGGGGGAATTTTGGTCGCGCAAAAAAGTTTAAAAAAAAAAAAATTGCCTCTGGTATTTTTTTTTTCCTTTTTCTTTTCTTTTCTTTCCCCTCCTCCTTGGCAGACCACGCACTGTCCGTCCGCTCGACGTCCTCGAATTTCTCGAGCTTTAATTTTTTTTTTTTTCTATTTTTCCCCCGTTTTTGTTCATTCCTTTTCATATTCTTGCGGCACCTGCTGCGTTCCCCTCCGTTGCAACAATGGCCGAAAAACTTTACGTGACGTACAATGAGGTGTGTGCTGCGACGTGGGAGGCAGTGCCGGACGGCATGCCCTCGCTCTATGCTCGCTCTATTCGTCACTAACGCGTCCAGATCCACAAGCTCTGTCAGGAGGCGGCGCCGGCCATCCTGGAGCAGATCCAGCCGCAGCTGATGATCGCGATCGGCGGCGGTGGCTACGTGCCGGCGCGGATCCTGCGCTCGTTCCTGAAGAAGCCCGGCTCGCCCAACATCCCGATCCAGGCCATCGGCCTGTCGCTGTACGAGAGCCTGCCGACTGACGCCGCCAAGGAGGAGCCCGGCACCGTCGTCAAGCGCACGCAGTGGCTGGACCTGACCAGCCTGGGCGAGATGAGCAACCTGGTGGGCAAGCGGGTGCTGATCGTGGACGAGGTTGATGACACGCGCACCACGCTCGAGTACGCCGTCAAGGAGCTCGAGAAGGACGTCGAGGCGGCGCGGCAGAAGATGGGGCCCGACGCCGAGAAGACGCACTTTAGCGTCTTTGTGCTGCACAACAAGGACAAGCCCAAGAAGGGCAGCCTGCCGCAGGCCATGATGGACGAGGGCCGCTACAAGGCGGCGCGCACCGTCGGCGACGTCTGGATCTGCTATCCGTGGGAGGCGATCGACATTGACGGGCACGACGCGGCGGCGGCCAAGGCCAAGGCGGCGGCGGCCGGCCAAGCATGATGGGGGGTTCGTTTCGGGAGGGAAGGAAGCGGGGAGGGATACCACACGAACCCGCTTTGGGCGGAACGAGAACGGATTTGGACAACGGAATATCTACAACAGGCGTCTTTTGTTTTTTTTGTTTTTTTTTTGTTCTTCTTTTTTTGGTGCTTTTGGAAATCTTTCCCGTGTTTTGGTTTGCTGTAATGCCTAGCTTGCGTATAGATTCGGACTTTCTACAGAAGAACGCAAAACGACTGGCGCCCATGGGAGAAACAGGGCTTTGGATGCAATGCCTGGGGGTCGATCTAGGAAAGGGAAACGCTGGAAACGATCATCTCGTACATACCGCTGCCTCGGCCTCGGCTCACCCACCCACTGTCCCATGCTGCATGTGCTTCAGCTTCAGCCGCTTTTCCTGCCGCATAAACTCCCGGATGCCCACCGGCACGTCCTTGTACAGCTCCTCGGCCCAGCCGCTGCCGCCCACGGCCGGCACCAACGCCTCGGGGCTCCAGTTCGTCTCGGACCCGCCGCCGTCGTCGTCCATGCTCACGCCGCTACCGCCGCTGCTGCCGCTGCTGCCGCTGCTGCTGCCATTACCAGCTCCAGGGGTGGCGGCGGCGGCACCCCCCTCCTGCGCCTGCAGCCGCCGGCTCGCCTCCGCGCTGGCCGCCGCCCACGCCTCCATCTCGTCCCGGAACCGGTCCCACACGCAGTTCACGCACCCGCTCATGCAGCAGTTGTCCGGCTCCTCCGGCTTCGGCGGCACCAGCACGCCCGCGATCCGCCGGCTGCGCAGCCGCAACTCCGCCAGCCGGTTGGCGCGCTCGGCCGGGCCCACGAGTCGCGAGCCGAACACAATCCGTGCACGCTGCTGGACCGTCTGCGCGGGGGCGGGCGTCGTGGCGGGCGTGACGGCGCCGGCGGCGGGTTCGGCAGCCGCTGCTGGGGTGTTGTTGTCCTCTGCAGCTGTCGTCGTCGCCACCGGTTCCCGTTTCGGTTCCCGTTCTGGGGCATGGGCCGTGTATGGGGGGGGAGAGATGATTAGGATGTCGTAGTAGGCGCCACGGGGATGCACCTGGTGCACGGTGGCCGAGGACGACAGCAGCCGGGCCTGTTGTCGGGGCGGTCGCCGGGGTGGTTGCCGGGGCGGTTGCCCGGGCGGTTGCCGGGGCGGTTGCCGGGGCGGTTGCCCGAGCCGCAGTGCTGTCCACGCCGACGCCGGTGCTGCTGGCAGCGAGCTTGGTAGTATTCGTTTCATCGTCTGTCTGGGCATGTGGCTGAGGAAGAGAGAGCCTCGGCCTTGCGCGCTTTCGACAGAGCGTGGGTGGGGTCTGGGACGGACAAGATGACATAAAAAAAAAAAAATATTAACCGACGTTCGGGTCGGCGGTACGTCATTTTGCGCCACACCTCCTGCGCCACACTCTCCACGCGGTTCCAGCACGCGACGCGTTGTGTTGCAGAAACCCGCGGTGGGGACCGTTGGGCTCTTTCTCTCGGCCTCGCGACCGACAACAGCCTCGAGATCACGAGTTCACACCGTCTGGCCGCCCACCGCACACGACTCCTGGCCATTGTTGTCAAGCGTCATGGACGCTCCGCCGCCAAAGCGCAGGAGGACATCGCCGCGGCTGGCGGGCCACGCGAGCAGCGACAGGCCCGATGCGGCGGTGGTGACAGGTAACCCCAACGACAACAACACCGATGCAGCCCCGGTGCCGCGGGCAAAAATCCCCCTGTTTGCTTCGCCCACCCGCGCCAGCTTGGCGCGACACAACCCGGACATCCTGGAGCGGCGGCGGCGGTCGGCCTCGCGCGGGCCATCCGTGCCACCAAACGACCGCGGACGGGACGGAGACCATGACGGCGACGGTAACGGCGACGGTGACGGCGACGGTGACGGCGACGGCGCCGTCAGACCGCTCCAACAGCCGGCGATGCGGTCGCCAGCACGGAACCGCCGGCCGTCGGCGCTGTCGCGGTCCCCCTCGCGCGGTCTGTCCCAGTCGCCGACGCGGTCGCCTGCGCGATCCCCGATGCGGCGTCTGGGCTTGTTTTCGGAACCACCGGTGCACTCGCCCGTGCGCGGGCAATCGCACGGGGGCGGGGGCGACGACGGCAGCGCCAAGGACGGCACATTGCGGACGGCCCTCCCGCAGCGGACACCGGTAAAGAAGCCCGTGCCCCGGCCTCTGCCGCCGCCGGAGCCGACACGCGCAGAGGACGTGCTGGAACCTCTTGTGGAGGCGGCACGCGAGCGCCAGCGCCGGGCGGCCGCGGCCAGCGGCGGCAACCTGGACCTGTTTCGCGTGCAGCGGGAAGAGCCGGCCGAGCCGGAGCTGCCGCCCACGCCCGAGCATCCAGACCCTGCGCTCACGACATCGCCGCCCGGGATCCACAACGTGGCCATGGCCAGCAGCACGCCGAGCAAGCGACCGCCCCGGCCACGGGGTGGGCGAGCTGGAGGCGGCGCTGGTCTTCCCAGCGGCAAGGCGACCGGGCCGAGCAGCAGTTCGCCGCTGAAGCAGCTGCCCTTGCAGCCGTCACACCCCGGAGCTGCACCCGCTGCCGTGGCCAAGCCGGCTTTTTCGAAGCCAACCGCGCCGCAGAAGAAGCGGCCCGGCAAGGAAGCCAGTGCGGCTGTGGCGACGACGGAGACGCGATCCGCCGCCGACCCCCGCGGCGACGCCCGCGTGACAAGAAGCGCGGCCGTGCGAGGCATCGAGCCGGCAGACCCTGACGCGGCCAAGAAGAAGGAGCGCGATGCGCTGCTGGCCGAGATTGCGGAGCTCGAAGCCGACTTGGTTCTGGCCAGCACCGAGAATGAGCGGATACGGAAGACGACAGACGACGACGCCGCCGCCGGCCCGGCACAGCACGTCCAAACGGGCCAGTCAGCGCCGCCCGGCGTACGGGAGGACCTCCTCGCGCTTCTGCGCCGGCGCGCACCACCGATGGCGGCCAAGGACGAGGCTGCCGCTGCTGCCGCTGCCGATGCGGCCATGGCCTCCTGGCTGCAGGGGGCCTCCAACCCCATCGCCTTCCTACCGTTTGGAAAGCCAGCCGGGGCCGACGACCTCTCTGCGCTCCTGGGGGAGCAGGAGCTCTCTCCCTGTGCGGATGGAGACGACACGGCCGCCGCGATCGCATCGCACCGCCCGGTTTCCGTGACCGCCGCAGAGGAGCTGCCCTACTTGCAGGCGTTCACGCCTCTGGTGTTTTCCTCGCAGATAGTCCTGCTCCCCAGGCCGGCCGCTGCGCCTGCACCGTCGACGGGGTCGCTACCGCCGCCGCCGCTGCTCCAGAAGCACCGGATCACCGTCGCGTCCGCCCGCCCGCACAGCAGCCTCTTCCGGGCGCGCATCGAGATGACCGTCAATGCCAAGTCGCTGCGCGTCACCGATCTGCGCGTGCCGCGCATCGAGCCGCAGGCGGCGGCGGCCGAGCTGCAGCCGCTGCTGCTGCGGTGCGGCGTGTCCGGGGTAGACGGGGCGTCCCCGGCTCCGGGCAGTGGTGGCAGCACCAGTACCAGCACCAGCAGCAACAATGCGCTGCTGCGCAACGTGACGATCCTGACCTGGGCCATGGGCGAGTGGGTGCGCGTGGCGGTGCGGCGCGCGCGGTTCTGGGTCGCTCTGGAGCGGCGGCTGCAGGACAAGTCCGGCGGGGGGGCGGCGGGAGCTGGCACAGCCGTCTTTGCCGCCGTGACCGGACGTCGGCCACGGACGCGGAAACGGAAGAGGAGACTGGCGCGGTCAGCGCGACGGCCCCCCGGCGTGAAGCCTGACGAGAAGAACAGCGACGACGACGACGACGACGACGACGGCGGCAGCAGCGACGACAGCGACGACGCCGAAGACGACGACGACGACGACGACGACGACGACAAAAACCTGGTCGTCTCCGAGGCGGACCTGCTCGCCAACGCGGGCCGCACGGCCATGGACGTGGACGTGCCCTTTGAGGAACCCCTGTCGAACGGTGGCGGCGGCGGCGGCGGCCGGGGCCTGCGCGTGGAATGGACCATCCAGTTCGACTGGACGGGCGAGGCGCGGAGCGCGATCGGCCTGCTCGTGGGCGTGCCGGGCCAGTGTACGTTTTGCCCTCTACGGTTGTCTTTTTTTTTTGTTTTTTTTTGCCCCTTTTCCCTCCCTCCTTACTGACGACCCAGGGCGCAAGGCGGACGACCGCGGACGGCTGGCGGCTCTGCCCCGGCTGTTCAACCAGCTGGTGCACGGGAACACAGACCCCGCCACGGCCGTGGAGACGGTGGTGGCGCTCTTGGCGGAGAGGCGATAGGATACCATTGACGTTGGTTGGGACGGCAGGGCGTTTTGGAGGGATTCGTTTTAGGAGGCTGGACCGGAATGGCTGCATGATTGGCGGACGTCTGTTTCGGTTCCATTCATTCATAGCGTTTTGCATCGGGGCCAACGGAATAGGAAGACTGTTCCTGTAGCAACAAGCACAGGAAACGGACACTTGCGTTTTCTCTCTCCGGGGCAATCCGGTGGCTGGCATCTTTCTTCTGCCCCTCTCGACATGGTCCCCAGCACGAAGGAATGGTTGGTGTAGAGTGCCTCCCCTCCGCCCCTCCCCTCCCAACACCGGATTGCATCGCGAAATTGCCGGCACCCTAGTCCAGGTTGACGCCCTGTTTGCGCAGATCCGCCCTGGCCAAGTCGATTTCGGCCAGCAGCTCCTTGTGCGCGTCCGGGCAGTCGCTAAAAGTAAAGACGCCCCAGCCGAGACGGGCGAGCAGATAGGCACCGACGGAGACGAGAAACCAGAAGGGGAGCTAGAGAGGTGGTGTCAGACGTGGTACAGAAAGAAAAAAAAAAGAAGAAAAAAGAAGAAAAAAAAAGGAAAAAAAGGAAAAAAAAAGGAAGGAAAAAAAAAGCATTGTAGGGGATCATACAATCGGAACAATCTCTGTCTGGACCGTAGCCGGCAGAGGGATCAGCTTGAGGAAGAGGGCTAGGTAGAGCTATAGGAAGAAAGGGGGGGGGGAAAGAAGTTCGTTAGCGAGAGGTCCTCCTGGAGAGGAAATGATGGCCGATTGCACAAGAGGTACGCACAGAGGTGGCCAGCAGACCGACCGAGACGGTCTGGGTTGCGCGCGTCATGATGGGCGTGGCGTGGACAAGAAAACAAGTATGGCAATGAGGTCGTGGGGGGGAGAGCGAGAGAAGGTCGCGGTGTGTCGTCGATGGAGGGAAACTGGGGCGGGCAGCCACGCGATGGCAAGCGGAGTGGCGTAGCACGTCAGATGCAGGGGACGAGCGTCGATGAGGTGTGGTGGCCAGGGGGGGGGGGCAGGTATGGTCGTCGTGTTGCCGCGGTCGGGTTGCAGAAGGTCCAGTTGACGCAGACGCTGCGATACGCAACAGGTGGCACAAAAGCGCGTTGGCGTCCCGGAGAGGACTAGCGCGCCGCGAGCTGTTCAGGCACGAGCCACAGCGAAAGCCACAGCGAAAGCCACAGGACGATACGGAGTTTCAAGACATTCAAGCCACACGTTAGTCCCACTTCTTGTGCCACATCAACACGCCAGCGAGCAAGTCGCCAGCGATCGCCAGCGACCGTTTATCCACAGACCCGGCGATTTTTTTTCCCAAAGACGCGAGCTTAAGATATCTTACCTCCCGCTATCGGCAGCGGAACGGTCGCTCGTATTTAGGTTTTCAGGCCGAATGCAGGGGACAAAGGGGAGTGGAGTCAGAAAGCAGGCTGACCGCCAAAGGAGGGAGGAAAGGTGTGACGTCGGTCGGTCATCGCCCAGCCAGGCCAGGCCAGGCTGCACTGCATGGGAGGGCGCGGATTGTCGCCTAGTCGCCTAAAACACGCGTGGCCGAAGATCTGCAACGTATCTTGCAGACTATCTTACGAGTATGGCTGGTCGCCAAGCAACCCTTTTCTGGGAGTTATTGTGCACTGGGTGTCGTATTATCTCATGGATCTTGCATTTCAGCAACCATCGGGGCCTTTACGAGACTTCTAACCGAGGATAAATGCAAAAGGACAGGTCCCCACGTAAGCTACTCCCTCCCGCAGTAGAGCAGGGCCGCCTTGACAGGTGGCAAACGAGCAAAACGACGGCCGTGCGGATCCAACGGCCGCGCGCAGCGGGCAGCTCAGCGGCATCGGAAGGAAACCAATTTTTACGGATGCGGGAGACCGGGGGGGGAACGACCGGCCAAGCGCCTCGCATCGCGACCGTTGTGTTCCTGGACGCGGCTGTGCAGGAGGGGTAGAAGGCAAGGAAGACGACAAGACGCAAAACAAAACCAAAAAAAGGAAAAGGCTAAAACACGAGTCTGGGCAATGACAGCATGGCGCGATGTATGAGATACGCTGGCGGCGCGTTGAATGTTTTTCTTCGAATCGAAGCAGCCCTTCGCGTCTTCGCGAACAACACTAAAGAGCGAGCCAGACGGTCGAAGCGGGCCAAGGGCTGAAGGCCAACCCAGAAATGCAGTCCTTGTCAGTCTGAAAAGCCGAAATATCTGCGAGGCGTCGAAAAGTGGAGTTGGACGAGCCTTCTCGAACAAGAGGGCTCCACTCCGTCTGTTTTAGCGCCGGCTTCCAAGCTTTCATGTTGTGTGATTGGCCAAAATCCGTGAGTCAGCATTTGCGTACTGTGTACTTGCAGGATGTGGCGGTGGCCGCGCACAAGACCGTACCTGGTACGGCGCTCGCGATCTCTGGTCTGGACCTGTCGAGGCCCGATCACCAGGTTTCGCCTTCGCTTCGCTTTCTGATTGGCCGTCTTGGGCCTTCGCGCTTTTAGCACCTGGCGACCGATTCCCGGGTCAGATACCTGATGTCAGTATGTTTTTTTTTTTATCAAGGGGTATGAAAAGATGCTATATAAGTAGAGGGCCAGGCCCGCCGGTAGAGCCTGCGTTGATTCCCTCTATTCTTTTTGTTCCATCATCAAGGCATCTTATCTTCCTGGACTCCTAATACCGCATCCCGCCTAATTCATTCAAGACAACATAACACACACAATCATGAGTTCACAGAGTCCAGTCCCTCCCGATGAGGGGGATTCCCAACCCATTGCACACGCCAACACCTCCACCGTCCATCCCTCGCACGCCCAGCAGGCCCAGCAGGCCCAGGTCGGCTACGACATGGACCACGCCCACACCACGGGCTCCGCAAGGGGGCACCACCAGCGCGGGGGGTCCTTCTCGCGGACCGCCTCGCGTCCACACGACGACGAGAAGGAGCGCCACCGCGACCCCAACCTCGACATCACGCTGCCGTACCAGGTCCTGAGCCGCGACGCCAACATGGACGAGTACCGCGTCGAGGTGCCGGGCGGTGCCATTCCCGGCCCGATCGAGCCGCCCGAGGTGGCCCGGGCTGCCCAGCGGGCGGAGTCACTGCGCCTGCAGCGCACGCAGACGCCCGGCCAGGCGCCGCCGCCGCCGACGGCGGGCGCGGGCGAGCGGCGCTACAAGCTGGTGGCGTTTGAGCCCGACGACCCGGAGAACCCGAAGAACTGGTCGTACGCGCGCAAGTGGTACGTGACGATTGTCGTGTCGGTGACGTGCTTCGTCGTGGCCTTTGCGTCGAGCGTGATCACGGCCGACATTGGCGGCCCGGCCAAGCGGTTCAACGTCAGCACGGAGGTGGTCATGCTGACCGTGACCGTGTTCGTCTGCGGATTTGGCGTTGGTCCCCTGGTGTTCGCGCCGCTGTCTGAAGTCTACGGACGACGGATCATCTAGTACGTTTGTTCTCTCTCTCGCTCTCCCTCCCTCTCGCTCTCCCTGTTTCTGACCGGTTTAGTGCTTCCACCCTCGCTCTCGCCGTCATCTTCATCATTCCCTGTGCCGTTGCCAAGAACATCGGCACGCTGATCGTCTGTCGGCTGATTGACGGCATCGCCTTTTCCGCGCCCATGACCCTGGTCGGCGGCACCCTGGCCGACATGTGGAAGAACGAGGAGCGCGGCGTGCCCATGGCGACGTTCTCGGCGGCGCCGTTCCTGGGCCCCGCCATCGGCCCCCTGATCGGCGGCTTCCTGTCCGACCACCGGGGCTGGCGCTGGCTGTACTGGCTGCAGCTGATCATGGCCGGCGTCGTCTGGATCCTGATCACCTTCACCGTGCCCGAGACGTACGCGCCGACGATTCTGCTGAAGCGCGCCAAGCGCCTGCGCCAGGAGACGGGCGAGCCCGACTATGTGACGGAGCAGGAGCTGGACACGCGGCCGTTCTCGCAGCAGCTGATGGTCTTTCTGCTGCGGCCGCTGCAGCTGCTGTTCATGGAGCTGATTGTGTTTCTGCTGTCGCTCTACATGTCCGTCCTGTACGGCCTGCTCTACATGTTCTTCGTCGCCTTCCCCGTCGTCTACCAGGAGGGCAAGGGCTACAGCGCCAGCAAGACGGGGCTCATGTTCATCCCCGTCGCCGTCGGCGTGCTTCTGTCGGCCGCCTGCTCGCCGCTGGTCAACCGCCACTACCTGAGCATGGTGCACAAGTACAAGGGCGCGCCCCCCGCCGAGCTGCGCCTGGTCCCGATGATGCTGAGCTGCTGGTTCATCCCGATCGGGCTCTTCATCTTTGCCTGGACGTCGTACCCGCACGTGTCGTGGGCCGGCCCGGCCATGGGCGGCTTCCCCGTCGGCTTCGGCTTCATCTTCCTCTACAACTCGGCCAACAACTACCTGGTCGACTCGTACCAGCACCAGGCCGCGTCCGCGCTGGCAGCCAAGACGTGCCTGCGGTCCTTCTGGGGCGCCAGCACCGTGCTGTTCACCGTCCAGATGTACCACCGCCTCGGCGACCAGTGGGCCTCGTCGCTGCTGGCCTTTATCAGCCTGGCCTGCTGCGCCATCCCCTTCCTCTTCTGGTTCTACGGCGCCCGCATCCGGCAGGGCAGCCGTTTCGCCTACGGCGGCGAAGACGACGCCACCGCCAGCAGCGGCAGCGGCAGCAGCAGCGACTCCGACCCGGAGAAGCAGACCCAGGCCGTCGACGACGAGGCCATCCTGCGCAACACCGTCACGCAGCAGCCGGTGTCCTATTAGACACTACAGGGCCTCTGCAGGGCAACCCAAAAAAAAACACCATCTCCCCGGAAATTCCTCCTTTTCAAAAACTTGCCCTTTCCTTGTTTCCTTTTCCTTTTCATACCCTGCGCCAAAAGTTCGGGATCAGTCGAGAGATACCAGTTGCGGTGGATTGTTTTTTTTTTCTTGTTTTTCTTTGTGGGCGTCTCGGAAGTGCATTGATTAAAAATGGCCAGTTGGCCAGAACTCCCTTGTCTTACGAGAACAAGACCTAATAGACTATGATACTAATTCACAATACATACCCTTCTATATCCATTTCATTGGCCCATGTATCTTGCAGATCGAGTACGTATTTTACTATTCCTTGCCGAGTGGCGTCCAGAGGAACAAATTGGCTCTTCATGGGTCTCATCTAACTGGCCGATGCAAGATGCGGATAGGCTGGGCCCTGGTGACACGGCATGCGCTGCTGGGATGGGAAAGGGGTCAAGCACAGCAGCAGAACAAACGGATAAAAGGGGGCAAACCGAGAAAGGCCCCGTGAGACATGCTGACAGCGAATAGAAGCGCGTACCGGCGATGACGCAGGTCAAACATCAAGCTGTTGTGCAACGAGCGGCCGTCGGGGTGGGACATCAAGAAGCAAAAAAAAAAAAAAAAAGGGAAAAGGAACAGAGAAAAAGGAGGCAAAAATAAATAAAGTACCCGGACTAGCGCGTCTCCTGGCGCGCCGGATCCACAAGCACCCGCAGGCCGTGACGGATATCGTTCGCCCCCCCCCCCCCCCAACTGCTGCCCCCTTTCCGACTGCTGTCTTCTCTTGCGACGAAGAAGCTGATCAACTCGAATGCCATTTGGGGGATTTCATGCGGTTTTTCTGCGACTGCCTCTTTTGGAGCTTTCCGGGGCACACTTTCTTGCAGCATTCCCCCTTCAGGACTAGTGCCGTCGGTTTTGTTTGTTTTCTTTCCCTTTGAGATCCTCTTCTGGTGATACTGTTGCACCGCCAGTCGTTCTTTCCTCCAATTTCGTTTTCCTCCCCTCCTCCCCTTAGTCCTCCCCTTAGCACAGTAGTGTCCACTGTGAAAACGTGCGTCTCCCTGAGAGCTTCGCTCTTCAGGGCCCTCTTTTCCCCTGGTTCCCCCCTTTTCTTCTTCGGACCAGCCAGCATCGACCGACCACGCTGCTCCGCAACGGCCATGCCTTGTCGACTCCTGGCCTCTTCTTCACTCGACCACCGGCCCTTCTGAGATGCGTTAATCACGACCTGACACCAAGCCCGAGCTTCCCTCCCTCCCCTCCATCATGGACGACCGCAGCCAACTCCCCCGACCGAGCGCCCTCCCACGCCTGTCTCGCCTTCCCACGTCGACCTCCCCGACGACGGCAACCTCGAGCCTTGCTACCGGTACCTCCTCGCGTCCCTCCTCGTCCTTGTCGGCCACCGGCCCGACCCCCAGTTTGCGCCCACGGTCCTCGCGCAACAGCCTCGCCGGTGGTTTTCGTGGCGACGCCGCCGGCAGCGGCACCGGCCAAGACAGCGGTGCTGCCGCGGGCGGCGAACTGCGCAACCCCAAGCTGCGTACCGTACCATCGCGCGGCCGTCTCTCCCTTGGCGCGCCACCGGCACGATCCGCGATCCCCCCGGCGCGGTCGCCGTCGTCGTCCGCGATCAGTCTGCCGGGAGCAGCCAACCGCAACCCGACTCCCCGGGCCCGTGCGGTTTCGGGGCAATACGTCCCGGGGCCTTCCCGGCCGCCGCCGCCCAGTGGCTCATCTGGCACGGCAGCACGTCCTCTCGTTCGGCGGCCGTCTCGGCAATCCCTGGGGCCCCAGCCCATCGCCGAGAATGCCGGCGAGAACACGCCCATGGACGCGTCGGCCGCCTTTGGAACCATTGACGAAGGGTCTCGGCCGGCTCCCGACACGTTGCAACGAAAGCGATCCCGGCCGCGCCTATCCCTGGCGGAACGGACGATGGAGACTCTGGCGCAAATCCCGAGCTCCCCGGCGAAAGGCGGGACATTGTCCTTTTTCGATCCCGAACAGCGCCTGCAGATGCGCCCTGGCAGCCGCTGCGGTAGCAGCAGCGCGTCGCGCCCAGGCTCGCGCCCAGGCTCGCGCCCAGGCTCCAGCTACCAGTCCGACAACAGCTCGGGCAGGTCGCCAGCACGGCCGTTAAGCTATCGCCCGACGTCCGCCGGCCCGGCGGAGCCAGCGGCAACCAACTCTCGCTCGTCCCTTCGCCCGACCGGGCTGGCCCCGTTTGTCCCCATCGACGAGCTGGGGTCGACGCCACGCGCGCCGGTCCCGCGGCCGCTTCGCAGCCGGGCTTCCATCGGGCCGGGCGTCGTGCCTACACCAAGCCAGAGAAACATCGGTAGCGGCCTAGGCAGTCTACGGCAGCATTCGGCATCGTCCGCTTTGCCAGGGCCACGGTCGCGCACGCCGAGCCCCGAGGAAGCAACTCTTGCAGCTGGCCCGACACCCGCCAAAAGCCGTACGACAGCGACCACCACCCCAGCCCGTACCCTGCGGCCGCGGGCTTCCATGAGTGGCTTGCATCAGAAGCCCGCCAAGACGGCGACCAAGCCATCCGCTGCGAAGCTTTCGACACCGCTGGCCGTCCGTAAGAGTTCGCTGGCGTCCCGGGCATCGTCCACCTCGTACGAGGAGTCGAACCCGTCCAGCGCATCGACCGCATCGACCGCACCGAGCATGGACTCCGCGGAGACAGGAGGGCCATCAGGACCGGCGGCCGTTTTGAACAGTAAGAAGTCGTCTGCGGCTCTCCGTGAGCAGATTGCCAAGGCCAAGGCAGCCAAGCGGGCCGTGTCGCAGCCGTTGCAGCCGTCGCAGCCGTCGCAGCCGTCGCAGCCGCTGGTGCATGACGGAGAGCCATCCGCCCTGTCCGCCACCAGCGTTTCTGTGGCGGAAGAGGCACCAGTCATCCCCACGGACACCACGTTTGACTTCGGCCTGGGTTCGGATCCGTTCAATCAAAACCGCAACGAGCAGTCGCTTGCAAAGGTTGTTCAGGCACGCGTGGCCGCTGCCCGCTCGAGTGGCCGACTCAACATTGCAGCCCTGGGTCTTCGGGAGATTCCCCGGGACGTTCTCGACATGTACGAGGCGGACGCCATGGGTACATACGACGGGTCGTGGGCGGAGACGGTGGACCTAACGCGGTTTGTTGCCGCGGACAACGAGCTGGAGATGCTGGACGACAGCGTGTTCCCCGACAAAAGCCCCGAAGAGCTGGCCGAGAGTGAGGATGGCCGGGGCAACATTTTCGGGGGCCTTGAAACCCTCGATCTGCACGGCAATATGCTGATCAGCCTGCCCATGGGCCTGCGGCGGCTGTCGCAGCTGACCTCTCTGAATCTGGTTCGCGTGTTCTCTGCTTTTCCTCTTCATTTTGCCGCTAGCGCTGACACTGGACAAGTCTCAAAACCGGATCACAAACAATGCCTTGGAGGTCCTCTCCCAGATCACGTCTCTACGCGACCTAAAGCTCGGGGGCAATCTTTTCTACGGACCTCTGGACCCCTGCTTTGCCAAACTGCAGAATCTCGAGATTGCCGACCTGCACGGAAACAACATCTCGGCGCTGCCCCTGACCATGGTGAACATGACCAAGCTGCGCATCCTCAACATCAGCGAGAACAATTTTGAAAGTCTGGTGTTTGAGCCGCTGGCCAGGCTCCCGCTGGCAGAGCTGCATGTCCGCAAGAACCGGATCAGCGGTGTCCTTGTCGAGGATGCTGTTGCGAGTCTGCCTAACCTCCAGATGCTCGACGTCACGGCGAACCAAATCACCCACCTGGTTTCGCCCACGCGCGCAAAGCCGCTGGTCTTGCCCGCTCTGCAGCAGCTACTGGTGTCGATGAACCGGCTGCAGGAGCTTCCGGATCTCAGCGCGTGGTCGAGTCTGCTCACCGTGGTGGCGGAGGAAAACAGCATCGGCAGTGTCCCCGAGGGGTTTGCCAAGCTGGCCAATCTGCGGCACGCAGACTTTTCCAGCAACGACATCCGTGCCCTTCCGTCCGAGATTGGCCGCATGGACAACCTGGGCATGTTCCGGCTGGGTGGGAACCCGCTACGCGACAAGAAGTTCTGCACGGCGACGACGGAAGAAATCAAGTACGCTTTGGCTGCCCGTCTCGAGCCTGAAGCGGACCCGGCGTTTGACCCGGAGCGCAATGCAGAGGCAGCGGCAGGTGCGGGTGATTCGGAGACGAGCGTCAACGACGAGCTGAAGGATGAACTGCGGGACGCGGTGGCCGAGCTGTCGTCCAAGGCACAGCCCATCGGTCAGCAGCGAAGCAGGAAGATGAGCAGCGCCTCGTCTGCAGGCGAGCGCGATGGGTCGGACGAGGATTTTGCCACGCCACCCACATCGGTGCCGCACACGCCTGCGCGGTCGCGCTCGCACACGCTGTCCAGCCAACTGTGGCCGGTGAAGGCCGGCGGTGTGCTGGACCGGTCTGAGACCGAGTCGTCGGCGCTGCATCCTGTGATGGCGTCGCGGGTAGCGCAGGAGCACACGGTGCGGGAGATTCGTCTGCAGCGGAACATGTTCACAGCGCTGCCAGACTCGCTGTCGTTCTTTGGGCAGACACTGACGGTGCTGTCGTTGGCGCGCAACCAGCTGATGGGCGAGACGTACCTGGGCGACACGACGATCAGCGAGGGCCTGTTTCTGCCGGCGCTGACCGAGCTCAACCTGTCGTCGAACCACATCACGGGCCTGGGACCGCTGGTGCGACACGTGCATGCGCCGGCACTGCAGAAGCTGGACGCCAGCGTCAACCGGGTGTCGTCGCTGCCGCCGGACAACCAGCTGCGGACAGCGTTCCCGGACCTGATGGTGCTGCTGCTGGCGAACAACCACCTGGCCGAGCTGGACCCGGAGAGCATCAAGGGCCTGCGGGTGGTGGACGTGAGCAACAACGACATTGAGCACCTGAACCCACGGCTGGGCCTTCTGGGCGGCGGGGGCGGCCTGGAGCGGCTGGACGTGTTGGGCAACCGGTTCCGCGTGCCTCGGTTCAACGTCATCGAGCGCGGGACGGAGGCCACACTGCGGTGGCTGCGCGGCCGCATCCCCGTGGCCGAGATGGGTGCGTGGCGGGAGGCGAACCAGCGGAACGGGGTGGTGGACGACGATGTTGACTAATGCTGTGGTCTGTGCAGTGCAATGGCTGTGTTTTCTTTTTTTTGGCTCTTGGGTTTGATGACGGTGTTTGTGTGTGGCTGTCCGCATGGCTGGAGGTGACAGCGTCAGGCGTCTGGAAAAGCCATTCTTTGATTATACCTGTTTGTACTTTTTGTACGTATAATATAATGAAAAATACAGTGGACAATGGAGATAAGAATGAAAAGCACGGAAAGGAGCCCAAACCCAGTGAAAAACACGGAAAGAAGGCCAAATCCACCGCAAGACTCGCCGAGAGATGCACTGGAAGACACCCTGAGCGTTACAAATGAACGATTCGCTGCGCTGGAAAAAGAATGAATTCTGTGTGCTGGTATCTGGCTGTGGGGGCTGGTGCCGCATCTCGTGATGCTTAGCTACTTTGGGCCACGCCCAACACCAAAAAGGCGTCGTCGATCTTCAGCCGCACAATTCCAACCGCACACGCAAGACATCATCATCGTGGGGGGCTGCGATGATGTCGGCACCACAGCAATGGGCATACGTGCATACGTATGTGGCGAGTTGGAAAACGCATAAATTGAGACCCCCCCCACGCCTCGTTCTGCTCTCATTCTTCTTTCCAACCCTTTCTTCTTCGTCATCGATCACTTGCAACACAGCTACAGCCGATTTTTTTCCACACGATTTCGTCACTTCCACCACACACACACCCGCACCAACAATTTTGCTCTTTTTGGCGATCTTCAAGCCACCCAGCCAAAATACACACACAATGTACCCAATTCCCAACTCCCCGATGGGCTTTGCGGCCGCCTACGTCGTTCCGCCCAACACGCCGGCGTCCCCCCGCCTCCGGCTCCGCGTCCGCTTCGTCGACAGCGTCGCCACCCCGCCCACCTCC
>PCDN01000013.1:418796-430843 GCA_002778105.1 Ceratocystiopsis brevicomis
GGCGGCAGCATCGGCGGCAAGCCCGGCGGCGGCGGCGGCGGCGGCGGCCCTGGCGTCGGCATCCCCGGCAAGCACGGCCGCAGCGGCAGCCTCAGCCACCTGTCGAGCACGCTGACGTTTGTGCGGTCGGCGAGCGTGCTGGGGTACTGCCTGCTGCCGCTGGTGGCGACAAGCCTGGTGGGCATCGTGCTGCCGATGGACACGCCGCTGGGCATCGTGATGACGACCGCGGCCATCTGCTGGTGCACCTACAGCGCGTCCGGCATGTTCTGCGCGGTGGGGCGGATGCGGGGGATGCGCGCGCTCGTGGCCTACCCGCTGGCACTGTTCTACGTCGGCTTCGGCATCATGAGCGTGTTCAGCAGCCGCGGCAGCGGGTCGATGGCCAAGGTGATGGCGGCGAACCGGGCCAAGGCCGCATGAGGGCAGGGGTGTCTGGGAAGCCGGGTGGTCAAAGGGAGAGGCTTGGCGTCAGGGGTGGCAGAAGAGCGCGGGAGGAAGCACAAAGGCACAGAGAAAGGGGTAAGGCTGAGGCTGATCCGTGGTGAGCAGGTTGGTTGGCCGGTTGTTTGGGGGGGGGGGGAATGGTCGAGTTAGCATTGGGATCATATAGGCGTTGGTCTTTGTTTACGTTTACGCCGTTTCTCTTTTCTTGACTGTATACAATACCAGGCTACGCTTTGCGCTCATTGCTTGTCTCTCCCCCTCTGGTAAATAAAGCCTTGGGAAACGAAGAGTGGTAGGGCTATTGCTACAAGAGATTAAAAACGTAGAAAACAGTGCGTCCCGACACATTGGCAGCCTGGCAACCCGTGCTCAGCCCCGATTTCATTCTGCCCTTCCACCCGGTGCGCCCTTCCTTTTCTTTCCCCCTTTGCAAGGCGCAGCCGCAGTAGATGTAACCAACACATGACAACAGAAAGCAGAAAGCAGAAAAGACATGAACTTGGACAGAAATCAGAAATCGGACAGAAATCAGAGCAAAACTACAGCATCGCAAACAGAAAAGAAAAAGAAAAAAACAAGAAAACAGAGCACAGAGAGACGGGACAAGAGACGTTCAGAAACCACGGCACATCACTCCGCTGCACTGGCCAGAATCGAAAACTGGCCGCCAGCGCCGGCGTACACCAGCTTCTTCGCCCGCACGGCCGTGTTGTCGATCAGCGTCGGCGTCTCAATGTCGTCCGTCGTCCCCTGGCCCGTCTGGTAGTTGGCCGAGAAGCCCCAGGAGTAGGCCTTGCCGTCGGACGTGAGGGCAAAGTTGTTGTCCGTGCCCGCGCTGACCGCCGTCACGGTCGCCGGCAGGTCCGACACCAGCATCGGCGTCTTGAGGATCCGCGGCTTGCCGCGCTCGTCAAAAATCGCGTTGTCCTCCGTAAAGGCCGCGTCCGGCAGGCCCACCTGGTGGCCGTCGATACGGCCCCAGGCCAGCACCTTGCCGTCGGCCGTGCACGCCAGCGAGTGGTGCTCGCCGCCGTCAATCGCGGCAATGCGGTAGTCCGCCAGGCCCTCCATCAGTGTCGCATCCAGCACCGTGGCGTCGGTATCGCCGGCACCCTGCTCCACGTTCAGCTGGCCAAAGTTGTTCAGGCCCCAGGCATACACCCGGCCCTCCGAGTCGAGCGCAAAGCTGTGGTACGACCCGCATGCAATCTTCTCAATGTGCACCCCGCGCCGGAAGCCGACGCCGCCGGGCCGCAGCGCCGACTCCTTGATGTCGCGCTGCACACAGCGCCGGCCCAGCTGGTTCTGCTCGGGGCAGCCCCACGTGAAGAGCTTGCCCTTGACGTCGAGCGCCAGGATGTGGTTGGACCCGGTCGCCAGTGCGCGGACCTTCTTCGGCTCGGGAAGCAGCACAGGCGTGCGCTGGGTATCGACGTCGCGCGAGAATCCGAGAATCCCGTCGCTGGCCTGTGAAAAAAAGAAGAAAAAGGTTAGCAGAATGTATGTAAACTGGAAGGGCGAAAAGGAGCAGAACAAAACGAACCCGGAATGTGCCCCAGCCATAAATACGGCCATCCTCCGTCAGGGCAAACGAGGCACTGTCGCTGGCAACCACTTGCACAAACTTGGTGCCCGTGGCCACGCCGGTCGTGTCAATCTCGCCGGGCGTGCTCTCGCGCGGGTTGAGGCCGGAGTCGTCCTCGTCCTCGCTGTCGCTATCAGCATCGGCATCGCGCAGACCACCGTCCCAAACCGTGTTGCGGCCCAGGGCACCCTGGTCGTTCACGCCCCAGGTCAGGATCCTGTTGTCCTTGGTGAGCGCGACGGCGTGCATGCCGCCGGCCGCCACCTGGACGACGCCAACCGTGGCAGCAGCCAGGTTGGCGTTCAGCCGCGGGCGCCGGACATCCACTGGCTTCTTGCCGTCTACGCGCACAGCGCCAAGGCCCAGCTCGCCCGCACTGCCCTCGCCAAAGACAAAGATGTCGAGTGGCTTGGTCGGCGCGCTGTTGATCTTGACCCCGATCTTGGCAATGGGCTTGGGCGCGGCAACCGCCTTCTTCTTGGCCGGCGGGGGGGTGGCGGTCTCGGCGGCATCCTCCTCCTCCGTGTCGTCCGCTTCCTTTGCCTCTGCAGCCTCCTCCTTGGCGGCCTTGCGCTTGGCAGCAGCAGTGGCCGCCTTGGTCGCAGTCGCCTTGGGTTTTGCGCCCGTCTTGGGCTTCGCGGCCGTCTTGGGCTTTGCAGCGGCAGGGGCGGGGGCCGGCGTGGCCGACTTGGCGCGCTTCTTCGCCTGGACGCCGTTCGTGGCCGGCTCCTTGGGGCCAGCATTCTCCTTGTCGGCGTCAGTATCAGAGGCTGGAATCGCCGCCGTCGGGGTCTTGGCACGCACAGCCTTCTTGGCTGCCGGCACGGCGGCCGGGGTCGTTCTGGCCTTTTTCGCCTTGGTCTCCGTGGCAACGCCGTTCACGGCCGGCTCGTCATCGCTGAGCCGCTTGCGCTTCGTCGCCGTGTTTGCCTTTGCAGGCGCAGCTTTCTTGGTGGCGACCGCGACCGTCGCGCTCTTCGCCGCGGTCGGCTTTGCCGCAGCAGCTTTCCGGGGAGGCATTTTCGAGGATGGACAGAGTATCGATAAAGCGAGGGAAGAAGAGATAAAGCGAGGGAAGAGGGAGATAAAGCGACGGAAAAGGAAGATAAAGCGACGGAAGAAGAAACGATAGGAAAGAAGAGAAAAAAAAACGGTTTCTCTTCTCTGGGATGCTTTTGCGCTCCCAAAGGGAGATGTCGGGATAAACGCGAAACGTCAGGAACAAAGAGCGCTTCCGTTCCCGGCCAGCTTGCAATGAATGGAAAACAAAGAAGCAAAGTCTAGATGCGCGGTGTGAAAGGAAGAAAGACACGGCAGAAAGAAAGACAGCGCCCAAATATTGGTTTGTTTCTTTTTTTTCCGCCCTTGCACCACGCTCGTGTTCCTGGCGCAGGCTAGTCTGCATCCGGCGGCGCTGGGTGGATACCTGATGCCTAACAGGCAGACAACCCGTCAGGGGGTTCCGAAGCCACTAAAGGATCCGCGCTTTAGGGGAGTGTATGCCCAGTAATCCCAGTATTGCATCTTAGGTATGGGGGGAATCGACGAGGCTATTCCCAATTCTTGGTGTTTTTGCCCGCCATTGTATCTTAGCATCCCGCGTCCTTTTGCTGAAGAGCTTGGTATCTGCGAGCACCATCGTACGACTCTGCGCCTCCTGGCTGTACCCACCGACGAACCACTGCGTTATTCACTTGTGCCTGTCAATCGCTGTCAATGGGGAAGTGAATGGGGGGGGGGGGGGGGGGCAAAATGCAGTGGCTTGCTGGAAAGACAATAGGCTAAAAAGGGGTATATACAATGAATGCTAGCGTTCTCTCTTCATCGTGGGTATCGTCTCTCGTGCAATCTTGGGCCAAAAATCACTGCAGACAGAATCTGCTTCCACTTGCTACCGGTCATCGGTCCATGTCTCAGGCTCTTCTGTTGATGAAGACGAACGGTTCATCCACATGTTTGGCTCGGCCTGGACTCCCTGCTCCTGCTGTGGCAGTGCCGCCGTCGACACGAACGGTCCGGACGGCAGCGGTTGAGCACCGCACACGCACGCCCAGGAGCTCGCTAAGAGCGTGATGCAAGCCATCCTTTTCGTGTAACGGGAGACCGCCGTCCGTAATCTAACAGTGTCAGACGAAGGATACTCTTCCCGCGGTATGATGCCGATCGGGGAACCTACATTTGTCGTCTTCTCCTGTCCTCGTCTCGCATCGCTCGTCTTTCTTTCTCGTCAGACTTTCGTCGCGGGCGACTCAGAGAGCAATGGCCCAAACTCGGGGCTGTTGGAAGCTGTCCGAATCGCGGGCGTCATCGGCCGATGCAGGTCGTCGACCGCCGTGGCCGGCAGAACAATGGTCACCCGTTTCCGGGCCGCGCCGGGCGATCTGGGCGAGCGCGGGTGTGCGTCTAGCCACGCCGCCTCGGTCTTCTCGTCTGTCTGCAGGCGTCTACGCCGACGCAAGCGCATGGCCACCACACCCTGGACGATGGCGGACACGGCCCCGATCAGGACAAGCAGGGCCTCGAGGCCGAGCAGGATGATCCACACGCGGTTGAGCAGGCGCTGCTCGTCGTCGAAGAGGCTCGCAATCGAGAGCATGTTGGGCAGGCGGAGGGATGGCAGGTGGAGGGAGGGCAGGTGGAGGGATGGCAGGCGGATGGAAGGCAGGCGGAGGTCGGCGGGGAGATGCTGCGAGAGACATGATGGCAGATGCAAGGCCGCCATGGTTGTTGGGCGTCGTAAAAAACGATCAAACAAGAAAGAAACGCCAAAGGTCACAGGCCACGGCGACAAATCCGGGAGCGCTGCTTTGTTTCGTCTTTTGTCTCGCTCTTTCGAGAAGAGAGCATTCACCGTATTTTCTGGCTGTTCCCCCTTACCATTGTCCTCGGACCGCCGTTTCGTCTCCGTGGGATGTTGAATACAACGTTGGCCCGCTAAAAAAAAAAAAAAGAGAGAAGGGGTTCTGGCCGCAAAGGGCATGGTCTGGCGACAGCGGATGGATGATTGAATGCTTTCGCTCGATTGAAGAAACCACAAAAGCGGCCTCTTTTATCGTTGGCACATTTCTGGCGCTCCGTCTTCTTGTCATCTTGTTCAGACGACGGCTGTCCGCCGAGTAAGCCGAATGTGCTTGTTTTTCCTTTTTCCTGGTTTCCCCTTTTTCCTTTTCGAATCTGCAATCACCCACTAGCCTTCTCCGTCTCAATTTTAGATGAGCCCGGGTTTCAATGTTTGCCAGTCCCTGGTCCTGAATGTTTCGACGGCGGTCGCTATGCCGTCGCCGCCGCCTACGGCGTAGGCAGGCACTACTGTGTGGGTCTATCGTAGGCTGTCGTTCGTCCGCTCGATCGCACGATCGCGTGTTTCTCGGTCCATGTTGATGCCACGGCAATCCACAGTGTCTGGAACTCCCAAGTTGGCCGTTTTTGCTGCGACAGTCCGCAGAAAGCGCATGAGAGACATCAAGCAAAGGCAACAAGACCACACAAAAACGTCTCGATGGTTCTCTTACCATGTCGTCTTCGCCTTCCACTCCCCCCCTCTTTATGGCATCTTTGTTATAAAGCCTATGCATACTCGAAGACGCTCACTTCCAGAAAGTCATACGCTTCGCCCTAAACAAGCCCATTGGACCCCAACTGCCACCGAGCAGACGCCAAACGCCCTGACAACGGCCCCGCTTTCTCCAGTTTTTCCCCAGAAACGACCTGTGACCGGCCGCGCTACTGCTGGAAAGTGGGGCATCACGCTACAGAGCACAAAGCTCCCAGCTCGTATCTTACGGAGTATGGGTCGTGTTTGCTTCTGTGCAGTGGCGTTATTATGTCATTGGTGCTTAGAACGTCACGCGGTGTCATTCAAGGATGGCTTCCATCAGGAGGCATGTCCTTTCATCCGGAGGAAGTCCCGGTATCTTACGAACAGGGAGCCGAGAGAGGACCCAAGAAGATACACAGAAGGTAAACGAAGGAAGGAACGAGCTACGGGGACAGGCGCAAGTCCGTGGTGGAAAGAGGCCATCGGCGCCGGGGCGTACTTTCCTCTGCTGTTCCGCGCCTTCCGTCTGCGTCATACGAACCCCCGCCGTGATCGGCTGCCGACAGGTTCATCCGCAGAAACCATCTCGTGACCTCCACCCGTGACTTCATTCTTTGTGGCATGGTTAGCGCAATGCTAGGCCGTTGCAGTGCCCATGTCTTCCTTCCGCCTCTTTCTGGGCAGAGAGTACTTTCCGGAGATGCCCCTCGTTCGACCGGGCTGGCTTTTTTGTAGTAATCCCCTCGCGCGCTTCCGTCTCGACCAATCTGTTTCGGGCTTCCCCTCTTTTCGTCACTTGCTCCTTCCCTCTTATGGTCCTGTGTTCGCCCTCCTCGCCTTCTGTTTCCCCTCCTCTCTCTCTCTTCCTCTTCTTTTCTCTCTGTTTTCAAGCCTCGCAAGAGAACACCACGCTTTCTTTGGATCCTATCAAGTCGCAATCCAACACAATCATCAGCGGATCCCATATATCTGCAGCCATCATGTTAGTCGATTTGTTTTTTCTCCGCCAGGAATTATGCCCTACGCGTCCCGTCTAGGACCATGGCTAATCGCTGCCTCGTCTCGATCTATTCTACAGATCCCTCAAAATACCAACCAGCTGTCTCTATCTGCACGACTGCCATGGAGCCACTAACAAAGGTCGATTCAGCCGTCCAGGGCCTGTCGTCGTCGCCGCCTAAGGAAAAGGGACACCGGCGGAGCAGTTCTTCGAATCCAGATGTCCGAAACATTGCTGATCTGGGTACGTTCCTGCTGGAATGATTATATGTTGGTGGCAACCGAATACTGATTCGTGTAGAGGCCGAGGGCATCGAGATCAAGCTGCCCGTGGAAACCCAGAAAACGGGATGGTAGGAATTGCACCCAGGATTGCACCCATGCCTCATCTTTATCCCTTTCTAATTTTGTATTTAGGAAAATCAACACGTCTTCGAACACGGTGGAAGACAAGGACATTCTGAAGATGCCCCTTACCCAACCCCCAGTCAGAAAGATTGATCTGCACTTCCCGCTGGGCCTGGAAGTTACTGCACGGAACATGAAAGGCGTCACTATCAAGGATGCCATGGACGCAATCCACAAGGCGTTCAAAAAACGGGTATGTCCGGGAAGGCATTAATAAACACGAATCTTGGTCCGGCCCTGCTAACCTGCTTCCACAGGCGGATGACGAACTAGATGCGGCGTACCTCAAAGGCTTCGAGTGGGACAAGGACGAGTGCTGGACACGGTTGGTTGTTCACCTGCAGCGTGAGAGCACGGTCCCGACAGGCGGCAACAGCCACTCAAAGAAGAAGAAGAAGGGTGGTGACGAGTAATGAAGCTCTCCGCCCCCAGCAAGGTTTTTACAGCCGGAGCATGCAGAACGCCGACGGGTATGCAACCCACCAGCGACCAGCGGCCAGACCGTATGCACGGCTTGTCAAGACGAAATCTACTTCTCAACTCTTGTTTTTATGTAACGCGACGGAGAAAACGGCCAAGACGGACGATCTAACGACCTATGGAGTCCTGTTCCCGAAGGGACGGCCCGGGCCAGTGATCGCGTCTCGCCTTCTCCAAGCGTGGAAGAAAACGCAGCAGGCAGGCAGCTGAGCCGGGCCGGAACACTTGGTACATAGCTGAGCCCTGCAGGCAGGGCCAATTGAACTCTTCTGCTGCAGTGCTCTGGGTGCAATGACTTGTATCTTACAAATCCTAGGGGCTGCCGGGGTCGGGCGCGGGTTTAAAGCCGCCATGGCGGAGCCGCCATGGCGGAACAATCGCTTTGCTTCGGCTACTGTCGGGGCACGCCCGCAGGGCCATACGCAACCAGCCTCTACCCCCTCCAGTTGGGGCGTGATGCTGACGGCCGTTTGGGTCCTTGTGCGATGACGGCCGTGTGGAACGGTCCCGAAGATGTGACATAGGCAGCGGCAAGTATAACGGGTTCTCGTTTATAACTGCACTTTTCCATTTCCCTTCTTCCTTGCTTTCTTTCCTCATTGCCTTGGGATCTTGGGATTTTGCCTTTTTTGTTACGTTCAGCATCTTATTGGCACTCTGTATTCCTGCCCATCATGCCTGTTACCAACTTTGACTTCAAGGAGAAGTATCGTTACCAGAACGGCTTTGGCAATTACCACGAGTTCGTTTGGTCTTCCTGCCGTCCAAAAACAAAACAAAAAATCAATAATAACATCACAGCTGACAGCCGCACAGAACAGAAGCCGTTCCCGGTGCCCTGCCCGTGGGCCAGAACTCGCCGCAGAAGCCGCCGTTTGGACTGTACGCGGAGAAGCTGTCGGGCACGTCGTTTACGGCGCCACGCGACGAGAACCTGCAGTCGTGGCTGTACCGCATCACGCCGGCGTGCGCGCTGCAGAGCGGGTTTGTGCCGGAGCAGAAGCCGAAGCAGGCAGGGGGCTTTGCGCAGGCCAGCGATCTGCAGTACGTGCCGGACCAGTTTCGCTGGGATCCGTTTCCGGTGCCGGGCGAGGAGGGGGATGGCGTGGCTGATGCTGATGCTGGTGGTGGTGGTGGTGGTGGTGGTGGTGCTCCCACCGAGGCGGCCGTCGATTTTGTGGACGGGCTGCGGCAGATTGCAGGCGCGGGCGACGCGACGCTGAAGCAGGGACTGGGGATATTCGTGTACGGAGCGAACGCGTCGATGGACGCGCGCACGGCGTTCTACTCGGCGGACGGCGACTGGCTGATTGTGCCGCAGGCGGGGGTACTGGACATCCGCACGGAGCTGGGGTGGCTGCTGGTGCGGCCGCTGGAGATCTGCGTGATCCCGCGCGGGATCCGGTTCCAGGTGCGGCTGGCAGAGAGCGCGGGTCCGGGTCCGGGTCCGGGCCCAGGCCAGCAGGGCCAGGGCCAGCCGGCGGGGGTGGTTCGGGGCTACGCGCTGGAGCTCTATCAGGGCCACTTCCGGCTGCCGGAGCTGGGGCCGATCGGGTCGAACGGGCTGGCGAACGCGCGCGACTTCCAGGTGCCGGTGGCATGTTTTGACGACGACGAGGACGACGCGGACGACGCGGACGACGCCGATGACGACGGTGGCGCGGGCCAAAATGTCTACACCATCCGCACAAAGGTCAACCAGCGGCTGTTCCGGGCGCAGCAGGACCACTCGCCCTTTGACGTCGTGGCCTGGCACGGCACGTACTACCCGGTCAAGTACGACCTGGGCCGGTTCAACGTGATGGGCACCATCAGCTACGACCACCCGGACCCGTCCATCTTCACGGTGCTGACGGCGCCCAGCAGCAGCCTCGGCACCGCCGTCGCCGACTTTGTCCTCTTCCCGCCGCGCTGGCTGGTGGCCGAGAACACGTTCCGCCCGCCCTGGTACCACCGCAACACGATGAGCGAGTACATGGGCCTGCTGGCGGGCGCGTACGACGCCAAGGCGGGCGGCCGCGGCGGCTTCGTGCCCGGCGGCGGCAGCCTGCACAACACCATGAGCGGGCACGGGCCGGACGGGCCCAGCAGCGAGGCGGCGCGCGACGAGGCGCAGCCGCAGGCGCCGGCCAAGGTCGGGGCCGGCAGCTGCGCGTTCATGTTCGAGACGAGCCTGCTGCTGGGGGTGACGCCGTGGGCGCTGCGGGCGACGCGGACGACGCGGACGACGACGACGGCGACGGCGACGACGACGGCGACGACGGTGGTGCAGCCGGACTACGTGACGCACAGCTGGGGGAGGCTGCCGCGGCACTGGCGGCGGCCGGACGGGGTCAGCAAGGCGGACGGGCACCTGCTGAAGGCGTAGCAGGCAGGCGCGGTGGTAGTCGGGGCGAATAGGGGGAAAGCAGTTGGATCTGCTGTCCCGTTGCCTTGCACGGGCACAGTCCATGACGGGATCTGCCATGGTGCTCTGTTGTATTCCTTTTCTGTTTCGCGTCTTTTTTCCCATTTTCGCGTCTGATTCCATGTGGCCAGATGGGCAAGACAGACGAGATGGCCTTTTCCACGCAAGTGGACAAGAGGAGAGAAGCTTTTCAATTCAACACAACTGGACAAGAGGACAAGGAAAGCATCCCTTCCCCAAGCCGCTACTCGGGCTTCTGCGCATATGTCACGTGCAGCGGCAGGTACGCCCGCGCCGCCGGGTCGGCCAGCGCCTTGCGCACGTAGACCAGGTAGATCTCGATCTGCGTGGGCGTCCAGCCGAGCCCGCCGGCGGCGGTGCCGAGCGGGCGGGTCGCCCAGGCGCGCAGGCCGTCGAGCACGGCGCGCTGCAGCAGGGCGCCGTTGCGGCGGAGGTGCTTGTGCTTGGCGCACCAGTCGCCGAGGGGGGCCTTGTGGGTGGTGGTGGTGTGCGGGGAGCGGAAGCCGGCGGCGGCGAGGTCTGCGGCGAGCTGGCGGTCGAGGCGGGCGGCGGGCGACTCGCGGCGGTCGGGGTCGGGGAACAGGTCGCCGCCGGCCAGCACGGGCGACTGGCGGAGGCCCATGCCGACGTACTGGAGAAAGTCGCGGTAGGCGTTGGGGGGGGCCGGCTCGGGCGGCGGCGGGCGGTGGCGGTGGTGGCGGTGCTTTCCCTTGGAGGTGCTGCTGCCGCCGCTGCCGCTGCTGCTCGTCCTGTCCTCCCCCTCTAGACACAGCTCCGGCACGAACTCCTGGAACTCGACGTACCCGCCCGGCTTCAGGTGGCGGAAGATGCGGCGCAGCAGGGCCGGCCGGTCGTCGACGGCCCAGAGGCTGTGGCGCATGTGGATGAAATCAAAGGCGGCGGGCGGCGAGTCCCAGTCGTCCTCGAGGTCGTCGACGACAAAGTAGACGTTGCGCGGGACGTAGTTTGGCTGGATGGGGGACAGGTCAACGCCGTGGACGACGGAGTTGGGGTATTTGTCGCCGACTGGGTGCGTTAGAGCGGGAAAGGGATGGGAAGAAAGGAGAAAGAAGAGGAAAAAAGAAGAAAAAAGAAGAAAAAAAAAAAGAAAAAAAAGAAAAAAAAAAGAAAAAAAAAGAAAAAAAAGAAAAAAAGAAAAACAAATCACTTCACCCAGACCACTCCCCAGACCACTCCCACTGCTTCACTCACTCACCCTCAATCGCCCAGATGCCCGTCCCCGTCCCCAGGTCGTACACGGCGCCGCCCGCCGCCAGCCGGGCCTCCACCGGCGCGTAGAACAGCTGCCCGTGCATCAGCTGCACCGTCACCGCGTGCTTCATGTCGTCGCGGTTCTGCTCCCCCTCGTCGTTGGGCAGCGCGTACAGCTTGCCGCCTGCCGGCCGCGCCGCCGACGCGGGGGCCTGGAACGCGTGGTACCGCAGGCCGTTCTCGAACACGTGCGCCCGCACCTGCTGCGAGAGGGCGGCGTGGTCGCGGTCGTGGTCGGCGTCGGAGGCGTAGTCGTAGTCGACAGCAAAGCCGGGGTTGTCGTCGCTGTCGTTGCTGTCGTTGCTGTCGTTGCTGTCGTCGCTGTCGTCGCTGTCGTCACTGTCCTCCTCCTCCTCCTCCTCCTCACTGTCACCCCCATACTCGGTCGCTTCCGTCGTCACCGTCGTGCCCCCCACGCTGCCGTCGTCGTCTGCCGTGGCCGGCGATGCCGACGCCGCAGACACCGACGTCGACGCCTCGTACGGCGACCGCTGCCGGGTCCGGTCACTGGCCCGGCTGGCCCGGCTGCTGCTGCTTCTGCTGCTGCTGCTCGTCGTGCCGCTGCCGCCCCGGTGGCCGGACGACGACGACGACGACGACGCCGGCTCTCCGTGCCTATGCCCGCTGCTGCGGTGCCCACTGCCGTGGCCTTTGCTGCTGCTGCCGCTTGGTGTGAAGAAACCCATGCTTGGTTGGCGTATGTGTTGTAGACGATGGTCGTGTGGTGTGATGGTCGAAGAAGAGTCGACGAGCGTGGCATGGGCGGTCGTCTATATATACAGAATACGAACAGACACCGTCTCTCTCTTCTTCTGCAGCGACGAGGACGTCCCTGCCGGCTGGGCCTGGCTCGCTTTTTTTTTTTTTTTTGGGGGGGGGGGGGGGGGGGG
>PCDN01000014.1:66363-77797 GCA_002778105.1 Ceratocystiopsis brevicomis
CGGGCGGCGTGATGTCGGACTGTGGCCGGAACAGGCTAGGCGCGCCGGCGCTGGTGTCGGGCTTCTTGACCTTTTTCTTCTTCCGGCCCTGGACCGGATCGGCCGGAGGCGGCGTCCCGGGAAGGTCGAAATGGACCGTCTTTGGGAGGAATCTGGGGGGCGGTTAGCAATGGTTGGGCACACGGTACGGCTGTCGAGCAGTGGAGTTGATGGGAAGGTTGTTGTCAGTGTTGTCAGTGTTGTCAGTGTTGACAGTGTTGACAGGTGACGTCAGGCAGAGGAGGAAGCTCGAAAGACGAAATGGACGCAGGAGAACAAGCAGAATCGCAAACAGGCCAAACACGACTTACAGCGACGCGATAAAGACCGTCATCGTGGCGCAATGTGGGCGTGGGGGACGACGTCGAGAAGAGACGTGGTGAAGCTGTGTCGTCTATTTTTCTATACGAGTTTTTTCTATGCAGGCCTGCCGGGTGTTCGCGGCGCAAGGAGGAGTGGGGATGCCGGGGTTGAAATTTCTAGAAGGCCATGGGATCGGTTGGAGTGACGGCGTGGAAGGCGGGGTGCTCTACCGAAGAAACTTTTTGGAAAGAACGAGGAGAGGAAAGGGGCGATCGACAGAAAAAGGCAAGAGGTCTTAAACAAAAGGAAGGCATGCTGGAGGGAGGGGAGGCAGTGCTTTATTTCGCAGGAAGGAGCGGCAGCATGTCGCAGTCGCAGGGAAGGCGCCAGACGCACGAACAAGAAGTAACCGAAACACGCCCTCCGTCGATAGTGGGTCGGCCTGTCCCATGACGTCTGCCAGGCGCAGCGGGAAAACGGCAGCGAAATCGAAGCGACGGTCGGGTCAGGCCGTTTCCGGCCTGGCCCTTGTCTGGCTGGGTTTTGCGGATCGAGATGGCTGTGTTGCCGTGCTTTGCTTTGCCCCGATGCTCCTCAACCACTCAGCTCGCCAGACACAGCAACGTGCACGGGCAGACACGGGACGTGAAACGGGTTCCAGCACGGCCTGCACCACGACCGTTGCAGCGCCGACCATGCTGTCCGTGTGTGGCCGAGGGATGAAACGGACGGGGCAGCTCGTATTGGCGTCGCCTTCCCGGGGCAGTGGAGGGCGCATGGCGGATACGAGGCGACTAGCCGTCGGTGCTTCTCCTCGCCAGGAGACGACTCCGCCTTTGCTCCCCGTCCTCTTCACACCACCTCGCACGCGCGCGCGGAACAGCTTTTCGACGCGAGAAACCCCACCATACCGCCGACGAGGCCGAACTGCCCATTCCCCCCTCAGCTCTCTCTCCCCTTTTCTCCGGTCGATCTAAAGCAAACATGCCGATGGTGGCTGTGGAGATGAGCTGACCCCGGAACCGGCCAAGTCAGCTCCCATTGCGTCATCCTGACAGCTCTCGGGATTCTGACAGCACGGTTTGCACCCGCCGCTCGGCCGCTGTCCTTCAGAAACCACTGTTCACTTCCGGGCCACCCAGGTGGTCAGCATCTTCCTGACTGCAATGTATAGATGACATCCACGACGAGGTAAGATACCTCGAAAAATACAGTGGAGGACAGTGGGGAGACAGCTTCAAGATCGGCAAAAAAAACACTAAGCCAATCGTGGAATACAGCCTTTGTTCTGCAGGTCACCGTCCCGGCGAGGATGTCTCTGTTGCGCGTTCATTTCATCACAGGAAGTCATGCAGTCAGACGAAACAGGAACTGAGCGAGAAAAAAAAAAAACCACTTGCAAAACCCAAAACCGTTGCCTTGCTCCTCTATTTTGTACGCCAGCCCCGCTCCCATTCCTTTCTTTGCCTTCCTCGGTTCACTCCTCAACTGCGCCACAGCCGCACGGCCTTGTCCTTGCCGCCGCTGGCCACCCGCTGGCCGTCCGGGCTCCAGTCCACGGCGTAGACCTCGTCCTCGTGGTGCGGCAGGTCGGACACCATCTTGGCCGCCCGCACGTTCCACACCTTGACCGTGGCGTCCTTGGAGCCGGTCACCAGCAGCCGCGAGTCGGCCGACCAGGCGCACTGGTAGACGGGGGCGACGTGGCCGCGCAGGGTGTTGACAAAGGCGCCGTCGCTGCGGGGTGTTAGCAGGCAAAAGGATGCGAGGGAGTGCGAGGGAAACGTACTTGGCCCGCCAAATCTTGGTGTGGTTGTCCCAGCCCGCGCTGGCGACAAAGAGCCCGTCGGGCGAGAAGGTGACGTGGTTGATGGCCTTTTGGTGGCCGACCATGCGCGTGACCGGCTTGGTGCCCTTGTGCATCGGGTCCCAGAGGTACATGGTGAAGTCGTCGGACGCGGACACGAGCCGCTCGCGCAGCGCGCCGCCCACGGTGGCGGCCTTTTCGAAGCGCGCGCGCGCCTTGGCCACGCGCGCCTCGGCCGTGGCCGGCACCGGCTCGTGGTCGTAGCAGCCGGTGCGCAACACAAAGTCCGTCGACAGCGCCAGGTGGTTGACCCAGTGCGCGTGCGCCTTGAGCTCGTGCACGAGCGTGCCGCGCGCCGCGTCCCACACGCGCACCGTCTTGTCGTGGCTGGCGCTGTAGAGGAGCCCCGTCCCGCCCCAGCGCACGCAGCTGACGCTGCCCGTGTGGCCCGCCAGCACGTGCTGCACCAGCCCCGTGTTGGCCGCCCACACGCGCACCGTGCCGTCCTTGCTGGCGCTGGCCAGCTGCGGCACGCCGTCGCGCACGCAGTGCAGCGGCTCCCACGCGAGCGCCAGCACCGGCTTGGTGTGGCCCGCAAAGGCCCGCGCGTTCGCCACCACCGGCTGCCCCGTCGCCGCGTCCCACACCACCACGGCGCCGTCCATGCCGCACGTCGCCAGCCGCGTGCCGTCGGGCGCCCACGCCACCGCCAGCACCCAGCCCGTGTGCCGTTTCAGCGTGAACTTGGGCGTCCCCGTCTCCGTGTCCCAGATCCGCGCCGTCCCGTCGCCGCTGCCCGTCGCCAGCAGCCGGCTCGCCGCCGGGCTGAACGCCACCGCCAGGATCGGCTTGCCGTGCCCGGGGATCCGGTGCGCCATCCGCGTCACGCTCTGCACCCGGAACACCGCCTGCGGCTCGGCCGCCAGCGTCAGCGTCGTCTCAAACGGGTTCGCAATCCCGTGCGCCCGCAGCAGCCCGTACAAGTCCGCCGGGTACGCGTCCACCACCAGCGGCGGGTCGCGGTCCGGGATCTGGATCCGGAACCGGTACGGCACAAACTCGTCCACGTCGCGGCCCAGCAGCGTGTTCAGCAGCAGCGACACGTTCTTCTCGGACGCGTCCGCAATCGGCACCTCGATGACGTCCGCCATCTGCGCGCCCTCGGCGTCCACGAACCGCGCCTTGAACGACCCATGGTCCGGCGGCAGGTTGGCCGTCACGTCCGCCTGCACTTTTGTGCGCTCAATTTCCTCGCGGCGCTGCCGCTTGGGCGGCGGGGGCACGACGGTGGCCATCGGAAGGGAAATCGCGCGTGGTGGTTGGAGAGCGCGTATCGCAAGCCAAAATAGGAGGGAAGCGACGAAGTCTCAACAGTGCGTTCTCAGAAACTTTTCTTATCCGTGTTCTTATCGGGAGGCTTATCTTATCTTCCCCAAGATGACTAATTTCACCCGGCGTCATGAGACTTTGGATCGGGACGTCGGGACGTTCTTGGACAGCTCTTTTCCTTCTGAATTCACCGTGCGAGTGAACGCCCGCCTTGGCTACGTACGATACAGTCGGTACTTGCTGTGCAAGGTTTGCAGCGTCATGCGCGGACGCTGTCAAATCAGGCAGCGGCCCTCCCCTGTGGCGCAGGGGGGTGCAAGTTGCGCAGCTAGCGTGGTTCTTTACTCCAGCACCCACTAACCCCAGCAATCAACACGGTGGAAATACATTGTTAGTGCCTTGGCAAAAACAACATCATTTTATCGATTTGGGCTATATTCGCCCGTCTCGCCTCTTGTTTTCCCACACCCCTTTCTCTTTTTCCCTTCTTTCATCCCTTGGCACATTTGACAGCACCCACCCATTCGGCCTCAACTGTTCCATCGCCACGCTGCCGTTGCAAACAGCCCGTCATACAAATCGACGTCTGGTTCTGTATCGGAACCTTAGTTCTCTTGTTTAAATGCGTAAGTCTTGCCGTCACGCCTTCTTCTTCTTCTCCTTCTCCTTCTCCTCCTTCTAACGGCACAGACCGCATTCGCACATGGGCTCGACAAAAGGCACACGGTCCTACGCCGCTCGTCGCGGACCCCCGACGCACCACCGTCGGTCCGCGGCCGCGCCCGAGTCCCGGCGCTGAGCTACCGCAGGGTGCAGTCGCCCCAGTCAGCAGTGATGGCCCCCCGGCCAGCAGCGGCAGCGGCAGCGGCAGCGTCGTTGCGCCTGCCAGCGAGGCCGCCGACCGCGAGAAGCCCGCGTCTCATGCCAAGCCGGGCGTCGGCAAGCGCTTCGTCAAGACCGCAAAGGACATCCTGCTCTCGAGCGTCGTCAACGTCCTGCTCGTGTTTGTGCCCGTCGGCATCGCCGCACACTTTGCCCATCTGTCGGCCGGCATCGTCTTCGCCATGAACGCCATTGCCATCATCCCCCTGGCCGGCCTGCTGAGCCACGCGACCGAGAGCGTGGCCAGCCGGCTCGGCGACACCGTGGGCGCGCTGCTGAACGTGACGTTTGGCAATGCCGTGGAACTGATCATCTTGTGCGTCCCCTCCCTCCTCGCTTTCATTTCGTGCAACCGCCTCACTGACCAAACTAGCATGTATGTTTTGTGTACAGTTACCGCCTCTGGTAGCCCATACTAATGAACCCCCAACAGCATTGCGCTCGTCAAAAACGAAATCCACATTGTGCAGGCGTCCCTCGTCGGCTCCATTCTCGCAAATCTGCTGCTGATTCTAGGCATGAGCTTCTTTCTGGGTGGCTTGCGGTACCGAGAACAGGTGCGTCTTGCAGCTTTCGTCTCCGGTGCACAATCAGTTGGCTAACTTTCCTAAGATTTACAACAGCACCGTCACACAGATGAGTGCCTGTCTGCTCAGTCTGAGTGTCAGCAGCCTCCTCCTTCCGGTATGTGAACCCCAAGTGCGGTCCGTTGCCTTTCCCTTCTGACCCTCCAGACGGCTTTCCATGCCTCCTTTAGCGACTCGGTCGATGCCGACTCCAAGGTCCTGAAGGTCAGCCGTGGCACCAGTGTCGTCCTGCTCTTGGTCTACCTGCTGTACCTGATCTTCCAGCTCAACTCGCACGCCTATATGTACGAGTCTACGCCCCAGGAAGTGATTGAGCGCGAAATGGTTCCGGGCCCGGCAGCCAGCTACTTCAATTCGTCCTCCAGCTCCGATTCTTCCGACTCCAGCTCCGGCTCGGACTCCGACCAGTCCCGCGGCACGGCTGGTCGCATCAAGCATGCCTTCCGCAACCGGTTCCACAACCGCCGGGGATCGTCGTCCAATAGCAATAGCGATGCACCTGGATCACTGATCGGCGGCGAAGGACAAAGCGTGGTGGTCTCGGAAACGGGCGGTGAGGTGCCGAACTCGGCCACGGGTGTCGTGGGTGCCACGCCGACCGGCCTCGACGATGCTGCCGACGACGAGGCAGAACGCGACGACGTGCAGGAAGACAGAAAACGGCAGCACCGCACCAAGAAGAAGCAGAGGCACAAGAAGAAGCGCTCTGCTCGCGGCAGCACGGACGACCAAGTGGGCTCAGCCCTCGCGGCGAGTGGTCTTCCCGTCAACCCGGCCCTGGCTACGGCTGCGGTCAGCGGCAACAGCGACGGGGAGGTACGCCGTGTGGACTTCGCACTGGGCCCCGATGCCGAGGCTCAGACGGCGCCGCGCCCGAAGCCCTTTTCGCTGCGGGCGCTCGCTAGTCCAGCGACTCTCGGAAAGACGCTGTCGTTCAACATGTTCGCCGGCAACGTTCAGGCACCGCCTGCGGCGGCCCAAGACCAGCAGTCGGCGCCTGGGCTACAGCCGCAGGGTGCCGCATCCACGACTGTCTTTTCTGGGGCTGGCCACCCCTCGCACTCTCCGCACCCCCCGCACCAGCTGCGGCGAACGGCGTCTCTGCCAGCGGTGGCCCGCGGGAACCCGATGGCGCAGGTGGGCGTGGGCAGCTACTACCGCAACGATCCCGGCACGCTGCCGCCGATCGTGCCGATCGTGGTGAACCGCACGCCCAAGACGGTTCGCGCGGGCGAGGACGGCGCGGACGACGCGGACACGGGCGAGATCTCGCGTACGACGGCGGTGCTGCTGCTGCTGGTGTCCACGGGCCTGGTAGCGCTGTGTGCGGAGTTCATGGTGGACTCGATCAACGCGGTGGTGGAGGGCAACTCGGGGCTGTCGCGGGCCTTTATCGGCCTGATCCTGCTGCCGATTGTGGGCAACGCGGCGGAGCACGTGACGGGCGTGACGGTGGCGATGAAAAACAAGATGGACCTGGCGCTGGGCGTAGCGCTGGGGTCATCGATTCAGATTGCCATCTTTGTGACGCCGGTGGTGGTGCTGCTGGGCTGGATCCTGAAGAAGGACATGAGCCTGTACTTTACGCTGTTCGAGACGGTCAGCATGTTTGTGTCGGCCTTCATTGTCAACTTCCTCGTGCTCGACGGCCGCAGCAACTACCTGGAGGGCGCGCTGCTGTGCGCGGCCTATGTCATCATTGCAGTGGCGGCCTTTTTCTACCCGGACGAGGAGCGCGCGAACGCGCTGGGTGGCGGGACAGACAACAGCACAGCGGCCACCTTGGAGACGGCGCGGCTGCTGGTGCGGGGCATGGCGCAAACGTTTGCGTCGTAGCCGGGAGAGTCCGTTTCCTTCTGTATTCTACCTGTTCGTTCTTTCGTTGTCTTTGCGCATGGCTGCGCTGCAAAGCATGGCGTTTCGGTGCCCGGAGAGCTGGCCGCTAGAGCATGCCGCTTCCGAATAGGTTCCTAAAATTAAAGCATCGGATTGTAAGATACTGGGAGTATTGGCCATCATGGGAGTTCTACGAGTGAACGAGAACAGTTAATACGCAGGACGATTTGTATCAGGGTTACATTTTTGGTGGGTCTGTCAGTAAGTCTATATACAGATCTTAGGCAAGAAGAGTTCAACAACCAGTAATGGCTCAATGGTCTAGTGGTATGATTCGCGCTTCGGGTAATTCCCTTTACATTCAATGTAAATTGTGCGAGGTCTCGGGTTCGATCCCCGATTGAGCCCATTATCGAATTTACTTTTTGCTTTTTTGCGACGCAACAAGATGCTATTTTTTCTTGTCTTTTTTTCTTTTGCTTTTTCTTCTCCTTTTCCCTTCCTTTTTTTTTCTCTGTTAGAAGCACTCGTGTCATTGTATGAGTAGTGGTATGATTCGCGCTTCGGGTAATTCCCTTTACATTCAATGTAAATTGTGCGAGGTCTCGGGTTCGATCCCCGATTGAGCCCATTATCGAATTTACTTTTTGCTTTTTTGCGACGCAACAAGATGCTATTTTTTCTTGTCTTTTTTTCTTTTGCTTTTTCTTCTCCTTTTCCCTTCCTTTTTTTTTCTCTGTTAGAAGCACTCGTGTCATTGTATGAGTATTATGGAGGGTTTTGTAGTTTCTTTTTTCTTTTTGGTCGAGTTTATCTTTATATATTCGCAACTTCCTGTTTCGACTTAACATTCACGACGATGGCGGTTGCCCAATGTGATCATTTAGCCACCTATCCTTTTATATTTATATATATATATATATATTCGCAATTCTTTGTGTCTTTGAACTTTTGCAGCTTCTCCCTCTTTTCCTAACTGCTTCACACCTGCACTGCCTGCAACCAGACACAATGAGCCGCAATTCTGTTGATCCCTCGCAGCTCTCTATCCGGCAGTTCACAACGCCAGCCCACCATCGCCCCTATGCTGTCGCCGGCAGTGCAGCCTTAGTAGCCGCTGGCTCTGGCTCTAGGACGCAGCATCGCAGCGGTGCCGCCACCGGCTCTGCTTTCGCGGCCATCAATGCAGCTACGCGCCCGAGCGGCAGCCTGCGGCCGCCTTTCTCAATCGGACCAGGTGAGAACCGCGGCGTGATCTGCGCCGTGATTGACTCCAACGACGTGAGTCGGTCTGTGGGCCTTGCCTTTGTCAACATGCCCATCGCTGAGGCGGTGCTCACGGCCATCAGCGACACACAGTTCTACCCCAAGACCCTGCACAAGATCCAGATGATGGAGGCGTCGCGGATCCTGGTCCCGCCCACGCCCGCAGCACCGCAGCAGTCCGGCCTTGCGCTGCGGACGCACGTCGCAAGCGAGCTCGCAGGGGTGCCTCTCCTCGAGGTGGCCAAGCAGGACTGGTCCAGCCAGGAGGGCCTGCAGGCGCTTCGGCGGGTGGCCTTCAAGGCGGATCTGCCGGCGCTCGAGTTTGCCGTGAAGGAGAACGTGTACATGATCTGTGCTTTTGCAGCGGTAGGTTCTGCATCAAGCCCCTTCGCCGCAGCGATCTGACACGCATAGGCATTGAAGCACATCAGCGACGCCTATGGCTTTACGTTTGACCAGCAGTCGGTCCGCATCAAGTACCAGCCGCCGGCGGACGCCATGATGATCAGTCTGCCGACCATTCAATCGCTGGAGCTGCTCCGGAACGCGCAGGTTGCGCATTCGAAAGAATGCCTTTTCGGGCTGTTGAACCATACGGTGACGCCTATGGGGTCACGCATGCTCCGCAGCAACATCCTCCAACCAAGCACGAAGGAGGCCATTCTCCGTGCGCGGTTTGATTCCGTCGGCGAGCTGATACGGGGCGTCGAACTGGGTAGCAAAGTGGAAAGCGGTGTGTGGCCCATCGATGGAAGGAAGGCCTGGAAATATTGATCTAACACGCCGAAGCTCTTTGTGATCTGAAATCTCTGGGAGACGTGGAGCACCTTCTCACAAAGGTATTACGCCTCCGATGGACTGTATTTTCGTTGTTCCTAACCCCCCAGCTTGTCATTCTCCCCAAGAATGGGTCCATCTACGAGTCTGAGCAGGCCATCAACAACATCCTGAAGCTCAAGAGTTTCCTGACACAGATCCCTGCTATATCGGAATCTTTGTCGGAAGCAACAAGCGACCTCCTTGTCGAGATACGGCGAAATTGCCAGGCGGATGCTGCGAATGCGATCTTGGCAATGGTTGCAGAGACCATTGACCAACATGCAAGCTATGCTACGAAGCCTCTAGAGCTGCGAAACCAACGGGTCCACACGATCAAAGTAGGTTTAGGTTTCTGAGGAAGCTGTTGCTCTTCAGCTGGGATAGGTCGCTTACTCGCGCAGCATCAAGTCTCGGCAAGCCTAGACATTCAGCGGAAGCTCTACGAAGATTTCAACAGCGAAGTCCACGCCTACATCAACAATCTCGAAGGTATGCACACTGCTCAGAGGGGTGTTGCGTTTCGATGATAACAGAATTGCAGGCAGCCTAGGTGTCAAGATTATATTGAAGTACACCGACACACGCAAGTTTTACCTTCGCGTGAACGCAGCAGACTTTGGGCCTGGGGGACCGCCCGGTATTTTGGTCAACCGGACCCGAGTCAAGAACTTTATCGAATGCCAGACACTCAAACTGGTCGAGTACAATGAGCGCATTGGTCAGGCAGTGAACAATGCCATGGTCGAGAGCGACGAGGTCATCAAGTCTCTGTTGGCAGACATACGGCCGCACGTGTGCGAGCTGTTTAAATACTGCGAAAGCATCGCCCTGGTGGACCTGCTTGTGTCCTATGCGGTGGTCGCCAAGACCTACAACTATTCCCGACCAGCGTTTCAAGACGGCGGGTTCAGTATGGTGGAGGCACGGCATCCGATCCTGGATTCGGTGAGTTTTGGCTGGAGACACCGGCCCGTTCGTCACTGACATGCAGCGTGGATACGACAAATGTGTGCCCAACGACTACTTCATCACCGACGAGACACGGTTCCAGATCATCACAGGCCAGAACATGAGCGGGAAAAGCACGTACATTCGAGCAATTGCCATGATCCAGATCATGGCACAGATTGGAAGCTACGTTCCGGCCGTGACGGCGCGGATGCCCGTGGTTCACAATCTCTTCGCCAGAATGTCCACGGACGACCTTCTCGAGGCAAATCTGTCCACGTTTTCCGTGGAGATGCGTGAGATGGCTTTTATTCTGAGGTATGGTATAGTTGGTTGGAGGAGAGGAGCCCGTACAAATGCTGCTCACACGCACAGAAACGTCAACGACAGAAGCCTGGTTATCGTGGACGAGCTGGGCCGGGCAACGAGCACGCGGGACGGGCTGTCGATTGCAACGGCCATGGCAGAGGCCTTGCTGCAGTGCGGCGCTACAGTGTTCTTTGCCACCCATTTCGTCGAGCTGGGTGGGTACGGACAGAGGTTTTCTGCGTGCATTTCTCACAGACGATACTGATCGACCAGCCCGGGGCTTGGCCAACCAAGCCGGCGTCGCCAACAGACACCTCCAGACCGAGACCCGTCTCCCGGCCGCGGATTCGGAAGACGTGCCGGTCACCAGGAGGCTCTTTCGAGTGGGCAACGGTGTCGAAACGGCCGAGAGCTACGGCATCGCGCTGGCCAAGGCCATTGGCTTCCCCGCGTCGTTTATTGCGCGTGCTGAGACCGTGGCGGCGACGCTGCGGCGGCGGGCTGCGGCCAACCGGAGCACCAAGCACGCGCTCGAGGAGGCCAAGCGGCGCAAGCTGCTGCGCGGACTGGTGCGGCAGCTGCAGCTGGCGGAGCAGAGCCAAGCGGACGATGAAGAGCTGTGGCAGTACCTCAAGCAGATCCACGAAGACTTTTGGACCAAGATGCTGGGGGGGGACGACGACGAGCAGGACGACGACGAGCAGGACGACGACGAGCAGGACGACGACGAGCAGGACGACGACGAGCAGGACGACGTCGAGCAGGACGACTCGAGTGACGGCCCCGTGGAGGACTACGCCGTGCAAGAGCCGGTGGACGTGGCCGACTGCGGCGATGCGCTAGACGAGGACTTTGGCACCAGTGCGAGCGACGACGAAGCAAGCCTGGCCATGCTCGTGGACATGGAAGACGACCTGGCCGAGATGTAGGGGTGCTGTCTTCTCAACCAGATCCAACGGCTATTGCGACGGGAACACTAGAGATATAGGTATCTTACAGCGAAGGGTTCGGGATATGTGCAGGGGAAAGCAAAGGAACAGTCTAGACAGACGAATCCGAGATTCAACAGGAAACATCCGTGTGTCCGCTATGCTGCCGGCTGCGCGCCGTTGTCCCGCCAGATGTGCGTGTCGCCGAGGCTGAACGAGCTGGACGCGCTGCGGCTGGGCTGGGGGCGGCCGGCGTCGGCGTTGGCGTCGGCGGCGGCAACGGTGGCAGCGGCAGCAGAAGCAGCAGCGGACAGGCTGCCAAAGCCGGCAAAGCCGTCGTCGTCGTCGTCGTCGGCGGCGGCGTCGTCCGCCGCCGCCGC
>PCDN01000014.1:77822-98839 GCA_002778105.1 Ceratocystiopsis brevicomis
GGGGGGGGGTTAGCGGTCACGTGCGGCAGAAAAGGAAATAAAAAAAGGAATGCAAAAAGGAATGGCAAAAAAAAAACTCACGGCACGACCAGACTGGGGTTCACGAAGCGCAGCCCCTTCTCGCGGCTCTCGTCGAGGGTGCTGGTGCGGCGCAGGCGGCGGCGGCGGGCAAAGGTCAGGTTGCCGAGGCCGCTGTGGACGTCGTCGTCGGAGAGGGGGGAGGCGTCGCCGTCGCGGCGGACGCTGAGCAGGGCGATGTTGAGGGTGAGGGGCTCGAAGCGCTCGCGCCAGTAGTACATGTACCAGACGGTGAAGACGAAGAGGGGGACGACGAGGGTGGCCTGGACGTAGGCCTTGTTGGCGCCCAGGTAGCCGCTCATGGTGAGGTGGAAGACGGCGAGGCCGAGCAGGATGCGGTAGCAGATGATGCGCCAGGCGCCGCCGGTGGCGTGCTGGGGCTGGTCCATGGCGTAGAGCAGCTGGTACTTGTAGACGAGGAAGCCGACGGCAAAGTAGACGCAGCCGAGCAGCAGCACGAGGCAGCCGCGCGGCAGCACGCTGTAGACGAGGCAGAGGATGAAGACGAGCAGGGCGGTCGGCAGGAAGAAGCCGTAGCTAAAGGTCGGCGGCGTGGCGGCGGCGGCGGCGCGGGCGCGCGGGGTGCGGGCGGCCAGGCGGCGCCAGGGGTGCAGCGCGACCGCGCCGAACTCGAGCAGGCGCAGCGGGAACAGGGCAAAGGCCTGCAGCATGATGAAGTTGAGGTAGAAGATGTTGAGGCGCTGCACCTCGCGCGCCAGCGCGTACGCCACGTACGTGGTGTCGCGCAGGCTGTCGCGCAGGACGGTCCAGAAGCGCGTGGCGGTGCCGAAGACGGTGAAGACGAGGAAGATGTTGAAGAAGGTGAAGAAGAAGTTCTTGCTGATGATCGACAGCTCCACGTCGCCCTGGCTCAGCATGCCCTGCCGGTTCGACAGGTACTCGTACAGGTACGGCACCGCCACGTTGAGCAGCGACACCACCGCCGTCGGCAGCCCCGTCTGCACCAGCGCCTTGGTCACCTCGTGCTGCGACAGCATCGCCGCCAGCCCCGGCGCCCACTTCTCGATCGTGCACAGGCTCAGCAGCGACGCCAGCGACGCCACCGGCACCAGCCACACAATCGACAGCACCGTGATGAACACCGTGATCGCCCACGCCCGCGCCCGCCGCCCCGCCCGCGACGCGTACGTGTTCCGCCAGATCACGTCCGACGGCGCCGGCGCCAGCCGCGCCAGCAGCTCGCCCGGCCGCGGGTCCAGCACCGCCTGGATCGCCATCTGGCACGCCGCCACCGAGTCCATCGTGACAAACGCCAGGTCCGTCGCCTCGTACGCTGCCCGCCGCGCCGCCCGCACCTCCGAGTCCAGCTGCCGCAGCTGCGCCTCGTAGTAGTCGATCGCGTCCGTCTTGCGGCTCGAGAGCCCCAGCCGCCCGTACCAGATCCGCACCTGCGGCCGGCTGCGCAGGAACGACGCCACCTGGTCGGCGTCGGCGTCGGCGTCGTTGTCGGCGTCATTGTCGGCGTCATTGTCGGCGTCATTGTCGGCGTCGTTGTCGGCATCCCCCAGCAGCCGGTCGTTCTCGTCAGCGTCGCCCCCGTTCGCCTCCACGTCCTCGTCCCTGTCGTCCCCAACCAGTGCGCGAAGCGACGACGCGGAACGTCCCGAGGCCCGTCCGCCGCGCCCCCGTCCCATCCGCTTCTTCCCCTTCCCCTTCCCCTTCCCCGTCAGCGGCCGCAGCCACTGCTGCCGCCGCAGCCACAGCAGCGCCCGCGCCGCGTGTCGCGGGTACTGCTGCGTCAGGTACGCGCTCCACGTCTCCTCCAGCGTCTGCAGCAGCGCCGCCCGCCGCGCCACCAGCGCGTCCAGCGCCGTCCACTTGCAGCACACCGTCACGCTCTCCACCCGCCCGATCTCGAGCTTCTCGATCAGCGCCTTGATCTTGGCCTCCGTCCGGAACTCCTTGGGGATCCCCGACAGGCAGAACGTCCGGTCCGTCACCGTCGCCTGCGACCCCAGGTACTCCTGCCGGATCTTGATCACCCGGAACGTCGTCCGGTTCATAAACCGGTACGTCAGCGCCGTGAAGAAGTACACAAACACCAGGTACGCCCACAGGTGGCCCTTTTCCTTCTTCCAGCTGTCGTCCTCGTCCGGGTCGTCCGCCCCCGCCGCCCCGTAGCGGAACAGCCCCTTGTTCGCCTTGAGGAAGTGCCGGTTGATCGGCTCCAGCACCACCAGCGCAAAGAAAAACATCACCCCAAACAGCTGCAGGCTCATCTTGAAAAACGCCAGAAACACAAACGCGTCCAGCCCGGCCGCCGACAGCACCTGGTCCTCCGTGATCCGGTACAGCGCCGGCAGCCACCCCAGAAATGAGTCCGGCAGCGCCGGCAAGCCCGCCGTGCCCGTGCCCGTGCCCGTGCCCGTCCGGCGCCGCGCCGCATACAGCGACTTCCACCGCGGCCGCAGCACGCAAAACGCGAGAAACGCCACCACGCCCAGCCCGAGCGAGATCACCAGCTGCACCTGGATGTCCTTGCTCTCCGGCGACACATGGCTGTCGCCGTCGCAGTCGTCGTCCGTGCCATTGGCAAAGAAGGGCGCGAACGGCGTGAAGGCGAGCGGCGGCCGAGCGGACTGATCCATCATCGCCATCGTGGTTCCCGCAGATTCGTAGAGGGGTCGAGGCCCATGGCGTGTCCGGGGTGTCCGGAGGGGGGGGGAGGGGATGGTTGTTGCGGATGGTGAGTGTGGAAGGGGGAATGAATGAATGGGCAGGTAGATGGCGTTGCCCAACGAGTTGGGCGCTGGCGCGTCCATTATGCACGTGATAAAATTGGGCCCGCGTGGACGGAGGTCAGTGGATTCAGTAGATTCAGTGCTTTCAGTGGATTCAGTGCTTTCAGTGCTTTCAGTGCTTTCAGTGCTTTCAAGGGATTTCAGCTGTTTCTAGTGAAATTGGCGTCGTAAAGTCTGGGCAGCTCCAGACGGGAAGCGCCCTAGATCCGCACTGGATCGGCCGCCGGAACCTCCCCCAGCACCCCCGGCTGTACGCCCGGTGCGTGCGTGCGCCGGTCCAGCGTCTGCAGCAGCGCCACCGCAAACTCGGCCACCGCCTCGGGCGCGTACGCCGGCACGCGCGCCACAACCAGCCCCAGCCGCGCGGCCGCCGCCAGGTCCACGTTGTTGAAGCCCGCGCACGCCCTCGCCGTGCAGCGCCGCCAGCACCGCCGCCCTCAGCACGTCGACAGCGCCTCACAAATCCACCGCGTCGTCCTCCTCTCTCTATGAAGATGATATACCGAATCATCCCCGCAACGTTCTTCGCTTTCTGAGTCAAGCAGCGGCCCAGTCGGCGCAAACCGTTCTGCCTCGCGCACAGCCTCGGATTCGAGCGCAGCCTGTGGCCAAGTCTTTTGTTTGATCCTCGTACATACGATGCACCCCCCTGCGCACCCTGCCTAAGCCGTTGGCGCCCCGGGCAACGTGTGCTGAACAGAGGCGTGAGCACGAGAAGACGGGGCATCCAGCAAAAACTTCACAGCAAAGGGACGATCGGCATGGCCGCCTGAGCCGAGGGAAAAGTCGGAGAAGAAGAGAAAACGAGGGGAAAGGTGCGAGAGCAGCTGCTGCCTCTTACATCCATCACGTGGGCAACGGAAACAAAGGGAAGGGGCGGAACGGCAAACGAAAAGAGAAAAGAGAAAAGAGAAAAGAGCGACCGGCGGTCAAAGCATGGCCGTCCTTTCCGAATCGCCGCCCCAAGGACGAGGCTGCCAAGATTCCGAACTGACGACGAAAGCGCAGAAAGAAGCACGACGCTGTATATTTGTTTTTGGGGTCCTTTGCTCACACGGACTCGCTTGTCGCCATGCATGGCGTACCGACGAAAACAGAAGGAAAATAAAACAGAAAAAAAACAAAAACAAATAGAACCCACGATCCGATCCCCGGCCCCCGGGCATTTTCCCCGTGAAATGCTCCGTTGTTGTTTGTAACCCATTGTCCCATCCGTGCCGTGCCGTGCCGTGCCATGCATCTGCCATGCATCCCATTCCATCCCCCACCCATGCACCCACCCCCTGAACACCCGCTGGACACCGCTCAAACACTCGTCACCGGCTGGTAGTACTCGGCGAACCGGTCCAGGTCCTTCCACCCTTCGTCGACGCCCAGCGCCCAGCACGTCATCAGCAGGCCCGGGAACCGCCGCGTCCAGAAGCCGAGGTAGCCCTCCGGGAACGAGCCGACCAGCCGGCGCAGCGCATCCGACAGGTCCTCGTAGTGGTTGCGCTTGTTGCGCAGCGCCCGCAGCAGGTCCAGCAGCCGCGCGCCGTCGTACCGCCGCTGCCGGCCCAGCGACTCGATAAAGTCCTTGGGCAGCCGCCGCAGGAAATCGCCGCGGCACAGCGCCGGCGCGCGCACCTCCAGCCGCTGCAGCGCCGCCGACGGCGGGTCGCGCGGCTCCTTTTCGTAGTGGTCCGACACGTCGCACAGGAAGGAGAGCCGCTTCTTGGCCGGCCAGAAGAACGGGTGCACCATCACCTCGCGCGTCCGCGGCCGCAGCCGCGGCGCCGCCGACAGCATCGTCTGGATCAGCGCCTTGGCCTCGTACGCGTAGTCGCCCAGCATGTCCAGCGCGTCCAGGTTGTAGTTGTCCTTGCGGATGTTGACCTCGCGCATGTACCGGTCGCCGCAGTCGAACGGGTGCGAGCCCTTGCTGAGCACGTAGAAGAACACCAGCCCCAGGCTGAAAATGTCAATCGCCTTGGTCGCCCGCCGGCTCGGCAGCTGCGTGCCGTCCGCCGTCGCTCCCGCCGCCCCCGACCCCGACGGCCCCTGGCCCAGCGACCCGCTCTGCGTCGACGACGGCGCCTCCACCAGCGCCTGCCCGCTGTCGCGCGCGTCGTCGTCCAGCAGCAGCTCCGGCGCCCGCCACCCGCTCGTGCCGGCCGCGTGCGCCGTCGTCGCGCCGAACGAGCTCTGCCCGCCCTCCAGCTTCTTGCACAGGCCAAAGTCCGAGATCAGCAGCCGTGGCTTGCCGTCGTCGCCCATGTTCACCAGGATGTTCTGCGGCTTGAGGTCGCGGTGCACGATGCTCCTAGCGTGCAGGTGGTTCAGACCGCAGGTGATCTGGTACAGCACGTTGGGCAGATCGCGCTCGCCCGCCTGGGCTAGATCGCGGAACAGCTGCGGCTTCTCGATCACCTCCGCCAGCGACGCCTGGCACAGCTCGAGCGCAATGTAGTGGAAGCCCGCGCGCTGCTGCTGGGCGTAGTAGCGGATGACGTTCGCATGGTCGTCGCTCTCCCGCAGCAGCTTCGTCTCCTGCGACGCAATGTCGTAGAACTGCACCAGCATGCGCTTGACCGCCACCTCGCGCCCGTCAAACGTGCCAGCAAACACCACCGTGCCGTTGCTGCCCGTGCCCAGCTCCTTCTTCTCGTCCACCACCAGGTTGCCCATGCGCAGCACCGACCCCGACACTTCCTGCATGTCGTTGGACACCGTCACAATGTCTGGTTCCAGCAGCGTCTTCTCGCCCAGCTGCTTGGCCTGGCCCACCACCTCGTCTACCGTTGCCGGCGGTGCCTCGTCGTCCCGCGACACCGACGCCTCGCTCTTGGCCTTGGTCGGGCCCTTGCGGTGTTTGGCACCGCCTCGGCGCCCTCTGTGCGCCTTTTTCTTTTCCTTCTCCGCCGTCTGCTTGTCTTCCATAGCTGCTGCTGCTGCTGCTGTTGCTGCTGTCGCCGCCGCCGCCGCCGCCGCCGCCGCCGCAGCCATATCCGCATCGACTGCGCCATCGCCACCGATGCTTCCAGCGGCCAGTCCTTCCTTTGCTGTGCGGGGTTTTGGTGTCGCCATGCCATCCGTCTCCTGCTCCGTTTCGTCGTCTTCGCTTGCTTGCAACGCTTTTTTTTCAACCGCCCCGCCCTTCTCATTGGTTGTTGCATCCTCCGCGTCCGAACTTGTTGACGCGTGCTGGGCCACGCCATCCAGGCCGTCAGCAGGAGGCCCGGCCATGGACGTTCGCTTCTTCCTGCTGTACGTCCGACGCTTCTTGCTGTACCAGCGGCGGAGATCCTGCTGGTAGAGCACCAACACAATGGACAGGACCACCACGAGTACAGGGTTGCTGAGAAAGTCCAGCAGGCGGGTCGCCGCCGCCTGGGGCAGCTCCTTGACCTTGGACATGACGTAGGGCGGCACCTCGCTGGGCGGCATAGGCAGCGTCAGCGGCGGAATGCCACCCGTGCCCGCGTCCAGCCGGCCCGCGTCGGCGCCGCCGTCCGGGAGTGATACATCGGCGTGGTCGGACAGCGCCTCGCGACCCGGCAGCGTCGGGTAGTACTGCATGCCGGCACGGGCGCGGCGGTGGCCACCGGCAGTCGTCAGCGAGTGCTTGCCTGGCAGGGCGGCGTGCATTTCGGCCGCGCTGAGGCGGGCGTGGTGGTCCCAAAAGCCCTTCTCGGTGCACAGGGCGGATGGCGCGTCGACGACGAGCGGGTACGCAGAGCCGGACAGAACGTACCAGCCGCCACCGCCGCCGCCGGTGGTCTGGTTGAGGAAGACGCTGGTCTGGCGCAGCAGCACGGTCTCGTCGTCCTCGGCGGGCGGCGGGGGCTGTGGCAGCAGGGCCAGCTCCGGGTTGCTGCTCAGCGGCACGCTCTGGGGGCGGGCAATGTCAAAGACGCGGACGACGGGCGCGGTCAGGTTCTGCATAAAGGCCAGGCGCAGGTGGTCCATGAGCGGGTCGACGGTGACGCCGTACACGTCGCCGTTGGGCTTGCCGATGATGTAGCGGTTGTCGCTGGGGGCGCGGTACTGCTGGTGCAGGTCGCTGTCGTAGTTGTTGGGCCCCCATTCGGAGTACCGGAGGGTGGCCAGGGTCGGGCCGTCGTTGCGGCGCACAAGGACCTTGTAGTCGGTGCGGCCGAGCAGAATGGTGCCACCAATGGCGCACTCGTCGGTGCCGGGGCGGCCGCCGTTGAAGGTGGCCGGGCGCAGGCAGCTCTCGGGCGGCTCCATGTCGGCCGGGTCGACGGCCGGGTCGTCGCTGTCGGCGGTGGCGGTGGTGGCGGTGGTGCCGTACCATTGGCGCACGCGGCCGGTGGCGGCGTCGAGCGAGAACATGGTGGTGTCCTTGGTACCGATGAGGACGACGGGGTGCTTGCGGTCGTAGTAGGGCATCTGCTCGACAACCCACTTCATGGTCAGGCCGGTGTCGGCGAGGCCGGTGCTGCCGGGGATCATAAGGTAGATGGCGCCGTTGCCGGCGGGCTCGACAGCCCAGGTCCAGTGGTCGAGGGGTGCGTGGGAGGCGTCGTCGATGGGGACGTCGGCGCGGTGGTGGGTGGTCTCGACGACGGGCTTTTCGCTCTCAATATGCCAGAGAATCTTGCCGGTCTTGCGGTTGACAGTGTAGAGGCCGCCATCGACGGAGGCGAGAAGCACAAAATCCTCCACTTCCCAATCTGCCAGCGACCGCGCAGAATGCGGCGAAGCGAGGCCGCTGTCGGGGCCTCGGAGCGCTAGAGACGGTGCTCGAACGGACAAGTCCGGAGCTACAGTGGTGGGGGCGTTGTGTGTGTCGTGTGTGTCGTGTGTGTCGTGGGCGCTGCGTGGGCTGCGTGGGCTGCGTGCGTTGCGTGTGTTGCCATTGCCGTTGGATCGTGCGGATCCGGTCGGCTGCGAGTGGCCGTCCTCGTGCGTGGCCGTCTGGCGCAGCGGGTTCTTGCGGCCGGCCATGGTCTCGCGGGTGTCGTGGGTCTCGGCACGGACGCGCTGCTGCAACGATGCTAAAAAGGACTCGGCCTCGGCGGGCGAGATGTGGCTGGGTGCGGCCTTGAAGACGCTGGGGTTGCTGTTGCTGGCTTTGTGCGCGCTGCCGCCGCCGGCGGAGGCGGCGGCAGCCAGCGGCTCGAACTGGTAGTCGGGTAGCGGCAGCACCTGGTGACTGGGCGGTTGTTGTTTCTGTGGTGGTTGTTCTTGTTGGTGTGGTGCCTGTTGTTGCTGTTGCTGTTGTTGTTGTTGTTGTTGCTGCTGCTGCTGCTGCTGCTGAGCGGCAGCCAAGCGCAGGGCCGGGTTGAATAGGAGGAGAGCGAGGACGGCGAGAAACAAATCGTGCACGCTGGCGACGGGGCCCAGCGACCGTCGCACCATCGCGAGGGGACAACAACGCCACGGGGCGTTGATGGAGGAGAGCCCGATTCACATGGAGCAAACAGAGAGGCCGCCAGGAGAGAAAATGGTGCGCCTGGGGCAGGGGGAGAGGAGAAGAAGAGGGGGAGAAGAAATGGAAGAAAGAGAGAAGGAATAAGAATGCAGAAAGGTCAAGCGAGAGCGTGAAAAGGAAGAAAAAGGAAACGGGAAAAGAGAAGGGCGAAGAGAAGAGGAGGAAAAGAGGAGAGGAGAAGAAGAGGAGAAGAGGAGAAGAGGAGAAGAGGGAAAACGAGGAACAGACGAAACGGGCAAGACCACCCAGAGCAGAGCAGGCCAGCGCCGGAAGGAACGACGACAGGGAGAAAAATGCTCAGCGGACTCGCTAGGGGCCTTCCTAGCAGGCTGGGGTGGAGTGGGGCGCGGGACAGCGACACGCAAGTCCGTCCCGGCGACGAGACCTGCCTGGGATACGATCTTTCCGAAGGAGCACAAATGAATCGATGATCGATTCCGGCCTCGTGAGATACCCGTTCCAGCCTCAGGGGCGTGCAGCCGCGTGCAGCGTGCAGCAGCGTGTGCTGCCGCGTAAGAAGAATACGATATTACGAGCGATGAATCGCGGAGGACACGGTGTGTGTGCACTGTGTCAGCTATGGTCACGTGATAAACAGATGGTTATGCAGCAGCTGGGAATGCCTGTTCCTTCGCACACACATCACACGCATCCTCGGACTCCCGCCCGTCGATACAAGAGGGCTGGTACACGCAAGGGGGTCCGCAGTTTTGTTGGGCGCTGGGCAGCCCCGTTGGTTGAGCGGGCGTTGGTCGTTGGTTGCCGGCCGTTTGGCGTGGCACAGTGCAGTGCAGGTTCAGCCGTCAATCATACGAGCTGAGCATCCGTGGGGCATCCGTGCGTGTTTCACGTCTGTCTTGTTTTCTGGAAAGTACGTAGATGGTTGTTTTCACCTTGTGGTTTCTGTTGTTGTTTTGTTGTTTTCTTTCTGTTGTCGACTTTTGTTTCTGTTGTCGGCTTTTGTTTCTGTTGTCGACTTTTGTTTCTGTTGTCGGCTTTTGTTTCTGTTGTCGACTTTTGTTTCTGTTGTCGATTTTTGTTTCCTTTTTTTTCAAAAACAAAAGAGAGAACAGAAAAAAACCCATTGCTTTTGCCTCGTTTGTGATCCACTGCGAACGCTCACCTCCGCACCATCCCCCGTGCCCGCCGCCGCTCGTCCTCGCTCAGCAGCCACACCATGCCGTCGTCCTCGTCCGCGGCGCCCCCGAGCTCCTCCCACTCGTCGTCCTCCATGTTGGCCACCATCAGGATCTGCACCGTCTTGGCAAAGACCTCGCGCGCGCCGTAGTAGCTGCTGTTGCCCCCCGCGCCGCCGCCGCCGCCGCCGCCGCCGCCGCCATGCGCCACGGCGCCCACGATCCCGTTGATGTCGCGCTCCAGCCGGATGGCGCCGTCCGTGCTGGTGCGGCCGGCGTAGGCCCAGACGCGCTTCTCGAGCACGCGGGCCAGGTAGCGCGCCGTGGTGTCGGCCAGGCTGGCAAAGGCGCGGGGCGTCAGCAGGCGGGCCAGCGGGCGCATGAGCGCGTCCCAGCCGTGGGCGAAGCGGCGGGGCACCTGGGTCCGGAGCGTGTCCGGGTCGTGGACGTCGTGGACGTCGTGGACGGCGGCGGCGGCGGCGGCGGCGGAGGCGGAGGCGGCGGCGGCGTCGCCGTTCTCCTGTTCCTCCCAGGCGGCCAGCAGCGCGGCGTCGGTCAGGGCGTAGTCGGCGTCGCGGAAGGCGTCGACCAGCACGGGCCGCAGGCGCGGCTTGACCACCTGGTTGAAGAGCACCTGCAGGCCCTCGCCGAGCAGCTCGCTGGCCGTCGCGGCAAAGGAGGCGAAGAGCGAGGCCAGGGCGGCCGCCACGGCGGCCGCGTCGTGGCCGAACGGGAAGGCCTCGCGCAGGTGGGCCAGCACGGCGGGCGCGGTGGCGCTGGGGATGCGCTGGGCGGCGTTCTTTGCTGCGCCCGCGCCCGCGCCCGCGCCCGCGCCCACGCCCGCGCCCGGCATCTCGTCCTCGTCCATGGGCACGCCCATGCGGCTGGACACGATGCGGGCCAGGTACTCCATGGCCATGTCCAGGCTGTTGATCAGCACGACGAACAGCACAATCTTGTCCTCGGGCGGGAAGCCGCCGTGCACGGCGGGCTTGGGGTAGGCCTCGTCGCGCATCTTGCGCTGGACCATGCCGATAAAGTCGGAGCCGAGCACGCGGGCGACGGGCGGCAGGACGCCGGTGACGACGTCGCGCTGCAGCGTGGCCATGCTCTTCTGCAGCACGGCGTTGGCAATGTACATGACGTCGTCGACGGCCGACACAATGTAGGGCGGGTTGCTGTCGACAATGGGGCGGCCGAGGTGGAGCGACAGGTCGGCCGGCACCTCCTCGAGCTGGAAGGCCTTCTCGACCGAGCGGCGGAAGAAGAAGGTGCTCAGCAGCGTGTAGGGCGTCGTCAGCCGCGCGGCGATCTTGCGCTGCAGGTTGGACTGGCTGAGGAGGGGGGGGATTTCCAGGGGGGCGTCGGGGGCGCTGTCGTGGTTCTGGGTGGGTGAATGAGCAGGGACGAAGAAAAGAAGAAAAGAAGAAAAGAAGAGGAGAGAAACCGGGGAGGGAGGAACGCACCGGAACTTTCCCCGCCAGAAACCGCGAGTACATCGACCACCGGCTCAGCATCACGGTCATCTCGCTCAGCAGCCCGTCGACCTCCTTCATGTTGACGCCGCCCTCGTCCTCGCTCGGCCGCGGGCTGCTGCGCATGTCGCCGTCGGGGCCGCCGTCGTCGGCAGTCCCGGCGCCGGCCGGGCCCCGCTGCAGGTGCAGGAAGCTGTGCACGAGGAAGGAGAAGGGGTAGCTCTTGACGTCGGTCAGCTTGCGGTCGACGCCGCGGGCGTCGCTCCAGGTGTCGAGCACGATGCCGCCCTGGACGTCGGCCTCGGCCTGCAGGCGGGCCAGGACCTTGCCCATCTGGCCGGCGCCGTAGTGGCGCTCGACCAGCACGCCGTGGCTCTCGACGATCTGCGAGACGTGGGTGAGGAGCTTGGCGAGGGCGTGGGCGAAGACGAAGCCGTCGGCGGCATTGCCGCTGGCGTACGCGGCGGCCGCGTCGCGGGCGGTCGAGCGCGCCGCCGCGGCCACGCCCTGGCACACGTAGCGGCCGTAGACGTCGAGCCCGACGTCGGTGCGGCCGATCAGCGGGAACAGCTTGAAGAAGCGGGTGACGCGCGCGTCGTCGGGCGGCGAGGCGCGCGCCGCGCGCTCAAACTCGCGCAGGAACAGGCCGCACAGGCTCTGGCGCGCGGCCTCGAGCGTGGCCGCCGGCGCGTCCGGCACCTCGACCGTCGGCACCACCGCCCGCGCAAAGCCGCTCGTCACAATCGCCGCCGGGATCGCCCGCGCCCGCGCCAGGTACGCCGCCGCCGCCTCCCAGTCCTGCGCCGCCCCCATCGAGCCCACCACGCCGGCCACGCACGCCTTCAGCTCCGCCACCTGCTCCACCACCCGCAGCGTCGCCTCCACCCGCGCCTTCTCCAGGTCCAGCGCCCGCACCGTCGACGCCAGCCGCCCCGCCGTCGACGCCGCCCCCGCCACCATCGTGCTGCCCACCGCCCGCGCCGCGATCGCCTGCGCCCCCAGCGCCGCCCGCACGCTGTCCAGCCGCAGCAGCTCGCCGCCCAGCTCGCCGTGCCGCCGCACCAGCCCCTGCAGCGCCTCCGTCAGCGCCGCCTCGCGCCCGTGCAGCCGCGCCAGACCCCCGTACACGTCGGCCACGCTCGCCGCCGCGGCAAAGGGAGCCGCCAGGTCCACCGCCTCCTTCTCCTTCTCCCCCTCCTCATCCACACCTGCACCCTCCGTCACGCTCGTCCGCACCGAGACCGACACGCGCCGGCTGCTGGTTCGTCGGCCGGACGCCTTGGTCGTTGTCGGGCCATCGACGACGTTGACCGTTGGGGACATTCGGGGGATGGATGGGAAGAAGAAAGAAAAGAAAGAAAGAAAGAAAAAAAGACAAAAATAAAAAAGAAGAACAAAAGGAAGAAATGAGCGGGACACGGACTGGTCGTCTCCGTGCTGTCGCCGTCGAGTGGGTGGGTTGTCGGTCGTTGGGAGCTTCGAGCCAGCGGGGCTGCCTGAATTACGTGGCAGTGTGGCACGCACTGTTACACGTGTTATAGCGGGCTGGCTGGCTGGGCAGCCGCCTAGGGCCCCTGAACATACCTGTAAGATCCATACGAACCACACGATACACATCCAGCAATGGTAGATCTTCTGTACAGCTCGGGGATGTCGTACAATTACAGCAACGATCCGAAAACGCCTGTCCGCCCCCATCCATGTATGTCTTTCGGTTGTGCCTCCATATCCAGCCTGCGCCGGGGCTCCAGGGCCAGGCTCCAGGGCCAGGCTCCAGGGCCAGGCTCCAGGCCCTACACCGACTGGCTGTAGCTCCCCCCGTACCGCCGCAGCCGCCCGTACCGGTACCACTTGCGCGCCTCGTCCGCCCAGAACACCGTGCTGCACAGCGCCACCAGCTTGACCAGGTCGCCCAGCGTCAGCGCCTCCGTCTGGAAGACGCCCTGCAGCCACGGGAAGTAGATGACCAGCAGCTGGCCCGCCAGGCTCAGCGCCACCGCCCAGTTGAACAGCCCGTTGGCCAGCAGCCCGACCTCGCCGCGCAGCACCGACTTGCTCTCGGACCGGCACGTGAGCGCGTTGAACATGTCGAACAGCACAAAGCACGTAAAGGTCATCGTCGTGTCGCGCCGCGTCACCACCCCGTCCTGCATCTCGCGCTGGTACACCATCATCGTGCCCGCCATGATCACCAGCGCCGACTGCGCCACCCGCCGCACCAGCGCCTCCGTCAGCACCGGGTCGTTGCGCTTGCGCGGCGGCCGCTTCATCACGTCGCGGTCCACCGCCTCCACGCCGAGCGACTGCGCAGGCGGGCCGTCCATGATGATGTCTGGGGGGTTAGCTTCTTCGTTCCTCGCCTTTCGCCTTCTCCCCCCCCTGCTCCGTCCGTCACTCACTGATCCATAGAATCTGCATCGCGTTCAGCGGCGACTTGAACCCCAGACACGTACACAGCAGCACCAGCGACAGACTCGCCGCGCTCGTGCTCAGCTGGAACGTCAGGAAGTTCTGGATGTTGTTGAAGATGCCCTTGCCCTCCTCGATCGCGTGCAGAATCGTCGAGAAGTCGTCGTCCGTCAGGATCATGTCCGCCGCTTCCTTGGCCACGTCCGTCCCGTGCCGTCCCATCGCGATGCCAATGTCCGCCTTCTTCAGCGCCGGCGCGTCGTTGACCCCGTCACCCGTCATCGCCACAATGTCCCCCCGCGCCTGCAGCGCCCGGATGATCTTCATCTTGTGGTCCGGGTTCGTCCGCGCAAAAACCGTCGTCTGCTGCATCGCCTGCCCCAGGTCCTCCTCCGACAGCGCCTCCACGTCCTCGCCCCGCAGCACCGCCCGCACCGCCACCTGGTGCGCCCCGTGGCTCGTCGGCTTCGCCACCGCCATGCCCAGCTGGTACGCAATCGCCAGCGCCGTCGTCTCCGCGTCCCCCGTAATCATAATCACCCGCACCCCGCCGCGCATCAGCTTGCGGATCGACCGGCCCACTCCCGGCCGCGGCGGGTCGCTCATGCCCACCAGCCCGGCAAACGTCAGCCCCCGGTACGGCTCCTCGCTGAACTGCGGGTGGTGCGCCTGCGGCTCCGGTGTGCCGCTGCCACTGCCGTTGCCGTTGCCGTTGCCGTTGCCGTTGCCGGCCGCCCGTGCCCGCGCCGTTCGCGCGCTGCTGAGCGGCCCGCTCGCAAAGGCAATCACCCGCAGACCCTGCCGCGCCATCTTGTCCGCCTCCTCGGCCGCCTCCTGCCGCCGCTTGCTGTCCAGCACGAACTCGCGGCCCTCCACCCCGACGAACGTGTCGCACGCCTCCAGCACCCGGTCCAGCGACCCCTTCATGTACGCAAACTCCTTGTCGCCCTTGCTGCCGCTCTCCGGCCCGATCGTCACTCCCATCCACTTGCGCTCCGAGCTGAACGGCGTCTCCGTTGCCCGCATCCCCACCGCATCGCGCACGTCATGCTCCCGGAACCGGTCCACCAGATCCATCACCGCCACATCCGTCGGCTGGCCCACCCAGCGGCTGATCGCCAGCGGCGGCTCTTCGTCGCCCAGCGTCGAGGACAGCACCGCAGCCCGCGCCGCCGCACCGGTCTCCTGGTACCGGTGCGACAGCCGCGCGTTGTTGGCAATGTTGCCGATCCGCAGGATGCGCGTCGTTGCCGGGTCGCTCTTGTTGGACTCGGCAAACTCGTCGTCCACCTGCACCTCGACCGGCTTGTCGCGCCCAAAGTACCACATCTTGGTCACCGTCATGTGGTTCATCGTCAGCGTGCCCGTCTTGTCCGTGCACACCACGTTGACGGACCCCAGCGTCTCGACCTTGGGCATCTTGCGCACAATGGCATTGCGGCTCGCCATGCGGTGCACGCCCAGCGCAAGCGTCACCGTCACGATGATGGGCAGGCCCTCCGGGATGGCAGCCACCGCCAGCGAGATGGAGATGGTGAAGATGTCCAGCAGCTTTTTGCCCTGGAGCCAGCCAACAAACGAAATCAAGCCGATCACAACAAACGAAAACTTGCTGAGCTGCGCGCCGAGCTCGTCCATCGACAGCTGCAGCGGCGAGCGCGGGCTCTCCGTGCCCGAGACGCTCAGCGAGATCGTGCCGAACTGCGTGTTGCCGCCCGTCGCGTACACGATGCCCTGTCCGTGGCCCGACTTGACCAGCGTACCCATGTACGCAATGTTCTTGGCATCGTTCGCGTTGCTGGTGTTGTGCAGGTCGGCCAGCGCCGGCGGCAGCGGCAGTGTGCTCGATCGCGGACCCGCGCCCGGCGAGTAGGGAAGGTTGACACGCGCGCGCACGTCGGCCGTGAGGCGCACCGGCTCGTTCTCGCCCGTCAGGTTCGACGCATCAATGGTCAGGTCGACCGCTTTGGTGACGCGGATGTCGGCAGGGATGCGGTCGCCGGTCGAGAACATGACCAGGTCTCCAGGCACAAGCGTAGCGGCCAGAACCTGCGACGACGTGGCTTTGATCACCTCTTCCGTCGGCGTGGGGAGGTCGCTGGTACAGTCGTCCTTCCCACTGTTGGCGCCATTGTATCCGTTTTCGCCCTTGCTGTCCGAGGCACCCCAGTTGCCGGGAGGCGTGCGGATCAGGTGGGCATTGTCCGGCACAAGGTGGTTCAGGGCCTCGATTGACTGCTCCGAGCGGTATTCCTGCACAAAGCCGACGGTCACGACAATGATGACAGCAACAGTGATGCTGACGGCGTCGCTCGTGTTGCCGACGAGGACGGACGCGCCGGCCGAGACCAGCAGCAGCAGAATGAGTGGCTCTTTGAACTGGCCGACGAAGCGCAGCCACAGCGGCTCAGGCTCGTCGTGGGGGATCTCGTTGGCGCCATCACGCAGGCGGGCCATGCCCTCGGCCGGGGTCAGGCCATGGGTGAGCGAGGTCTGCAGACGCGCCGCCGTCTCGGCCGGGGTCAGAAATGAAAACTCCTCGGCGACGCTACGGCTCTGGGCCGACGTTGTGCGGACGTGGTTTACAGGCCGTGTGCGGCGCCCATTGTAGTCGTCTTGCGCGCCGGGGGTCGGGGTCGAGACGAACCGGGGCAGCTCGTAATTGGAAGTCATGGGGAGAGCGGAGGCAGCGCCGCGGCGACGGTCCAGGTCGAGGGCGCAGCGGGAACAGACAAAAACCAGGCGGGCATGAACGTATCGGCAAGAACAGGATCCGTACGGTCAAGGTGGATTTTGTCTGGGCGGGTTAGCGAACGCAGAAAAGAGTACTGAAAAAGGAGAAAATCTGATCGTAGACGAGGAGCTGGAACGGAATGCGGAACTTGTCGTACACGAAGAACAACACAGGGCTGACCAAAAACGAAGGGTCCACGGAGATGCGGCAGTGCGGCAACGTGATCGACACTATGGGATCGCAGGAGGAAAGGGGTCGTTGACGAATGCTGGCTTGTCTCTGAAAACGGTTGACGTTAGGAGGCCAAGGGGGGGATATCGACAAATGCTGCAGCAGAGGCCCCAGATTGATCTGTGCCTGTTAATTTCCAAAAAAAAAAAGAAAAAGAAAAAAAAAAAAGAGAGAGCAAAGAAGGAGAGATCAGCACGCAAAGGAATGGTCGAGGGATGCGCGGTGGTGGGCTCCGAGAGGTGGTGAACCGGTGGTGATGCAAGAGGAACGCCCTACTCGATCCAGCCAACTCCTCTCCATGCTACAAGCACGCTGCAGCCAGATGTGGGTTAGCCCCTTGCAGAAAGAGGACTAGGGCCTGACGAAGGGCCACGTCGTATCCCGCTATCTGCATACTACCCCGACTGGCCTGTATCGATCAATCCGAGTGCATCACGTGCTGCCTTCGGAATGGAATGGTGGCCGGGCTGCCCCAGCCACCCGATTAATTTCGCCAGGCATCCTGCTGCGTGCGCTGTAACTGGCTGCACGGGCCCCCCTTGGCATGCATGACCTGGCACAGGCGCCCGTCCCCCCCCCCTCCCCCGTTGCTCTTTCTTCCCTCTCTCTGGCAACCAACTTTTCGTGGCGTCGCAGCGATTTTCTTCTCTCCCCCTCCTTGCCGACGACCTCTACACTGACCAGCGACGCGTCTACGACAACCTCGATTTTTTTTTTTTGGTGGGGGGCAATTGATTCAGTCGATTTTTTGGCATCCTTTGCTGTCGCATACGATCTGCGCGCACACCGTGTTTTGATCGTCGCGTTGGGACGCGCGATTTCTGCCTGAGGAAAGAATCGCCAACACGCGACTTGTTTACCTCGACTCCCCACACCAGCACGCGCATCCAGACGTCCTTGCCTTTTTTGTTCGGCTACGCGTCTTGCTACCATCCCCTTCTCCGGCTCGCCGGTCTCCCCGTCGCGTCTGCCACCATGTTCTACTCCGAGACGCTTCTCTCCAAGACCGGGCCTCTGGCCCGTGTCTGGCTGTCCGCCAACATCGAGCGCAAGCTCTCCAAGACACACATTCTCCAGTCCAACCTGCAAGACAGCGTTGAGGCCATCATCACGCCCAGCCAGGCGCCCATGGCGCTGCGGTTGAGCGGCCAGCTGCTGCTCGGCGTCGTCCGCATTTACAGTCGCAAGGCGCGTTATCTGTTGGACGACTGCAACGAGGCCCTGATGAAGATCAAGATGGTCAGTGTTCTTCAGTCGCTTTCACTTTTCCTTCTCCCACTAAACAGACCAGGCCTTCCGTTCCAGTGGAAACAACGACCTGCCCGCCAACCAGCAGAGCTCCAACCGTGAGGCCCTTTTGCTTCCGGACCGCATCACTCCCTACGACAACCTCGACTTGCTGCCGCGTCCCGATCCTGCTTTTTTTCTCTCACAGGTCGATGAGGTTTCCGCCACGCCTGGCTCGATGAACCGCCGCAGCGGCCGTGGCAACGCCCGCGACATCAACCTGCAGGAGGACTACAACAACAGCCAGTTCCTGGAAGACGTGTTCAACAAGGACGACGACCTCGCCATTGCCGCTAAGGACGATCTCGAGCTCGACCTGGATTTTGGCCTCGATATTCCCGCGGCCCTGGACACCAGCATCGAAATGGGCCGTGATGCCCCAGCACCTGCAGCCTTTGACGACGACGACATGTTCGACATTGATCTGGAGCCGCGCGCCGGCAAGGACGGGCGTAACGCCGAAGACACGTTTGCCGACGGAGTGCGCATTGCAGGCGACGAGGACATCCACATGGATGACGACGACATGCAGTTCAACCTCGGCGAAGCGTCCATGCTGCCGGGTGGACACGTGGACATGTCGCGTGCGCGCATTTCCGAGTCGCCGCTGTCGGATGTTGACGACGACGATGTGCGGCAAGGCGAGCTGGAGTTCTCCCGCCACAACGGCCTCGATATGTACGACGCAGGCGAGGGCCAGGAAGGCAACCAGAATGTGGCGCGGCGCGCTCCGCAGCGGGTCAAGAAGACCAAGGTGCTCGAGTCGGACGCCGAGACGATGCTGGCGGGCAACGTGATCCGCGACCAGCAGACCAACCGGGGCAACATTCTGAAGCCGCAGTCTTTCCTGCCGCGCGACCCGCACATCCTGGCGCTGATGGAGATGCGCAGGTCCAACGGCTTTGTCCAGAGCATCATGCTGGGCGGCCGCAGCGCAGCGTGGGCGCCGGAGCTCCGGGGTCTGCTGACCTACGAGTCGATCCACGGGCCGGTCCACGACCTGAAGCGGAAGCGCGACAGCGGGATCGCCGACATGGACGGCGACCAGGATGCGTCGCACTCCAAGTCGCCGCGCCTCGACCTGGGCGACGATGACGACCTTGGCGGCTTTGGCAGTGATGCCGTGGGCGGCCGGTCGTTCGCCGCAGGCAACGGCACGGTGCTTGAGATTGGGGGCACGACGAGCTTTGGCGACGGCGACGGCGACGGCGACGGCGGCGGCGACGGTGACGGCGGCATGGGCCTGGGCGACCTCGCGGATGTCAGCAACAGCGCCGTTGCGGCCTCTGGCCCGCCTGTGTCTCTCGGCACCAAGCACGCCGTGCACATTCTGCGCGATATCTTCGGGCAGGAGGCGGCGGCGGCCGGCGGCGACAAGCGCCAGAAGGCGACGGCGGTGCTGCAGCAGGTGCTGCCGGAGGGCCGGGCGACCAAGGCGGATGCCACGCGCATGTTCTTTGAGTGCCTGGTGCTGGCGACGAAGGATGCCATCAAGATCGAGCAGCCGAGCGAGGCGCTGGGCGGGCCCATCCGGCTGCACAGCAAGCCTGCGCTGTGGGGTTCGTGGGCGGAGCGGGATGCCAGCGGGCAAGGCGAGGAGCAGTCCATCAGTGGCCCGGCTGCAGTGGCTGCGGCCGCATAGCGTCCATTTAGGGACTGCCTCACTCCCCAGTGCAACGCGCCGCAGTATGACGACACCACTCCGGTCGCTGCACGCACCTGTTTTCTTATATCCCGTCGTCTTCCCTCGCAGGGGGAGGGAGAGGGGGGGGGAGGGGGCNGGGGGGGGGAGGGGGCAGGGGGGTCCAGCATGCTATGACCAGTTGGCTTTTTGGGCATTTGTTTGTTTGTTTCTTTCTTGGCGCCTGTTTTGCAATTTTTTTTTCTTTTTTTTTTTACCAAGGATGGCTTTAAGGCGTTTGGATTGCCTTGTGTGTTTCTATACGAAAGATCCGGAACAGGAAAGGGTTGGCTTTTGATACCAGATCTCTTTTCTTTTTCGTTCTGTCTTGGATTCTTGGTTTGGTTGGTCTGGAAGTTGGAAGGATCGGGCCGACAGGGCTCTCTGTGTGGCAGTATGTTCCGAGGGGGGAGCGTGGTTGTCTCTGTATCCTTGTGTTTTGCGTTATTGGGGCCTGGTATGGAATGGTGTTGGCTGTCCTTTTCCTGGTTTCTCTGCATAGTCCCTCTTAACACTTGTTCCGAACTCGGTTTCCTGACGCGTGCTACACGTGATTTTCGCAGCCTTGTAACCCCACTAACGGAAGCGCCTGTTTAGTGCCTGCAGCAGCGGCCAACTGCGGGCTCTGCACCAACACCAGCACCACCAACACCAGACCCAACAACACCAGACCACCAACACCAGCACCACCAACACCAGACCACCAACACCAGCACCAGCACAAACACCAGCAAGCACACCCAACAGCGCACCATGGCCCCCTCCCCTCTGACCATTGCCACCAAGTCGGTCGAGCGCCTCGTCAAGGAGGAGTGCTTCTACCGCGCCGAGCTGGTCAAGCAGGAGGAGCGCGTCCGCCGCCTGGCCGCCGAGCTGGCCGACCCCAACCCGCCGGCGGACCTCGACCCCAACGCCGAATACGTGCTGCGGCAGGAGGTGTGTTTGTTTCCGTGTTTCCGTCCGCCCTTGCTTGTCCCGTCTCTAATGCGCCGCAGAGCCGTGCCGTGGAAGAGACCAAGGCCGTCTTCGCCCCCCTCAGGGAGCGCACCGTCGCCGCGCTCGACGTGCTCGAGGAGCGCATTGCGCTGGCCGAGTCGCACGATGCGGCCGTGACCGGCGGTGCGGGCAAGGCCGCCGTGGCCGATGAGCTGGAAAAGGCGCGGGCCGTGCTGCGCACCGGGCAGACGGCCGTGGCCAAGGATGTGTGAGTGAGTGAGAGACGGCAGCAGAGGCCACGAGGCCAGCAAGCAGTGTGGAAAAAGACGGAACGGCCCAGTAATGATATGACTCATTGTACGCTATACCAAACGCCATGCGGAAGGAAAAGACCAGAGAGGAAAAACGGCCACACGGCCAAGACCACGCCGCAGCTGCCTCACGTCGTGTCCATGGTGTCCCCGTCGGCGGCCGGCGGCGGCGACTCCTCGTCGGCCAGCTGCGGCATCCCGACCATCTCGACCATGTCCACGTCCGTGTCGTCGCCGTCCTGCATGTCGTCTACCGGGTCGACGGTCGTCGTGTTGGCCGCGGGCGTGTGGGCTGCGGCGGGCGTGGCTTCTCGGCTGCTGGCCGCACGGCTGGCGGCGCGGCTGCCTGCCCGTGAGGGGGTGTTGGCAGCCAGAGCGCCGGGCTTGAGCAGGCCGTCGTTGTCGCCGCCGTCGTCGTCGGCATCGGTCTGCGCCACCGCCGCTGCCGCCGCCGCCGCTGCCGTCTCTGGCTGTGGTGTTACCCGGCCGTCGTCCTTCGTTGCCGCCTGGGACGTGTGCTCTGTGTCGCCGCTGCCGCCG
>PCDN01000014.1:136254-151996 GCA_002778105.1 Ceratocystiopsis brevicomis
GCTGGCGTGGCTGCTCGTCTTCGCCACCGGCTTCCCGCCCGTGCTGGGCTACACGACGGCCTGCACCGTGGCCGGGTTCGTGTACGGCGTCGGCGCCGGCTGGGCGATCGCCGCGTCGGCCAACGTGGCCGGCAGCCTGGCCGCGTTCGTCGCCTGCCGCGGCGTGCTCGCGCCCTACGTCGGCCGCTTCGTCGGCGCCGACGCGCGCTTCGTCGCCCTCGGCCACGTGCTGCGCCGCGACGGGCTCTGGGTGCTGACCGCCGTGCGCTTCTGCCCGCTGCCGTACAGCCTCAGCAACGGCTTCCTCGCCACCGTGCCGACCGTCTCGCCCGCCGCCTTCGCCGCCAGCACCGCCCTGGCCTCGCCCAAGCTGCTCGTCCACGCCTTCCTCGGCCACAGCATGGCCCGCCTCCTCGAGGACGGCGCCCGCATGTCGCCCGCCGACAAGGCCGTCCGCTACGTCAGCATGGCCGTCTTCGCCTCCGTCGGCGCCGCCGTCGGCCTGCTCATCTACCGCCGCACCATGGCCCGCGCCGCCGACATCGCCGACGAGGAGGCCGCCCAAGAGGAAGGCCGCGCCGCCCGCCCCGACCGCCTCCCCCGCCCCGACAACGCCGACAACGCTCCCCTGCTCGACCCCGACGACGCCGACGTCGCCGCCCTCATGGACGACGACGACATCTCGCTCTGGGCTGCCGACCACCCCCTCGACCCCGACGCCAGCGTCCTGTCCCCCGGCGTCTACCGCGACGACGACGACGACGACGACGACAACGACGGCCCAGCAGCCCGCCGCCCCAAACCGTGATTTCGTTCTATTGCCTCAAGCACTGGCTGGCTTGCATCACTCTTTGATTTTCCTTTTGTCTTTCCTCGGGTGTTGGTGTTCTGTACCGCTGCTCGCGTTCCATGGGGTTTTCTTGCGTTTACTACACAATTCATACTGGGTTCATATAGCAGATAAATCAAGCATTCCATCGCGATCTCTGCTGGCTCTTGGCTCTCCCGGCCCAGAACCCGTGACACCGAAAGACAGAACCCAGGCCAAAGACGCCGTGTCCCAAAAGCAACGCAAAGCGGGAATCCCAAAGAAAATGGAAAAAAGACGCCTTCGCTAAAGGAGGTGCAAGAAACAAATCAGAACGAAGCAAAAATAAAACAGATATGCAGAAATGGTCTCGTTGTCCGTGACAGGCGTAAAGGCATAAAAAGAAGAGGGAAAGAGGAAACTGGCCAAGCCAAGAAAAAAAACAAACACAACACGGCCTCACCGACCCTGCATCGCCTGGAACTGCTGCAGAAATTGCATCGCCTGCTCCATGGAGTACCCGATAAACACCGGCCCCGTGAACACCATCTGCGCGCCGCCGCCGCCGCCGCCGCCGCCGCTGACACCGACAGACGGCACGCCAGCCTTGGGCGTGGCCAACGGGTCCGTGCCAGGGGGCGGGAAGCTGACAAACGCCGGCTGCAGCGGCGACGTCGGCACGGCCGGGTCCGGGCGACCGGAAGTCCCCCCCGGGCCCGGTGCGCGCGCTGTTGGGTCCGGCGTTGGGGCGCGAGCAGGGGTTGCCTCGGCCGCTGCTGCTCCGGCCGCCATGGGGCCGGGGCCGTGTGGCGACGACGCCAGCCCGGCAAACTTGGTGTGGTCAAACGGACACTTGCGCCCAGTGCCAGAGGGCATCGGCACCGGCGCCGCCGGCGGCGACAACGGCGGCGCGCGGTCGGCCTCGGGCAGCGCCGACATCGGCACCGCAATGCCCCAGGGCCGGCTCGGCGACTCGCCCACCCGCACCTCCTTGAACGGCCGGTCAAAGTGGCCTTCCCGCTCGTCGTCGCTGCCGTGCCTGCGTCTGCCTTCGTCGTCCAAGACGAGCGGATCGGCATCCCGTCTCGCCCCGTCCTGTTTCGCCCCGTCGACGCCGTTGCCGGTCGCGCTGGCCTGGCTCCTTTCGCTCCCGCGGCCTGGACTGCTGTCGCTGCCGCCGCCGCTGCCGCTGCCGTGCCCCGTCGTCGCGCCCGCCGCCGACACGTCCTTCGCCCACGTCTTGACCCGCTCGTGCGACGCGTGGTGCAACGCAGCCCGATCGACCGCTTCCAGCTCGAGGCTTTGCTCCAACGCCCCGGCATGGTCCCCGGCTTCCCCGAGCCCACCCCCACCGGAACCAGCATCGCCCGACGCCATCATAGGCTGGTGGAAGTGGCCGAGCCCCGAGATCATGTTGACCAAGCTGCCGTACTTGGCGTCGATCTTGCGGGTCTGCTCCTCGTTCTTGTTGTACCGTCGCAGGCAGATCGCGTGGCTCCGCGGCAGCTGGTGCTTGTGCGTCTCTACATAGTGCGCAACCTCCTCTGGCGAGTGCTGGTCCAGGTACCGAATCGGACACCGTACCGCACCGCCGCTGGAGGGTGCCGGCTGTGACGTGACCTCCTCAAACATGGCTGCACAAATCGGGTCGGCCGAGTGGTGGGGAGTCGGGTCCCCGGACGCCTCTCCGCGCTCCGCGTCAGCCGCTGTTCCCGTGGCAGAGCCCGCATTTTCCAGCGCCTGGCCAGCCACCTCCTCCTCTTGTTGCTTCTGCTGCTGTCGTTGTTGCTGCCCCTGGTGTTGGCCGAGCTGCTGCTCGAGCTGCAGCCTCTGCCGCTGAAGATGCTGTGCACGCTTTGCCGCAGAGAAAGGACAGTCCAGCACGCCCTTTTTTCCCTCCACGGTGAAGTCCTGCTCCATGGCCGTGAACGTCGACGTGGGCATCGTGTCCGAAGCCGTCTCTTTGCTGGACAGGCCACCGCCGGTGCCGCCGCTGGTCCCGGTGTGGGCGGCCGACAAGTGCTGGGCCGCACGCCGGCCGTCGCGGATCAGCAGCGCAATCTGATGCTGACTGCAGCCAACCTGTCTGCGTTTCGGCAGCGGCACGCACGTGCTGGGAACGGCTGGCTTGTGGAGGTCGGATGGCAGCTGCAAGTTGGCCAGTGTTTCGCTGATCTCGGGCGCTGCCACGGCATGCTGGTCGGCCAGCTGCTGGTACTAAGAGGGGGGGGGGGGGGGGGGGGGGGTCAGCCCGAAAGAAGCCAAGACAACGGGAGGGGAGCAAGGAGAAGCAAAGAGGATCAAGGGACCAAGGGAAAGACAGGGGGGAAGGAATCGTGTCAAATCAGAAAGTGGTAAATGTTGTCTATCGCGGTCTGCATAGCAGATCTCAAGATCTAGAGCTAATAATAACTTCATCATATGGACACGGGGGCAGGCTCAACAAGCAATAGAGCAATAGCACACAACAGACAACTCACCTGTTCTGCCGCAAACCGCAGCTTGTGCTCCAAGATGGTTTTCCGGTCGATCAACTCCTGCACCGAATCGGCCAGGGTGCTGAACGACTCGATCAGAGTCTGCGTGTCACTCTGTTGGCTCATCCCATGGGTTGGGCGGCGGAACGGCGACGTCGGGATGGTTGTGGCGTGGGAAAAAAGAAGGGGGGGAAAGGAAAAAAAAAAAAGAAGAGAAAACCTTTGCGTCTGTGGGGATAATTAAGATTATGTAACGCTCTTGCTTGTTCTTTCAGAACAATACAACAGGCAGGAGCAATACGGATGAGGATGATGATAGGAAGTGAGAACACGAAGAAAAGAGGAAGGAAAGGAGGAAGATGCCACGGAAGAAGGAAGGGGCGAAAAAACTGACTATGGGGATCCAGTTTCCCGCTAATGCTGGTCACATGATCGTCATACGAGTCTTGGCTTCCTATCGGAAAAGCATCGTCGTTGCAACCGGTCTGTCCATCTCTTATCGATCTTCTCAGAACCGTGGAGAACGGAAATCGGGCAGGAAACATAACAGAAAGCAGGACAGAAAACAAAAGGCGAAACCTGCCTGGAAACGTGAGGCGGCCTAAAACAAAACAAGCCCCCCGGTTCGCGCGTCGCCCGTCTCTCCTCACCTGCTCTGGTCTCACCAGAAATTGGGCCGGTTGGCAGCCGGGTCCGGGTGTTCTGCCTCCTTTCCCTTTCCCTTTCCCTTGCCGTCGCCCTCCTTCGGGCCCGCGAGCTCCGGTGCTGGGTATGCAGGACGCTTGGGGATGGCAGGACGCCGGCGGGGAGGGTGGGTGCCCTTCTTGGACGCGGCCACCGCCGAGCGATGACGATGGCAAGCCGCCCCTAGAGCTCTTGTCGAAACGATGCCGGACGCTCTCGGCCTAGACGGTGGGGGCCGCTTGGAGGAGGCGGCCGCTTCTTGGGGGGGAGGGACTCCCGAACGCGGCGGCCGATGGACCGGGCCCAGTCGCGGCCGCGCTGCCGCACCTCGGGATCCGCCAGCAAGCGCCTTTCGTTGCTGGCCCGGGCTTCGGCGACGGCCGCATTGACTTGCTCTGCGATCTGGCGCGTCGTCGCCGGGTCCTTGTTGGCCAGGAGCAAGGCTGTGCGGAGGAACATTTTGAAGCGCCAGAAGATCGGGCCCTGCTCTTTGGTCCTGCTGGGCAGTTCGTTGGGGAGCAGCCAGTCGTCGATGTCCACACATTTCGTGCCGTTTTTCGTGGAGCCAAAGCTGTTGACCCATCGCCCTTGCGGCCCTAGGGAGTCCCACATCAAGCATTCGGCCTCGTCTGGGCGCGGGAGGCGAAAGGCGTCGACCAGGCTGTCAGCCAGACGACCCAGATCGATCCGGTATTGGACGATCGCGAACAAGTTCCAGCATTTCATGTAGCCGCCACTTTCGAGGTTAGGCTGCGGGTTCCCCCTGGGCGCTGAACGTAAACTCTTGCCAATGGACGTTCCGGTATAATCGCCTGCCAAGAACGTCCATCATTGTGTTGCAGAAGGAATCGTACGTGAGGCTCTGCATCTGCGTCGGGTTCTTCGGCTGCAGGCACTTGGGCTTGTCGTCCGTGCTGCCTGGTGCAATGCGCTCCTCGTCGGGAAGAAAAGCCAGCCGCCCGAATAGCAGGCCGTCGTGACCAGTGTCAGCCGTACGTGCGGCCCGGCCGCCTCTTTCAGATGCTCGAGCGAAGTATCCCTCGTCGTCCATCTCTTGCGAAGTGGACGAGGAACGCGAGTTGTCGGCCCTGTTGAGCGAATCGTCCAGGCCGAACCGGTTCTTGAACCCGTGGCAGAAGACCAGGAGCAGGACGTTCCCGTCATCTTTCACGGCCGCCTGTGCGGCTTTTCTGATCTCGTGGCTGAACCGTTTGTTCCTCTCCGAGGGCCTCGCCAGGTCCGGCTTCGTGAGCTCTCCATTTTCGATGAGCTCTTTGCTCAACACCACCTTTCGCTCCTGGTATGGGTTTTTATGGAGGAAATTGCCGTCCTTTTGGAGGAGAACCCAAGCAAACGATCTTTTCTGCTCGGGGCTGTGGAAGGAGACATACCGCAGCTGTGAGCCATGTTTGGCTTGCGCCCTGGCCTACGAAGACAAGGCTTCCAGGCGGAGGGGGACCGGAGAACAAAAAGCGACAAAGAGAAAGGAAAGCCTGGTCGCGCCCCCGAACGATTGTCAGATGTGCGACTGGGCAGTTGATCGTGTTAAAGCCTGGCTAGGCCACGCAGCCAATCATGCGCATCAAGTGGAGTCGGGGTGGATACGGTATCTTACAACTTTATATGGTGGAGGCCGAAACGTGACGCACAGCTTTAGAGGGTCTGTCTAGCCCTGTCTGGGTGGCAAGATACAACCGAGCTGATGGTGAATGAGCATTCAGTTGTTTCACAAGACAGTTTTTTTTAGGGGGGGTCTTCCAGCAAACGAGGAGAAAACGCACTGCACAGCTGTCCCAGAAGCCAAGCGCGTTTGTCTCTCAGACAGTCAATGGATGCTGCCTAGCTGGAGACCACGAAAGCGCCCTATTATCCAAACAACGCTGTCATCTCTGTGCAGATTGTTTCAGGCTTTCTTGGGCAGGGTCCATAGAATGCAGGTTCACGTCGTTTGCTTCGCAAACAGAATAACGTCCCTATGCCAGATTCACGATCTATACTCCGAATCTCGATCCGTGGAGAAGCGGGGCGTGTGGGGGTCGCAGCAGGGGACGTTGCTAACCCCCTGCGCAACGGTATCGAGGTTGCACAAAGGACAGAGATGGGGGCAGATGGTTTTGCTTCCGCAACGGCAGCGCATTGTGTGACAAAAGACGCGTCTAGGAACGGCAGTGGGACTGCGCCTTTTCTAACTCTCCGAGAGCAGAAGACCGTCGCCGACCGACTCGCCCTGCTTCTGGCGCAGCGGCAGCACGCGCAGCGCCTCCTCGGCGGCCTTGACGCCGCTCAGCAGCATGGCGCCAAACGTCGGGCCCATGCGGTTGGCGCCGTCGGCCTCGGACAGCTCCATGCCGCCGACGACGAGCCCGGGCACGATCTCGCGCGTGTTGCGCACAATTGCGTCCTCGGCCGCCTGCATGTCGAGCCCGCGCATGCCGCCGAGCGCGGCCACGGCCTGCATGCTGACGAGGCGCTTGACGCTGAAGGCGCCCATGGGCCCGTCGTGGCCCGTGGTCGAGATGACGACGGGCGCGTTGATCGTGTTGGGATCCATGCACGACTGATCATCGTGGTGCTGCGATACGAGCGTCCAGTTGGTGACGACGCCGGCGATGCGGATTCCATCGGCATCGCCACTCGTCCGCGTGATCAGATCCTCCACCGCCGTCGCGTTGAACAGCTTGATGTTGGGGAACTGCAGCACCTTGCTCAGCACCGTCGCCGTGAACAGGCTGGCGTGCTTGACGACGACAAAATGGCCGCTCGCGTCCTCCTCGTACGGCACGCCGACCTCGCGCAGGAACGCGTCGGCCGGCTTGCGCAGCACCATGGCCGAGAACAGCTGGCCGCCCAGCCAGGCGCCGCCGCCGGGCGCGACGCCGGCCTCGATCAGCGCAATGCGCAGGTCCGGCCGCAGCTTGCCCAGCGTGTAGGCCGCGCTCAGGCCGCACGAGCCGGCGCCGACAATGACAATGTCGGCCTCGGCGTACGCGTCCAGGTCGGCAAAGTAGCGGCGCGTCATGGCGCGCGACACCTGGCTCTCGCGGATGGGCGCAAACGAGAAGTCGTCCCAGTGACCCATGAGCGCGGCCACGTCAGCGGTCAGGGGGGAGGCCGTGGTGGTCGTGGTCGTGGCCGTTGCTGTGGCCTTGGCCACCGAGGCGTCGGACCTCTCCTCGACGGATACAGCAGAAGGGGCCATGGCGATGGGGATGAACGTTCTTAAAAACGGGATGGACGGTATAGGAGGCAATCGACTCTCGACGATGTTTCCTGCAAAGAGAAAAGGTTAGGATAAAAGATCCATGGCAAGATGCCAGGGACAGGGGAGAGCAAGCATGATCCTTTCGCTGGTATTATCCAGATCAAGTTTCGGCCGTATGTTCTCAGCCGTGCTGCCTTGGGGCCGACTGGCGAAACTACCAGTCGGCCCAAGACAACAGGCACCGGCTCATGCCTGTATGTGCCCTTTCAAAAGCATACAGATACCCGACGACCCGTCGTCGCCGGGACGGCTCATCGTTTCTTGATGGGATGCACAGCGAAGAGAGCCATGGCTGTTGCTCCGAGGGCAGCCATACAGGGGGGTCTGCCGGTTAGTGTGGGGGAAGAAGGCTGGTGGGAGGGGAAAGGGGGGGGGGGGATTGCAAGATACCAAATCGTGTTGTGGAATGGAATACGGTTGGTGAAGAGAAAGCGAAGAAGAAAAGAAGAAGAAAAAAAACGTCTGGGGAAAAAGAGGTTGGGGAAATGCCCTTCGATGGACTCTTGTGCGTGCATCGGAAACAAAGCACGTGGTGGGGGGGAGGAGGGGGGAGGGGAGGGGTAGCACGGCATTAGGCTGGAAGCAGAGACGCGACGGCGGCACCTTCTGTTTTTGGATCGTTGGTGTTACTGCCTTTTGCGGAAGGGATCTTACAGTATCTTACTCCGTACGTTGCATGTATCTCCTGTAGCTCCGTCGACGTGTCCTTCTTCCTTGGTTCACATCCACCCACAGGCATGACCACCACACCCCTCCAACACCGCCCATCGACGCCGCCCGTGGCGATCGCGCCGGCCACGCTGGTGCAGGCGCGCGTGCACCGCGTGCCGGGCCCGTTTACCGTGGCGGAGCTGCTGTTTGACGTGCCGCTTGACCACCGGCATCCAGAAGGCGAGACGCTGCGGCTGTTTGGGCGGGCGGCGCTGCAGAGCACGCAAGGCGCGGCGGGGGCGGCGGGCGAAGCTGGGAGCAAAGCCCGGGCGGCGGGGGCCAACCGACCCGACGACCGCTACCACCTCATCCCGCACCGGCCGTGGCTGGCGTACCTGGAGGGCGGGCCCGGCGCGGGCCAGCGCGAGCCGCAGAACAGCGCGCTGACGCGGCCGCTGCTGCAGCGCGGATACCAGGTGCTCTTCCTGGACTACCGCGGCACGGGCCTGAGCACGCCGGTCAGCGCGGCGGCGCTGCAGGCGCGCGGCGACGGGTCGGCGGCGGCGCAGGCGGCGTACCTGCGGCGGTTCCGCGCCGACAGCATCGTGCACGACCTGGAAGCGGTGCGGCGGTGCCTGGCGGGGCTGTCGGGCGGCAGCAGCAGTGGCAGCGGTGGCGCTGCCGCTTCCGCCGCCGCTTCCGCCGCCGCGGACACACCGTGGTCGCTGCTGGGCCACTCGTTTGGCGGGTTCGTCAGCCTGACGTACCTGTCGTTCTACCCGGAGGGCGTGCGCGAGGTGTTCCTGAGCGGCGGCCTGGCCCCCATTGCGCGCGGGCCCGACGACGTGTACCGGGCCACGTACCGCAAGGCGCTGCAGCGCAACGCGGCGTACTTCCGCAAGTTCCCCGAGGACGCGGCGGCGCTGCGGCAGATCGCGGCGCACCTGGACGCGCAGCCCGGCGGCCGGCTGCCGCTGCCCGGCGGCGGGGCGCTGACGACGGCGCGGCTGCTGACGGCGGGCTACCTGTTTGGCTTCCACGGCGGGCTGGACTCGACGCACGCGCTGGTGCTGCGCATGCGGCTGGACCTGGCGCGGCCGGGCGGGGTGCTGACGCGGGCGACGCTGGTGGCGGCCGAGCAGAGCTTGCCGCTCGACACGCTGCCGCTGTACGCGCTGCTGCACGAGGCGATCTACTGCAACGGGCCCGGCGTGGCGTCGCGGTGGGCGGCGCAGCGCGTGGGCGAGGCCATGGCCCAGTACGGCTGGCTGCGGGGCGAGGGCATCCTCGAGCCCCCTCCTGCGGCGGCAGCGGCGGCAGCGGCGGCGGACGGGCCGCACGTCGCGCACCCGTTTCTGAGCGGCGAGATGATCTACCCGTTCATGTTCGACACGTTCCCCGAGCTGATGGCGGTCAAGGAGGCGGCGCACCTGCTGGCGGCGCACGACGCGTGGGAGCCGCTGTACGACCTGCGGCGGCTGGCGGCGAACCGGGTGCCGGTGTATGCGGCCAGCTTCGTCGACGACCTGTACGTGGACGCGGAGCTGGCGCGCGAGACGGCGGCGCTGGTCGGCAACGTGCACGTGTACGAGACCAACGGGCTGTACCACAACGCGCTGCGGGCGCGGGCGGACGAGGTGCTGGCGCAGCTGTTCCGGCTGCGGGACGACAGCCTGGACTAGGGGGGGAGGGGGAGGAGGAGGAGGGGGAGGAGGATGCGCGCAGCGGCGCGACCGGCGCGACCGGCGAAAAGGTGTAAATCGGTGCAGTTGAATCGACATGTANGAGGAGGAGGGGGAGGAGGAGGAGGGGGAGGAGGACGGCGCACAGCCCAAGAGAAGCAAGGCGGGCGTGGAGCGAAGCCGGCGTTGACAAGGGAGCCAAGAGGAAATGAAAAGAGAAAAAAAAAAAGAGAACCATCAAAGCGAAAAACCCGCTGCCACACCGCAGCGAGCACGTCGGCCGCGCCCGGTCGGTCGGCCGTCCCGCCCCCTGCAGAAATCGCGCTAGGGCGAGTTCCACTTGGCCGCCTGCCGCTGCCGCGCGAGCCGCCCAAATTACGACGTCTCCTTGTCCTTGTCCTTGTCCTTGTCCTTGTCCTTGTCCTTCTCCTTGTCCTTCTCGTCCTTTCTCTTCCCTTTCTCCTACCCCCCACCATGCTCTCCGACAAAGACGCCCTCGAGATCGCCCTCGCCGAGGCCCAGAAGAGCTTTGACGAGGGCGGCGTGCCGGTCCGTCTGTCTTTTTTTTCTTTCCAGCTTTTCCTTTCCAGCCTTTTTTTTCCTTCTCCCCTAACCCCGACCCCAGATCGGCGCCGCCCTCGTCGCCGCCGACGGCACCCTGCTCGGCAAGGGCCACAACCAGCGCGTGCAGCTGGGCTCGGCCATCCACCACGGCGAGACCAGCGCGCTCTTCAACTCGGGGCGCCTGCCTGCCACCGCCTACAAGGGCAGCACCATGTACACCACGCTGTCGCCGTGCGATATGTGTAGGTGGTGTCCCGGGGTTTCCCCGCCCCTGCTCGCACCCACACCCAGCCACTGACTGACCCCCAGGCTCCGGCGCCTGCCTCCTCTACGGCATCCGCCGCGTCGTCATCGGCGAGAACCGCACGTTCCTCGGCGCCGAGAGCCACCTGCGCGCCCGCGGCGTCGTCGTCGACGTCGTCGACAGCGCGGCCTGTCGCCAGCTCATGGACGCCTTCATCGCCAAGAGCCCCGAGCTCTGGAACGAGGACATTGGCGTCGAGGAGCGCGTCTACTCCAAGGAGGGGCACCAGGCGTGATGGGATGCGATGGTTTGAATAAAGAATTTTCCCTGACCACTCCCATCCGAACGGTAGACCTGCTCGCGCATGCACCACGCCGCCGTGAAACAGAACAAACCCGTATGCCAACCAGCCATGCCGTCGCAGCATGGGGTACATGAATCCCAAACCCAGACCGCCCAGAAAGGAGCAAAAAACAAGAACAACAAAAAACAAAGCGAAACGGAGAAAGAAAAGAAAACAAGATCGAAAAAAGAAAAAAGAAAAAAAATACAAACAAATCCTACGACAGTAGATTCCGCAGCGCTGGGTTCGAGCTCGCAGAGCTGCCGTTCCGCGGCTCGCTCGGCCGTGGCGGCGCCGGCGACGACACCCCCCGGCTCCGGCCCAGCATCGTAAAGTCCTCGCTTGTCGCATTGCTCGCATTCGCCGGTACCGCCGCAAACGGCGACGACCCCGACCCCGACCCCGACCCCGGACGCTGCGGGTGCAGGATCTGCGCAAACGGGTGGCTCATCGGCGAGTGCGAGTGCGAGTGCGAGTGCGGCCCCGACGACGACGAGGATGTCGTTCCGTACCGCCCGTGACTGCTGCCAAAGCCCGGCCCCGTGTTGTCCGACAGCGGACCCGGCGACCGCGGCTGTCCGTTCAGAAGGCCCTGTCCCAGGTACCCGTTGCTGCCGCTGGTGCCGTTGTGCGGGCCGCCCAGTGGTGGCGGCCGCAGGTTCATCAGCGGCTCGCGACGCGGCGGCAGTGCTGATGCTGATGCTGGTGCCGGTGCTGGTGCCGGTGCCGGTGCTGGTGCCGGTGCCGGTGCCGGTGCCGGTGTTGGTGCTGGTGCCGGTGCCGGTGCTGGTGCTGGTGCTGGTGCTGGTGCTGGCCGCAACATCCCAGACGTGCACCTTCTTGTCGGTGCCGGCGGCGGCGGTCCGCCCGCTGGCTGTCGCCGCCAATCCGTATATGCAGTCGGCGACGATGGCCCGCCGTGGTACGGGTGCACCGGTTGCAGCGGCGGCGGAGGGCCTCCCGACGCCCGCTCGGCTCCGGCGGAAATGTGCGGGCCGTGGTATGGGTCCGCCAGCCGCAGAACCGGGCTCTCGCTCGACGGCGCCCGCATCGACAGCGGCGGCGGCGGCGGCGGTGCTGCGGCACTCTGGTGCGGTGGCAGCGGCGCCACTGGCCCGGGCGGAGACCCCATCGACGACGGCCAGTAGCGCGTCATTTCCGGCGACCGCGACCAGGTCCCCAGCACGCCAGAGCCCGTGTTCAGCGGGTGCCGTGCACTCGGTGGCGCTGCCACATACGACAACGAGGGCCGCCGAGGCTCTGGCTGCGGCGCCGGCGGTGGCTCGGCGTACCGTTGCGCGTAGGGCGCGTGGTGCTGCTGCTGGGCATGGCGGAGCGGCGCCGGCGCCGGCACCGGCGGCGTAGCAGACAGAGGCCCGTGTGGCTGCGCCGGCGGCGGTGCGTGCATATGCTGTGTCGACACGTGTGGCGGCGCCAGTCGCTGCAGCGGCTCGCCGTACAGCTCCTCTTCGGCCTTGACCACCGACCGGCCCAGGCTCACGGGGCTGTAGCTGTGCTCGTGCGGCCCGAGACCGTTGCTGAGACTGTGCCCGTGCCCGTGCCCGTGCCCGTGCCCGTGCCCGTGGCTGCCGTAGCCATTGCTCTGTCGGCCCGCATCGCCGTGGCCCATGTGCGGTGACGGGTGCCGCCCAGCCTTCCTGCACTTGTGGCACTGGAAGCTGCGCTGGGCCACAAACTTCTGTGCCTCCATCCCCATCTTGCCGTAAAACCCGTTCGTCAGCTCCCGCTCCTGTGCCGCGTCGATCTGGTGCCACTTGGGCGTCACGTCCGTGCCGCACGTAATGCACACTTTGCCGCCCGGGCGCCGCGTCTCCGGCGTCGCTTCGCGGCTGTCCGCGTTGCCGTTGGGGTACGACGAGCTCCGCGCGCTGCCGTTGCTCCTGGCTTGCTGGTTGCTTTGGCTGGTCCCGGCCGCGGCCGCCACAGCTGTCGGCCCGCTCTTCTGCGAGCCCGTCTCCAGCCCGGCCCCGTTCATCTTGGCCGCCAGCGTCAAGAGGTTGGCCTTGCGCGCGCACCCCTTGAGCGCCAGGTCCGTTTGCTTGTAGTGGTTGACGTAGCACGCCATCGCCGTCATCTTGACGCCGTTCTGCTCGACAATCTCGTGCATCAAGTGCGCCGAGCTCTTCAGTGGAACGTGCTCCTTGCACCAGATGGCGGCCGTCAGCTGCCCGCTGGTGCCGCTGACCGTCACCACGTTGGCCTGGTCACGCCGCGAGCCCTTGACGGGGACCAGATCGAACCCGAACATGTGTCCCGCCTGGTGTGCGCACTCGGCATGATACAGCGCGCGGCACTGGTAGCAGGACACGCAGGCGCCCTGCGCCTTGTTGCAGACCCGGCACACTTCCGCGTACCGAGCACGCGGGATGGAGGAGATGCCCTCGCTCGGCCCGAGCAAGCTGGCCTCGCCAAACTTGACTTCCGGCGTCCAAACAGCACACGTCACATGAACCCAGTTGTTGTCTGCTGTGCGCTTGAGAGCCTCGCGAGGGTCGACTGGCTTGTTGAGTTCCTCCTGGCGGCGGCGGTAGTACTCGGCGGCCTTCTGGGCCTGCTCATAGCGCACGCGCTCCCGCTCGCGGTCCTTCTCCGACTTCTTCTTATGCGAGGACCGCGAGGGCTCAACAAGCTCGTGCTCCGTGTGCTCAACCGGGCACAGGACACAGTGGTAGTCGATCGAGTACTTGGCACTGCGGTCGTTCGCACACATGTCGCACGACCACTTGTAGGCCGCGCGGGTAGCCGGGATGCCGTAGCAGCTCCGGTGCACTGTCAGTCGGCAGTCGCGGCAAGTCAGGCGGTCGTCTCCTGGCGCCGCCGACTCCATCTGGTAGCAAATGGCACACGGCAGTTGCCTTGGCTCGGGGACCTTTGGCGCGGCTGGCGAGGCAGCAGCAGGTGTCGATGCCTTGCTGCCGCTTGCCGCTGCTGTGGACGCTGCTCCTTTGTCTTTGTCTGCTGCAGCATGCGTCGATGCTGTCCCCGACGCTGTGGCGGCACCGGCCGCGGACCTATCCCGTCTTCTGCTCGACGACGCTGTTCCGGACACGGTGTTACTCGAGGCTGAATCAGACGTGTTGAGTTCGGTCTCCTTGTCGCCCGCTTTCAGCTTCTTGCGGGCTGGTTCCGACGATGCCGCTTTTGATCCGCTCTTTGGACGCGACGTGCCGTGGGTTGCCTCGGTCAAGCGAATCATTTCCTCTGCTGCGGCGATTTCCTTCATGAGTTCCTCGTCGAGCTTGCGCTTGACCAGCCTGGTGCCCGTGCTGGCAGCCTTGGCCACGAGGGCCTCCACGTCCTCCCACTGCACGCCATAGCGGCGCCACAGTTCAGCACAGCGCCGGCACAGCGCCGAAACGTACTGCTGGTTGGTCGGGTTCTGGCTCCGGTCGCGGTGCGAGCCCCGGTTGGCCCCTGCAGCAAGCGATTCTGCAAGAACCGGAACAGGGGCTGCGTTGGGCGCACGGCGCCATTGCCGCGACGTCTTGGTATGGCAAAATTTGCAGTTGAACTGGCGCTTCATGCCTTCAGCCTTATCTGTGTCATAGGCCGAGTCGTCGTAGTCGTCAGCCACATCGTCTTGAATCTTGCTGGCGGCTGCCGCCTCGGCTTTCTTGGCCTCCTTGGCCTCCTTCTTGCCCTTGCGGCTGGCGTTGTCGCCCCAGACAACCTTCCCACGGTCGGATTTTTTCCACGTGTAGTAGTACCGCACAATGTTTCCGTAAAAGACCGTCTTGACGTGTCGTGTGACGAGACTCAGTTCAGAGCCGAATTTGGCGATGGCTTCTTCGAATCGCTTTTGCTCGGCAGAGTTGAGGAAGGGCTCTTTGAAATCGCTAGGCTTCTTCCGAGCCAACTCCTTGAGCGCTTTCGCGGCGTCGAAGTCGTGACGGAAAAGCAGGTTCGCGGCCACATCGTACAGGTTGGTCGACCGCGTTGGGATTCCGAGCTTGGGAGCGAGTGCCACGGCATCAGCCATGTACTTGTCGATTTCCTTGTGCATCATTGGCGGGGCCTGACTGGTCTCGCTTTTGCTGCTTTCCGGGGCCTTTCCGTCGGCCGACGCCTCTGGGGGATCAATGTCCATTTTCGATTCGGCATCGGTAGTCGAGTCGGCAACCTCGTCCACCGTGATCGGCTCAGGCATAGCGGGTTCGGCCGGAGGGTTGTACTGGAGCGTCGAGGTGCAGCGTTTGTCTCCTTCGTCGTAGTCCCCGCCTCGCTCGATGTAGCCCGGGGGGGTTTCCTGAACCCATTTCGGCCGCTTTTCGCACTCCTTCTCGTATGCCGCCAGTGCCTCCTTGTTCTGGCGTGCCTCCCGGCGGGTGGCCTTCTTGATGTCAGGTGGCATGACGTACTCAACAGGCCGGCCATACCAGGGCCCGACAACGGCCTGGTGGCGTGGGCCTACACGCGTTGCGGCGCGCGGGTAAATTCGGTCGTCGTAGTCGAGAGCATCCTCGACCTTGCAGTGCATGCCTAGGTAGCGGTAGGGCCATAGGCTTGCCTGGTACTGTTGCTCAGCTGTGGCGGGCGGATGGATGTCGTCATCGGCATCTGGGCTCGTCCGGGTGGTGTCCGGGTCGACGGCGTCTTCGTCGTCGTCGTCCATAAGCTCGTCGTCGTCGGCGGCAGCGCCGGTAGCCGAGCCAGTCGCGGAGCCTTCCGGGACACGGCCATCAATGACATTTGGCGTGTGACGGGCCTCTAAGAGACGCTCCTGGGCACGACTGCAGGCGGCACATGACCAAGCGAAACCACGTGATGGTTTCTTCAGCAGGGGTGGACGCACACAGCTCATGTGGTAGGTCTTTTTACAGACGGCACAGTCCACCGAGTTGTTGCTGTAAAGTGGAGCAGTTAGCGCCTTGTTCGCGTCCCAGGCGGGGCTAGCCTAAAAAAGCAATAACGGGTGGAGCGGCTGCATGACAGGAAAGCAAAACAGAGAAGGGGGAAAAATCTCAAAAAAAGAGAGCCAATAAAGGCGAGAAAATTAGGGGTGGGGG
>PCDN01000014.1:178896-189193 GCA_002778105.1 Ceratocystiopsis brevicomis
GTGCGGGTGCTGCTGTGCCTCCGGCTCCGGCTCCGGCTCCGGCTCCGGCTCCGGCCTCCATCCGCTCGCCTGCCGTGCTCCCCGGCACGTCGTCCCCGTCCCCGCCATCCATCTGGTGCATCCCCCGCAGCGCGCGGCACACGCCCAGAAACAGGCGCAGCAGCTGCCGCTCGGAAAAGTGCGCGTGGTTCACGAGGTTCGCGTTGATCATGTCCTGCAGCGTGCCGCGGCGGTAGTACGGCAGCAGGATGTACACCGTCTTGGCCGGACCGCTGTCGCCGATCCCGCCATCACCACCGGCCCCCCTGTCCGTCTGCACGCAGTCGTCCACGCTGTGGATGATGCCGTCCGCGTGCGCAAACAGGCGGTACGCCTCGACCTCGCGCATCGCCTGCGCCACCGACTCGGCCCCGAACGGGCACCGGATGTTCTTGAGCGCGTACAGCGCCGCAGACGCCGTGTCCTGCACCAGGTACACGTACGAGAAGCCGCCCTTGGGACACGTTAGCTGGAGACAAGCCGAAGGCGGAAGCCTGCGCGGTGCCGTGCGCGCCTTACCTCCCCCAGCAACCGCAGGATCTTGTAGTTGCGGCCGTTGATCTTGAGCTGCGGCGTGCTCGGGAAGCACGCCAGGCAGCTGCCCATCGAGTAGAGCAGGTCGAGCAGCGTGCTGGCCATGGTGTTTTTCGTCGGGCACGCGTCGTCGTCGTGCGATGGATAGCCCTCTCCGTCAGGGGGGGGGGGGAAGGGAATTGGACAGCATGGCAGCATGGCAGCCAGCTGCAATTACAGTGGGGACCGACCGATGCCTGGCGGCCGCGTTGCTCCAGTGGAGCCGGTTGCTGTGGCTGTGCACCACACATGACTGTGCACCGCCACACGAAGTACCGACTGTGCACCGCCACACGAAGCACCGACTGTGCACCGCCACATGACGTCTACGAGTACTCCCGTCCTCTCCGTCCTCTCCACGAACGTGTGCTTTCCTATGCTGAGCTCACCGCCCCCGCGCCGCCTCCTTCACCGCCGCCCCGTCCCGCACCAGCAGCCTCACCTTGCCCTCCCCGATCTCGACCCCCTGCGCCAGCATGTCTGCTGCTGCCGCTGCTGCCACCGCTCCTGCTCCTGCTCCTGCTCCCCCTGCTCCCCCCCCCCGCGCCAGCGACCTGTCCCAGCTGCGCGCGTCGATCCCCAGGATCCCCCCCATGCTGTTGCGGTCGCTCGGCACCGAGAACTCCCGGTACGCGTACCGCCACTCCTGCAGAAACTGCCGCACCGCCTTGCCCACCTTGTCCTTGCCGTTCTTGCTGTGGTGGCCCGTGCCCGTGATCGCGTACACCGGCCGCGCCTCGCGCCCGTGCGCCAGCAGCGCCTCCTCCAGGTACTCCACCGCCTCGTCCGCGTGCAGGCCGTGCAGGTCCACGTAGATCTCCCCGCCGCCGCCGCCGCCGCCGCTGTTCGCCCGCTCGTACAGCTCGCGCGCCGCCTCCCGGTGTGCCTTGCGCATCAGGTCGTTCTCGCTCTGGCCCCGCAGGCTCAGCGCCTTGGCCGCGCGCGCGTCGTTGCGGTTCCACGCTTGGGCGGCACTGTAGGCCGGTGTCAGTGTCAGTGGATAGTCAACGTCCTGCCACGGCCCCCCATACGAACCTCTGCAGAAACTTGTTGCGCAGGCCGCCGTGCTTGATCGCCTCCTGCCGCGCCTTCAGGTACGCCTTGTTGACCCGGTCGCCCGTCTCCAGCCAGGGAATGTGCTTCGGCGGCGCAATCGCCCGCGCCGCCGCGCTGTTCTCGTTGCCGCCGCCGCCGCCGCCGCCGCCGCCGCCGCCGCTGCTGCTGCTGCTGCTGCTCCTCAGCACCGCCCCGTTGCTCCGCATGTTCAGCACCGGGCTGCCGTTGCGCAGCGCCTGCTTGCCCCACCCCGGCCCCGGCGACGGCGACATCTTGACAATGTCCGCCAGCGAGCTCGGCACAAACGTCCCGCTGCCGCCCTCCTTGTGGTGCTGGTGTCCGTGCCCGCCGCGCTTGCCGTGGTGCTTTTTTCCGCTGCCGCCCGCCCCGAGACCGGCAGACGCCGCCTTAGCCTGGCCGAGCGACGGGAACGCCTCCGTGTCGTCAATGGACGGCGCGATCTGCGCAATGTCTCGGTTCCGGCTCGACGCGTGCATCTGGTGCCGGCTGCTCGGCCGTGACCGCGGCCGCAGGGCCACATCCACGCCACCGATGCCGCCGCCGCCGCTGCCAAGAAAGCCGGGCAGCTTGAACCCGGGCGGCGGCGGCGTCCGGCCCATCGTGTAGTTGCCCCCCCCCGACTGAAAAAACGGCAGCTGTTCCGGTGTCGTCGGCTGTGGCTGCTGGAGCACGGGAAAGGCGTTGGGGTCGTTGATCGCCGGCAGTGTGTACTGCTGCAGGGGCGGCGTGTTGGCGCCGTCCATGACCAGACGACTCATCAGATGGGCCGGGTCGTGCGAGAACACGCACGTGTTTCCTGCCAGGCAGTTTCCCGTGACCCAGTACCTGTCGGTTAGCGGAGCACCCCCAGAGACCAGAGAAAAGAAAGCCAAGACAGCAAGAGAGCACGCCCAATACGCACTTGCACAGATGGTTGTTCAGGTCGTGGCTGAACCGGCAGTCAGCCCGGAGGCACTGCCCTGTCGACAGAAAAAACTTGCACAGCACTCCCGACCTCTGGTCGGCCGCCGGCGTGCTGGGCCGGAAATCCGGCGTCGGCACCTTGCCCACCATCAACAGGCCGCCGCCGGACAATTCATCCACCGACGACGCAATCGATCCAGACGTTGGCGCCATTGTCGTCACAGCGCCGGCGGGGAAGAAGATCGAGTCGTCGGGCGACGAGGACCGCTGGTGCTGCTCTTGCTGCTGCTGCTGCTGCTGCTGTTGCTGTTGCTGTTGTAGCTGCTGCTCTTGCTGAAGCTGCTGCTCCATCATCGCCGCAATCGTCGCCCCGAGGTCGTAGCCGTGCGCGTCCAGCGCGGCGTCAATCTCCTCGTCGCTGCGCGCCGGGCCCAGGATCGACCGCAGCATGTCGTACGGCGTCATCTCGGCGTGCTGCGACGATGGCGACGACAGCGAGAACTCGGGCGCTGCGGCGTTGAGACCGCTGCCTGTCATCGTCGGCGTGCCTGCACCTGGTGTCTTCGGCGTGCTGCCTGGCGTGCCGCCGATCAGGGCGCCACCGCCGCCGAGCGACGATGTCACGCTCACCGCATCGTCGCTGACCAGCCAATCGACGTTATCGGTTTGCTGGGTGTCGCCCGAGATCTCGGCGGCCGGCGTGGAGTCGCTCGCAAACTCGTAGGCGTTGAGGCTGGGGCTGTGCGGAATGGCGGGCGGGATGGCGGGCGTGGCAAAAGCCAGGCGCGGCGACGGGCGCGGCGAACCAAACGGGGACGCGGCCGCCGACCGGTTGACACGCGAAAAGAGCGGCGGCGGCGTGGCAAAGGCGGCCGACGCGGCCGACGCAGCCAGCACGGATGGCGGCACGTAGCCGGCCGGCGCGAGCGGGCTGACACCGAGGCGCGGCGAGCCCGACAGCGGCGTTTGCGACGACGAGTGGTAGCCGGTGCTCACGCCGGACGTGGGTCCGCGCCACGACGCCGGCGACGGGCGCCGCAGGATGGTCTGGCGGATGGGCGGTGGCGACGTGGCGCTGCCGCCGCCCTCACGGAAGCGCCACATGGCGTCCAGCACGGCATGCTCGAGGGCCTGGCCCTGCAGGGCGGTGGCGGCCTTGAGCAGCGTCTCGAGCTTGTCGATCTTGTCTTCCTCCTCGAGAGAGGCGTCCTGCAAAATAGGGAGGCAGAGGTCGTAGGTTTCGTCGGAGACCATCTTGACAGAAGGGAAGAAAAAGGACAAGAGAAATGAGGTCAAGGGAAAAAATAAAGGGAAAGTAAGGGATGAAAGAGATCACGGGTTGCTTCACAGGCCGTTGTCACTCCTCCAAAGTGTCTTAGATGGCGTCACGTCGTTGTCTCGTAAGGAAATAGAAGCCGTCGGAAGGAGGGGCGGAGGGGGGGGGGTGTAGATGCCAGACGGATGCAAAGGGAGGTCATTGAACACAGGAGACAAATCGAAGGGATGACGGGTGCATCGTGAGAGCTGACGAGTTAGCAGGAGCACAATGCAAGACGAATAGGATTCCAGGACGAGAAATAACGCACAGGCAACCAGGAAAAGGAATGAGAATCAGCGAAAAAGAAGAGCCCAAGAGAAGCAGACGACGGAAGAAGAAAAACGAAGGAATCGAGCTCAAAAAGAACGAAATAAACAAAAAAAAAAAAGCGAGCCAGACGCAGAGGCTGGAAAGAAATGGGACAAAAAGACACAAGCCAAGAGAGCAAAAACGCTGCACGGACACGATCGCGGCCGGGAAACAGAGTTGGAGGAACGGGCGGTTGTGATGGGTTCACGGCAGTCGTGCGAGTACGGGGGAGGTTAAGATGCGATGCTGGAGCTGGCGATGTCTGAGCGGCGCTTTAGTGGAGATTACGGAGTCCATATAGGGAGGGCCGTGACGTGGGGTCGACCAATTAGCGTGCGAGTCCCGGGTACGCCAGCGGTGGTCTTCCAACCAATCACGGCGCTCAGACGCCCGGGAGGAAGCCAGCCGGCATGCGCTACTGACTAATTGCTTAGTAACTAGCGCGTGTTGTTCTTGTTCCGCCTTCTTCCTCCTCCTCGAGGTCGTCGGCCGCGAACCCGAACGTGAACCCGGCGGTCGCCCGGGGGCGTTTGCCGTTGCAGGGGCCGTCGCCAACCTCCTCCTCCGCCGCCTTGCCCTCGACTCCCTCTCCTCGCACCGCGTCCCATGTGCGCTTGCGCCGCGCGTCGCGCCGCGCCAGCTCCGCCTGCGCCGCCCGCAGCGGCTCCGGATGCGTCTCGGCCAGGCGGGCGACGAACAGCGCATACGGATCGGGGACGGCCTTCGCATCGAAGCCCGTCACCTGGGCCGGCCGGTCGCGCAGGAAGCGCAGGACGGCCGCCAGGTGCGCGGGTGGCACAAAGTTCTGCGTCAGCGCCACGCCCGGCGCCAGGTTGACGACCAGGTGCCACCAGCCGCTGGGCACGTGCACCATCTCGCCGGGGCCGCACACGCCCTCGACGCACTGCGGGTGCGCGCGCGCAGCCGCGTGGAAGGCCAGCAGCCACTCGCCGATGCTCAGCGGGCTCGTCACCTCGCCCTCGTCCGCCGACACGAACACGCCCGGCACGCGCGCCGCCGGCGGGAACAGCACCCAGTACTTGGCGCCCTGCAGCACCGCGTTCCACGCGCTCGTGCCGTTGGGGTCCTTGTGGAAGGTTGAGCCGCTGCCGCGCGGGCCGACGATCAGCCAGCGGTGCGCGGGGCGCTGCGCACCCAGCACAGCGAACAGGTCGGGGCCGAAGAGGGGGGGCGCCGTGTAGGGCTCTTCGTCTGCGCCCTCCGCGTCCTTGGCCCCCCCCATCTTCTCGACAAAGCGCTTGTCAAACAGGTACAGCGGGCTCTCGTCCGCGTTGCGCTGCAGGTACTGGTCGTACACCACGTACGGCCAGTCGACGGCCTCGGCCCGGAACACCGTCTTCGCATGCCGCGCCCGCAGCGTGTCCAGCGACCAGGCCCGCAGCGCCGGCCACGCCCGCACGCTCGCCGCCGCTGTCAGCACAAACGGCGTGTCCGTCCAGTCCGCCGCAAACGCCTCGGCCGTCATGTCCGGCAGCCGCCGCATCTGGTTGGCCGCCGGGATGTCGGCGGCAAAGCGCTGCAGCGCCAGCGTGCGGCACACAAACGGACGGTGCAGCACATCGGAGAAGACGCGGCTGCAGTCAATGGGGGTGGGTATTGTCGTCGTCGTCGTCGTCGGCGTCGTCGGTGTCGTCAGCGTCGTCAGCGTCGTCGTCGCAGACGCACCCGAACGGCCTTGGGCTAGGAGTGTCGCACGCCACGTGCCGTGCCAGGCCGGCGGACTCCAGGTTTTGTTCCTGTTGGTCAGTTCTTCTTTCTCTCTTCCTCCCTCCCCGTCCCGGTTTTTGCCTTCCATACGTACGCCAGCGCCAGGGTCTTCCACAGCTCGTCGTACGTGCAGAACGCATACAGGAACCGGCATGTCGCACTCAGCGCCGCCAGTGACGCCGTGTCCAGGCACTCCAGCAGGTGCAGCAGCAGCTCGTCCGACAGGGCGTTGAGCAAGGGCCCGGCCGCGTCCTTGGCATCGGCCTCCTTGCCGCACACCAGGTACTTGTTTCCCAGCGGTCGAACGCCGAGTGGGTGCGATGGAAGGACATTGTCGTCGTCACTGTCATTCTCGTCACGGTTGTCATGCCCTACGCAAGGCCCTTTGTGGTCGAGGACGTCGTCGTCTAGGCCAGCAGAGCCGAGGCTGGGCTCGTCCAGCCCGGCAAACTGCGGTGCTATGGTGTCGATGAGCGGCATGGCTGCGGGCGGTGCCTGAGTCTTGTGAACCCCCCTCTGCCGCGGTCGTACGGACCGTTGGCCTCTAGGTATCCTCGTCAGCTCCAGCGAGTCGCTCGTCCCGTATTACGCCGCCACGCACCGGCGTGTCGCCCTGCAGGCGCAAAATTATTCTGCCCGTTTTTCGTGGGCATTCTTTTCTTTTTTGGCGGTGAAGGAAGATACATTCTGACCGCCTAAGTCCGGTCACGTGGTCACTGTTAGTTTCTCACCAACCAGAACAATGATAGCCACCATGCATTGATGGCACAATGAATGGCCAGATTGTGCAGTGAATGTGCAGAGCGACAGCCTGCAGCGCATCTGCATGCGGCGCGCCTCCCCCCCCCCGCGTGGGCTGACCCGTCCACGCAAAACCAGGGCGCGATGGAACGGTTGTTGTCACTCGCTTTTCCCATTTTTCTCGCGATCCTGCGTTAAATTGCAGTCATCAGTCTCCATTTTTTCGCATGTCCTTCGCCAATAGGGATCGCCCGTTGTCCAGGGCAAGACAGAGGCTTTTCGCCTTTGCCCCTCACAAAAAAAAAANTTTTTCTCGCGATCCTGCGTTAAATTGCAGTCATCAGTCTCCATTTTTTCGCATGTCCTTCGCCAATAGGGATCGCCCGTTGTCCAGGGCAAGACCTAAGCTGTTCGACTATGCCCCTCAAAAAAAAAAAAAAAAAAAAAAAAAAAAAAAAAAAAACGGCAGAAAAAAAGGGAAGGAGGGAGGCGACAGGCCCCGAAATTTTATCCCCCCCCCCTTAGCGAGCCAGACAAGAAAAAAATTTCCGCTTCTTTTTTTCTCTCCTCCTTCTCACCTTTCCATCAACAGGACAACTGAAAGAAACCACCACCCACACGAATCTACAGGAAGAAAAAGGGCATTTTTGCATCCTTTTTCCTTGGCCACTTGTCTCTCTCGTTTGATTCACGAGAGTTTCTTTAATAACGCAGGACGAGAACGTTTGTTTTCCTGTCCTTTTTTTTCTTCGCTTTTTCTTTCGACTCGGCTGGAATCCGCAGGACGTTTCCTTTGGATTTCTTCGTTTTTGTCATCTTTTGCTTCTCGATACCCCGTCGACGAGCAAATCCAGTCTCCTTCGACACTTTTCCCTCTGTTCGATTCGACTTTCTAGATCTCAAGCAGCGCTTGTAGATCTAGAAATCTCTTCGCTCAACCACCGCGAATATGGCTACTGACAAGGGACTCGAGGATGTTCCCGAGGGTGCGTTTTTCTCTTCTTCTTCCTGCCGTTTCCTAAAAAGCGTTTGGCTTCTTTGTCGCGCTGTCGCGTCGCGTCGTCGCGTTGCTCACCCCGCGCTCGCGGGGGATGAGGGGCGAGGGGCTCGGCGGGCGTTGACGGATGGCCGCGACACAACGATGACAAAGACATATCCCATCACACATCATCACATACTGACTCCTCCACAGGACAGATTGAGTCTAACTACGATGAGTCCGTTGACTCGTTTGACGATATGGGCCTGAAGCCGGAGCTCCTCCGCGGTAAGAAATCTTTTTTTTCCTCGTGTTTTACCAAAGACAATTCATTTGTCTAACGCCCGGCAGGCGTGTACGCCTACGGTTTTGAGCGCCCGTCTGCTATCCAGCAGCGTGCCATCATGCCCGTCATCAAGAACCATGACGTTATTGCCCAGGCCCAGTCGGGTACGGGCAAGACCGCCACCTTCTCGATCTCGGTGCTGCAGAAGATCGACCCTAGCATCAAGCAATGCCAGGCCCTGATCCTTGCGCCCACGCGCGAGCTGGCTCAGCAGATCCAGAAGGTCGTTGTCGCCATTGGTGACTTCATGAACATTGAGTGCCACGCCTGCATTGGCGGCACCAGCGTGCGCGACGATATGAAGGCCCTGCAGGACGGCCCGCACGTCGTTGTCGGTACGCCCGGCCGTGTCTTTGACATGATCCAGCGCCGCTTCATGAAGACGGACGCGATGAAGATGTTCGTTCTCGACGAGGCTGACGAGATGCTCTCGGTATGTTTCTCTCTGCTTTTTTTTTGTTTTTTTTTCACTTTTTTGTCTTCTTTACAATATCCGCTGACAGACCAGCGCGGTTTCACGGAACAAATCTACGACATCTTCCAGCTGCTGCCGCAGTCGACGCAGGTCGTGCTGCTGTCGGCCACGATGCCGCAGGACGTGCTCGAAGTCACGACCAAGTTCATGCGCGACCCGGTGCGCATCCTGGTCAAGAAGGACGAGCTGACGCTGGAGGGTATCAAGCAGTTCTACATTGCGGTGGAGAAGGAGGACTGGAAGCTGGACACGCTCTCGGACCTGTACGAGACGGTGACGATCACGCAGGCGGTGATCTTCTGCAACACGCGCCGGAAGGTGGACTGGCTGACGGACAAGCTGACGGCGCGCGACTTCACGGTGTCGGCGATGCACGGCGACATGGACCAGGCGCAGCGCGACCTGATCATGAAGGAGTTCCGGTCGGGCTCGTCGCGGGTGCTGATCGCGACGGACCTGCTGGCGCGTGGCATTGACGTGCAGCAGGTGTCGCTGGTCATCAACTACGACCTGCCGGCGAACCGCGAGAACTACATCCACCGCATCGGTCGTGGCGGTCGTTTCGGTCGCAAGGGTGTGGCCATCAACTTCGTCACGGCCGACGACGTGCGCATGATGCGCGAGATCGAGCAGTTCTACAGCACGCAGATTGAGGAGATGCCCATGAACGTGGCCGACCTGATCTAGGCCGGTTCGTTGTTTTCCGGGCTCAGGGCACCAACCCTCCGCCCAAGCCCAACCCCCCAACCCCCCCCCCCCCCAAAAAAAAAAATAGCTGATCATGGTGCTCTGGCCCGTGCCCGTCGAGTCTGGTTTTTGCGCGATGTCGGTTTTGCTGGGCCTCGCGGAGACTGGCTGTGCGCGGGGCCTGTGCTGTCTGTTTTTCTGTGACCGAACCGTGTTGGGTCGTTCTTTTTTTCCGTACTTTTGTTGTGTTTTCTTTTTTTCTATTTTCTATTTTCTTTTTCCTTTCCGTTCTGTTCTCTTGTCTGTCTCGCCTGCTCTTCTGCCGCGGCCCGTCCTGCTGGCGGGTGCGTGTTCTCTCTGTTTTGCTTCTTCGGAGTCTTTGGGTCAGTCCTCGGGTCTGTTAATCGATAGAAGAAAACAAAAAGAAAAAACAGCAGGGAAAAAATACGAACAGTTGCCACGGATGGTCGTTCCTCGTATCTTACGACGTTTTGGTGCACGTTTGGTGCTACATGTGTGTGGCATGAGTATCTTACGAAGTACTCGTCCGAGCTTGCGCTAAGGCTCCACTTGACAAAGCTTTGCACCTCAGGCACACCCAGCCAGCACCCCTCAGTCTGTTCCGTTCCAGGCTCTGCCGACAACGTTTTTGCACGAATTGAGCCCCTCTCTTCCTCCTCTTTTGTACCGTCGGCTCTTCTACATGGCTCCCGTGCGTGCGGCCGTGGCGCTGGCCCGGGCGTCGCCACGGGCCCGGCGGCACGTGTGCAGCGGCTGCCGTGCGCTGTCTTCCACTTCGACGACCACCTCGACGCCGCCCCCCCCCAAAGAGATTGCCATTCTGGGCGCCGGCCTGACGGGGCTGGTGACGGCGCACTACCTGGCGGCGCGGGTGCCGGCGACGACGCGGATCACAGTGTACGAGAGCAGCAAGCGGGTGGGCGGGTGGATCGACAGCCAGCCCGTCGTTCCGGGGGCGGACGACGGCGACGTGTTCGAGGCGGGCGCGCGCACGGTAGCGCCGCAGCGGCGCACGGGCCGGTACGACGACGTGCTGCTGCTGGGGCTGGTGGCGGAGCTGGGGCTGGCGGACCGGCTGCGGGTGACGCGGCGGCGGGCGGC
>PCDN01000014.1:216038-232560 GCA_002778105.1 Ceratocystiopsis brevicomis
GGGGGAGGGGGGACGGAGGACAGATCCTGGACAGTGTCTATCACAATACGACCAAACACGCCGACGACGACGAGAAGCCGTTGCGCCGCACGGCATATGCCGAGGCATGGAAACTGCCCACAGCATCGTGTCACGTAGAGAGAAGGCAGAAAACCCTTGCTGTCTCGTGCAGGTGTCTTTATATATAACTCTGGGTGCAGGTGCTGTTGTTTCAGATTGATCGACCTCGACGACCGGCCCCGAGTTTTGTGTCTTTACCCCCCCTCCCTTCCGGACAGATATGGCCGTGTCCCCGGGCCGGATCGGCACGCCCGGACAGGCCCAGCCGCACCACGGCGCCGACAGTAAAGACACCCCCCCCCCCGCGCCCCCCTCGGCGGCTGGATCGTCATCCCTGCGTTGGATCGTCGGCGCAGAAGCACGATTCGATACAGGTGTGTGATTTGGGTGTTTCTTCTTTTTTTTTATTCATTTGTTCCTTTTTTTTGTTGCATAGGTTTGGCCATTTCAACAGACATACACTCCCACAAAAAAAAAAAACTCCTTTCCTTTCCATGGTTTTTGTTTTCTCTTTTTTTTTCGGCTTCAGCCGTCCCTGGTGAACCGTTTATCCGGGCTTTCCTCCCAAGGGGGCCGTCATCCTTCGCTCAGAGATGCAGCAAACAGTGCATGTTGTTCCGCCCAGCCCAGAACCAACCAGACCGGCATACAACTCCTTCCGCCCAGTCACACCTTCTCCCAACCCCGAACCCCGCGGCAGGCCCACTCGCCCGTTTGTGATTATATCGACGAGGGGTAGAGCATGATGCGGACCGAGGCACCAAACGACTTTGACGGGAGCGGCTTGGTGAACTTGGCACGGACGACGCCAGAGTTGCCTGGAGGGGTTAGACACACACACGTTAAAAATACAAAGATGCCGCCTTGAGAGAAGAACATACCATGTGGTCTGGTGACCTTGCCCCAGATGACCCGGATCTTGGTCCCGCGCTTCTCGGTCTGTGCCTTGTAGACGTACGCGACCTTCTTGCCCAGGTAGAAGTTGGCAGCCGCGGTGTCGTCGACGCCCTCAATCTTGACCAGGCTGGTCTGCGGGTGGGTGTTGTGCCGGCTGCGCTGGTAGCTCAGGTGGCGACCCCTGGGAACAGATTGTTAGTCGCTTGTCCGACGAGACGCTCTTATCTCTTTTCTCTCGCCCTCGTCCTCTAGCCCCTCATCCCTCTCACGAGACGACTTGCATCCTCCCGAACCCCTCATCCTGCGCATCGCAAGACAAAAATCCAGAGCCTTGGCGTTGGGGATAGACTGGGGATTGGCACACAATTATGTAAACGTGTACGTTGACTCTTGTTCGTAAACCAGATGGGCCGTGTGGTGTCGCGAGGGACTGCCATGGATTTTGCCCACCCGGGACCAACAGAAATAGCCAGTGCCACCTGTCGACCCCGGTACACAAATCCTGTGGCAGTCTGATCTCCATTCCAACAAATGCGTATCATTCCCCTATGCCATCTTGGCGTTTCTTGTCGAGGGGTCGTTGCAGCCGCTGCCATGTGTTGTCTGCCGATGCCGATGCAGAACGTGCTGATTTTCGAATGTCCAATATTGAAATAATGCTGTATTCATGTCGCGACGAGGCTTCGCTCGGTGCGTGTGCGTGGTGTGCTGTTCCGATGCGCGGCTGTTGCAGGAGTTGTGTCGAGTGCCGTGTTGCCATCCCCGTCTTTCCCTTTCGCCAAACTCCTGGGCTTCTGGTCGTCCCACTCGCCGTCACTCTCTCGCTTCCAACTCTCTCGTCTTCAACTTACTTGACGTATACTGTAAAAAAAAACGAGTTAGCAATCCGTCGCGCAATGCGTCCCCAGTCCGACCCCAGCGCATGCCCGTGACACCAGCTCTTCCTCCTATGAACCCTCCACGACAAGGCAACTAAACTCACATCTGTGTCCGCTCTCGGAAGGCATTTTGCGTCGTATTTGGGGGTGGTGACCAAGAAAGGCTCTTTCCTGAATCGCTCCGGTGCTGAAGATATGTTAGGCAATGAAGGAGAAATTTCGGTTGAATTTTTGCGTCTTCCCGGGGGGGCTCCGTGTGTCCGTGGGGAGATCGAGAATTCTTACTTCGTCGCGTCCGCGTTGTGGCTGTCGTAGAACGTATTTGGTCTGGTTGGGAGAGGAGGAAAGGAAAAAAAATCCTAGTGGAGAGTGGACTTTTGGCGATGCGGGCCAAATCGAAGCCCCGGTCTAAGGCAAAAAAAATCAATCAAACCCTAAGAGGTGTGCCCACATCCACGTGATCATCATTGCCAATTAAATGTGGCGGTGTATGTGGCTGGTGCACATCCCGTTTTCTCCGATGATTTGTGAGCAGCACCGGCCGAAGGAAGCACAGCGGGGAGCGAATTCTGTATCTTACGGAGTAGGGGCCACCGACTTTTCCCCTCTTGTGGTCTCTGTATGGTGTGTATGGAATCTTTTTTTTTTTCGGTTGAGTACCTGTAAGGTTCACAGGTCTTCTCAAATATGCATTCACACAAATCGTCTCAACAAAGTTCCCGTCGAAATACGCAAAGCGGCATCGTAGTCCAGTACAGCGAAGTTTCGTCTGGGAAGAAAGCTCCGATGCGGAGGCTGCGGTATTTTGCGCTGGACACGGGACGCGTCTTCCCACAGCCAACCGGCCGGCTAGGCTAAGAGGAGAAATAGTCTTGACTGCGCCTTTCGTCGTCTGAAGGAGAGGATGGGGGGGGGGAGAACGAAGACGACCCGGTGGGATATGCGCGGCTGCAGCAATACGGCGTAAGATGCCACGCATTTAACCCGGAGACGTCCTCGACACGGTTGCAACGCTTTATGAGGGCGGTTGCAGTCTGTTTTCTTCGTTTCTTTTTTTCTGTTGGTCATGCAGCAAGCGTCGGAACTCGCCTCGGGGTTAGGCGGAAAGCGTGCCGAGCTTTCCTGCGCGCAATTGTTGGGATTGCCCGCTGTCTCGTATCTGACGTAGACGTCAGCAATAGCTCTATCGTTTTCCGTTAACGGCAGAAAAAGAGCTTGTCACCCAGTGCCCCACGCTTTTTTTCTCCGGGCAGGAAAGCAGGCGCAAATCGGAAGGAGCGGTCTTTCTGCAGCAATCTACCAGGCTCGTGGGCAGCCAGATCCCATGTAAGCCGTGACAAGCGCATGTGTCAGCTTCTTCTAAATACAGAGCAAGCTTTAGACTTGATACGTTGAGGACATAAGATTCTTGTAATACAGCTTAAAGTCCGGAAAACAGCTTTAACAGGTGGACTGCCCCCCCCCCCACTAACGCCGCTGTGTCCCACCTCCAGCATCATCGCGATTTTAGACGTTCTCCCTGCGCAAAGTTGCTAACTATATTACCGCTGCTTTTGCCGGACCTTTTTTCTTCCTTGCGTTTCTTCAACCCTTGTTCGACACGCTCCTCGCCCCACGGTTCATCTGCGACGTTGCGGCGTCAAAATCTTCCAGCAGAACGCACGGCGTCCGGCTCAAACCCCCATCTGACCCGGGTCTCACCAAGCTACAAGAGTTTGCTGTCGCAGTTTCGTCTGATATCTGCCCCTCGCTCTGGTTTTCCGTTTGCTCTCGCCCTCCTCCTTTTAGCGCGCTTGCGTATCTTACTCTCTCCTCTACGCCCTTTATCCAATCTGAGCCAACCGCAAACTCGCTCCCACTTTCGGCCTGCCCCTCAATCGCATATCCGTCATCATGGAGGAAGAAAAAGGGTATGTGCTTTCTTTCTTTCCTGTTTTCCCCTGCTTGCCCATCCATATCCCGCTCTTGTCCACTGCTGCCGGGCTTTCCCGGCTGCTGTTTGGTCTATCTGGCTGTGTGGTCAACAAGAAGGCCGAGATCGCCGAGATCCTCAAGAACCAGCTGGTCCATCTGTGTCCGAGTAAACGGCCGCCGCTTCCTAGCTTCTGGCATTCTCTCGCTTGTACTTTCACCAGATGCATCCACGCGGTCTCGCTGACTCCTTTTCTGCAAAGTATGATGGAGCTGAAGGCGGACACCACCATCGTGGTGCTCGGCGCTTCCGGCGATCTGGCAAAGAAGAAGACCGTGCGTTTAGCCCCCGGAAAAACCACCCGCGTATCATTTTTTGTCTCATTTTTGCTAACAGAAACGGCAGTACCCGGCTTTGTTCGGTCTTGTAAGTCACAAGAGGGCCGGAAGAAGACCCCTCCTGTTCCGGCCGACTGACCTCTTTCCCATAGTACCGCAACCAATTTCTGCCGAAGAACGTTCGGATCGTCGGCTATGCCAGAACGAAAATGGACCACGATGAGTACATCCGGCGAATCCGGTCGTACATCAAGACGCCCACAAAGGAGACCGAGCAGCAGCTGGATGAATTTTGTGGCATGTGCACCTACATCTCTGGCCAGTACGACCGCGATGAATCATTTGAGAAGCTCAACGATCACATCAACGAACTCGAGAAGGGGTTCGCCGAGGCGCACCGCCTGTTCTACATGGCCCTCCCGCCCAGTGTATTTACCATTGTGTCTCAGCATCTGAAGCGCTGCTGCTACCCGACTAAGGGCGTTGCGCGCGTGATTGTGAGTCGGCTGTTTCGTCTGATTCCCGGGAAGTCCGGACACTAATGCAGAGTCTTCTTCCTCCAGGTCGAGAAGCCGTTTGGAAAGGACCTGGCTAGCTCGCGGGAGCTGCAGAAATCCCTCGAGCCCGACTGGCACGAGAAGGAGCTCTTCCGTATCGATCATTACCTGGGCAAGGAGATGGTCAAGAACATCCTCGTGATGCGCTTTGCCAACACTTTTATGAACTCCAACTGGAGCCGTCACAACATCGAGTGTGTGCAGATCTCCTTCAAGGAGCCCTTTGGCACCGAGGGCCGCGGTGGCTACTTTGACGAGTTCGGCATTATTCGCGACGTCATGCAGAACCATCTTCTGCAAGTGCTGACGCTGCTGGCCATGGAACGCCCGCTGTCCTTCTCGGCGGAGGACATCCGCGACGAGAAGGTCCGCGTGCTGCGCGCCATGCCGGCGATCGAGCCAAAGAACGTGATTATTGGTCAGTACGGTCGCTCGCTCGACGGCACCCGGCCCTCGTACAAGGAGGACGACACCGTGCCCAAGGATTCGCGGTGCCCGACGTTTTGCGCGCTGGCCGTTTTCATCAAGAACGAGCGGTGGGATGGCGTGCCATTCATCATGAAGGCCGGCAAGGCTGTCAACGAGCAAAAGACGGAGATTCGCATCCAGTTCAAGGACATCACGTCCGGCATCTTCAAGGACATCCCGCGCAACGAGCTGGTGATGCGCATCCAGCCCAACGAGAGTGTCTATGTCAAGATGAACTCGAAGCTTCCGGGCCTCAGCATGCAGACAGTTGTCACGGAGCTCGACCTGACCTACCGGCGGCGGTTCTCCGACCTTAAGATCCCAGAGGCCTACGAGTCGCTGATCCTCGACTGCCTGCGGGGCGACCACTCCAACTTTGTGCGCGACGACGAGCTGGATGCCAGCTGGCGCCTCTTCACGCCGCTGCTGCACTACCTCGACGACAACAAGGAGATTGTGCCGATGGAGTACCCATATGGTGTGTTTCTTTCTTGGGGGGGGGGGTGCGTGCTTTTGATGTGTTCTTTTCTGACCGACATAGGTTCTCGCGGTCCGGCTGTGCTTGACGACTTCACGGCGTCGTACGGCTACCGGTTTGCCGACAATGCCGGCTACCAGTGGCCGACCACGTCGGCTCTGCCCCAGAACAACAAGTTGTAAGTAGCCAGAGGGCGATCGCCATTTACTTGCGTTGTGCGCGTGTCTGCGCTGTTACAGCCGCTGTCGGCCCAGGCGCTGGCGCGGCCGCTCTCTGCGGCAGCCGCAGGCTGGTCGGAGAAGCAGACGAGATACGCACTGTTGGGCTATGCGAGATGGGACACGATCAAATAACCGTCGATGTCGCAGTTAAAATCGGAAAGCAGCCCAATGAAGGGAAAATCCGGGAAGGCTGGTCGATCGTCGGGCGGTGACGAGATGGGTGAAGGTTTTTTTTTCACGTTTTTTGGTCTGTTTGGCCGGTCCCGTGTCTTCCGTTTCTTCCTGTCAGTCGTTTCTTGTGTCTCTGGCCTCGCTCCGTATCAGGTCGGGCTGCTGTCTTTCTTTTCCCGCGACAACCAACTCGGTTTATCCATTGCATTGCACTCCCACCGCAAAATTTAGGACCAAATAAGTACCAATATCCGCATTCTCTTGGCTCAAGGGCATCTGCGTAGAAGTGATGTCCAGTGTGTTGTGTGTCGTACTCGTAGACGGGCGCCTTGTCACGGCTCACCGTGCTCACATTATATGCACTGTACACTTTGCTTATACATCACGTGCGCTTGGCCGCCGCGTTCTTTTGCTTTCCTGGAGGCGCCGGCCCCCATCCCTTGTCACGATCACGATCCGCAACCTAAACCCAAACATTACATTCCCTTTCCCACCTCCGTCAACGCACCGGGACTGGGCTTTTTTTCTCTTTCTCTTCTTCTTTTCTTTGTCTCTTATTCCTTTGCGTGCCGTCTTTGTTTTTTTTTTGCTCCCTCCTCTCGGATGCGCACGTCCTGCCAGTGAACGGGCTGGTCTGGCCAGGGGGTTTCGCTTCTTTTTTTTCTTCCGTCCTTGTATTTACTTTGCTTCACCTATCCCGCTTTTTCACTTCTCTTCGTCTCACTTTTACTATTCTCTCCCTCTCTCTCTTTCTCTCCTTCTTCTAATAGGCTCGACTCCTCTCCGCGAACGCACCCTGGCGCTCACTCTTCACGACCTTTGACAGTCTTTTTTTTGTCTCTTTTTTTTCTCGCTCACGCGCGCCTTCTCCTCTACAACCTTCAATCGGCTCAACCGACTTTTTCCCTTTGCGCGACGATCATTTGACTGCAACGCGACAAAATCCGCGTTCTCCCCTCTGTGCGCGGATGGTGGAAGTGCGACGTGCTTCCGAACGACGAAAGACAGAACGACGGCGATAGGGGGCGCATACTGGCGACAGTGCAGATGACGACAGCCGCCACACAGCAGCCTGCGACGGCATCGACGAACGGTGTCAAGGGGGCCGCGATGGGCGAAGCGATGATATCAGCAGGAGGCGGCGGGATGGCCAACGGACAGGGCAACAACGGTGGACACAGTGCCGTACCCGGACCCTCAATATCCCACACGCCACGGCCGACGCGGCCGGCACGCATGAACGACCTTCCCGACGAGATCCAGCATGTCACCAGCAACTTTGTGTCGCTCGGCTTCCTCCTGCAGCGCCTCTCGCAAAAGACACACAACAACCTGCAAGACGTGATCCGCGAACTGGCGCGGAAACCCGTGGCCGATATGGCAGCAGCGCGGGCTGTTGGTGCCGGTGCTGAGGATGGGTCGATCGAGAACGTCGAGAAGAAGAAGGCGCTCCTCGACTTCGCACGCACCGAGCACGCCAACTGGGTCAAGGCCCTGGTCATCACAGAATGGAGCAAGAAGGCCGCGCAGATCAGCAAGCTCATCGATCTGGAAAACCACATGTTTGAGGAGGAGCTGATCAAGTACGAGCAGGCCGTGTTCACCATGCTCAACCTCAAGCGCAACCTCAACGGCGCGCGCGTCCCCAGCCCCGACCTCAAGACTGCCCTGCACGTCCTGTCGCGCGGCACCGCGCCCTGGATGCCGGACGTTGGTTTTATCGCGCCGCCGCCCCTGACCCCCGAGGAGCAGCTGCGCTGGCTTGACAACATCAGCACCCTGCTGGCCCTGCGCCTGAACCTGGCCGACCACGACACCATCCCGCCGGCCTTCCGCGGCCACTACACCATTGCGTCCGGCCGCGTCACCTTTCGCGTCGCCGGCGAATTCGCCGTCGACCTGACGCTGGCCAGCGACGATTTTTCCCAACAACTATGGTTTCTCGATCTCCGGTTTCTTTTCACGCCCGCGCCGCTTGCGCTCACCGATGGCCTGCGCAAAGCACTGGAGGACCAGGTCAACAATGTGCTAGCCCGCGACGGCCTGTCAGGCTGCTACCGCTGCCTGCACGAATACGTCCTGACGCACCAGATCAACGAGCTGCGACGCCAGTTCCGCGACCTTGCCTTCCGAGGCCGCTGGGTGGAAACGCTGCGGGTCGAGCAGCTGAACCGTGCGTTCTGCGTGCAGTACTGGGGGACCCGGTATGCATCCGCAGGCGTCAAGAGCTGGATCCTGATTGGGGTGCATAGCGGGCGGCAAAGCGACGACAGCAGCAAGGGCGGCGCAGGCGCTGTCCTGGATGCGGCCAGTTCCGAGGGCGAAGAGGAGCAGACGACCAGCCGGCTCAGCCTACGCTGGTTTCGGGACAACAAGGAAGTCAAGGGTGCCGAGGTGGAGGGCATTCTGCAAGAGGCAGGTCTCGGCTGCGATTGCGCAAATGCGGCCGACGACAGCGGCGGCGAGGGCGACACAGCCGTGGTCTCTGCCGAGAAAGTTCTGCAAATTGTGGTGGCCCGGCATGTTGCGCACATTCTGGGCAGCATCCATGCGAAGCTGCAGGCCAAGCCGCTGTTTGCGAAGCGTCTGGCCACCATGCGGCTGGTGGCGTCTCCGACAGACGCGGCAGCATCGTCACTGATGCTGCAGCTGACGCGCCACGAGCAGGTGTGCGTGCGGCTGGACCCGATCACGGGTCTGTTCTCGCTGTCGCCGCCGTCGCGCATCGCGCTTCTGAGCGAGATGCGCATCAACAGCGGTGGCAACGGCGGCAAAGCGGCCGGGGCAGGTGCAGGCACCGCGGGCGCGGGTACAGGCGCAGCAGCGGGCGCGGCTGTGGACCCCGTCGAGGAGGGCTTCGCCATGCTGGAAACGGTCCGGTGCCAGTCGCTGCAGGACGAGCTGGGGCGGCGGGCCAAGACGGCAGGGTGGATGGCGGTGCGCGGGACGGGTGGGCTGATCAAGGCGGAGGAGCTGCGCCAGCTGGTCAACCAGCGCGACGCGTACCAGGTGCTCTTCCTCAAGCGGCACGACTGGGCGCCGCAGTGGCACGTCCTGGCAAGTCTCAGCCTGAGCGGCGACCGCTGGTGGCTGGTCAAGCTCAATGACAACGACTCGGGACGCCGCATCGCTGCGCACATGCTGCTGCCGATGGGTGCAAGCCCCAACGACTTCGACGACGCCTTTTTCTCGGACCTGACCGTGTTCGCCGTCGGCGTCATGTCGCAGTACCTGGACGCGCAGGCGCTCCTCCACCGCAAGGCTGCGGGCGTTCGATTCACCATGAACCCGTTCCTGCCGTCGCGGACCAAGTTGCCGGCTGTCCAAATTCGGCTGTCGGATCTTTTGGCGCCGGCGTCGTCATCGTCTCTGTCGCTGACGTCGGCGCGGGCAGCCGCGGCCGTCGCAACAGCAACGGGGACCGAGTTGGCGACGAACGCGCCTGCATCAGGGAGCAGTGTCCAGCGCGGCGGCCCGTTCCAGCCGGCTGCTTGGTGGGCGTCGGATGTCGTGCAGCTCTTGTATCGGGGCGTGGACGTGGACGCCGCTGTCGATGACAGCGGCGACGACGTGGCGTCGCAACCGCAGCGCTCCCGGCGACTCGGCGTGCTGGCGGAGGCGCGGCTGACCGTGCTGGACCGGACCAAGTTCCAGCTGCTGAGTGGCGGCGCAGCCGGTGCGGCGGACCAGGGCGTGGCGTTCGACGCAGCCACGGGCCAGTTCTGCCTGTACCTGCGAACGGAGGCGGGCCAGTCGGTGGTGGATAAGCTCGTGCAGCGGCTGCGGGCGATTGCACAGCTGGTCGGCTTCCTGGACGCGATCCGGCAGCAGGGCCCTGTGGTGCAGTGCGGGACGGTGACGCTGCGGCGGCTGGAGTTCTCGTACGGCGTGGGTGTGTTGGGTGGTGGCAACGGCGGCAACGGCGGCAGCGGTGGCGGTGGCGGCAGCGAGAAGCGGTGGAAGGTGTCAGTGGACCTCTCTCCGCAAGACAGCGGCCACGGCAACGCGGCGCTGCGGCTCGAGCGGGGCTGTCCGCACCTGCGCGTGGCGGACTTCTTGAACAGCCTTGCCGGGGACCCGTCGGGGCTGGCGGCAGTGCCGTTCCTGCTGACGACGACGCTGTCGCTGCACCGGGTGCTGGACCGCATGGAGGACGCGTGGGAGCCGGTGCACATGCGTAATGGCGGGCTGCTCGGTATTTTCCCGCGGGCGCTCGACTGGGTGGTGGTGCGGTTCCTGCTGCCGGGCGGCGTGGGCGGTGTTGGCCGGCTTCGGCAGCTGATGCTGGAGATCCGGCTGCGCATGCGGCGCGGCGAGACGCTGTGGCAGATCCGGCGGGTGGACGGAGGCGACGCGGACGACGACCTGGGCAAGGTGCTCAAGCGAGTGTTTGAGGGGGGCGCCAACAGTAAGAGTAGCAGTGCGGCGGGCCACCGCGGGTGGACGGGCCTGCTGACGGCGGCGGTCGCGAGCCCGTATGTTGTGCTGGACAAGGCGGACGCGGCGACGACGACGGAAGCCGGAGCAGGGGCGTTGCCGACGTCGAAGACAGGGGCGCCGTTGTCTCCTGTGCAGGCGGCCAGCAGCGGCAGCGGCAGCGGCAGCGGCATCGGCATCGAGCAACTGGCTGGCATCGAAGACTGTCTGTTGCAGATTGACGAGAACGTGCGGGCGCTTCTGACGGCAAGCCAGCAACAACAACAGCAGCAGCAACAGCAACAACAGCAACAGCAGCAGCAGCACCAACACCAGCAACAGCAACAACAGCAGCAGCAGCATAAACAGCACCAACTGCAGAACCCACCGCTGCCACCACCGCCGACAAATCTGTCGATGGCGCAGCTGCAGCAGCGGCGGGCACATGTGCTTAGACAGCAACAGCTTCAGCAGCAGCAGCAGCAGCAGCAGCAGCAGCAGCAGCAGCATCAACAACAACACCTGCAACAACAGCATCTGCAACAACAGCAGCAGCAGCAACAGCAACAGCAGTTCCAGCAGCACCAAGGCGCCAGCCAGGTGCCACAGGCGCAGCAGGCCCGGATGATGTAGGGCCGGGCGAGAGAAGACGCTCGCCTTGCGCAGACGGCCACGACGGCGACATGACGAGACACGGACGATACAACAGCATACAGCAACAAAACAAAAAAGGAGACTTGGTTTTCTGGTCTAAGGGGGCTTTTTGGGGGTGGGGGGAACAGGAGAAAAACTCGCCCAGCTGAGAGGGAAACCGGAGGGACAGCCTTTGATTTCTCCCCTCGTGTCCGGGACGGCGCCCAGGCCAGGACGTCTGGCGTCGAATGCTTTCTATGTTCTTTGTTCTTTGTTCTTTGGTTTCTTTTCCTTCATCTTTCCTCGGATTTGGTCATATACCCCCTGTTATCCCATTTTGAGTTACAGTCTCTTTGTTAGAATATAATGGCAGCGAAAATGACGGCCGAAGACCTGCTGAAGAGCTTCTTGCCACTGCGGTGGCAACTCTGCGGACGCCCGTCCTGGTGCGCTTCTCGTCTTCTGTGCCTCCTGTCTACTTCCACGTGATTCTGCAGTATACAGAAAAGAATTTCTGGTCGACAAGAAGCAGCATTCATTGCCTTGTTTGAAAAAAAATCGTCAAGGAAAGAGCGAAGGAAAGATGTGTCGTGAAGATAAGACACAAAAGGCGAAAAAGGCCCCACCTGTAGCAGCCTCCGGCGCGGACGGCTGCGGCTGCCAAATCCCACCCACACTTTATATAATTTTTCTTCATCAGTCATCGCGGGCGCCCGGGACGCTCTTTCCTTTCGTTTCCTCGGTTTGCATTCTTTTTCTTCTTGGCTTCCTTTTTGCCTCCTTTTTGTCGTTTCTTCTTTTGTAACCGCCATTCGTTTTGTTTCTTCTTTGTCCGCTCTGCGGTCGTTTTTCTCTTTTACTGTCTCACCAGCATCCTTGTTCTTGTGCAGCATCTCATCCAACTACGGCAACGGCCATGGTCAGCCATCGGGGCGGACTTAACCCCAATGCTCCTACCTGGCAACCGGAAGTGATTTCTGCAGGTGCCGGCACTGGGCCCAGTCGAGGCGGCGTTGGTAGCAGTGGTCGGGGCACCGTTGCCAGAGGTGCAAGCAGAGGCCCTGCCTCTCGGGGGGCAGGCAGAGGTGCGAGCCGAGACGCGAGCCGAGACGCGAGCCGGGTACCCGACGGCGGGTGCCTCCAGGGCGGTTTTGCCGTTGAACGGAGCCAAGGCCACGGAGCAGCCGTCGGACACGATGCTCCACGGCATGCAAGAGGCCACAGGGGAGGCCCACGCGGCCGAGGCCGGGCCGGCCGGGCTAGAGGCAGCGGCGTCAACGGAAGGGCTCTGCCAGATTACCAGCAACGCTTCAATCCACAGATCACGTCGGCCGCGGGTGCATCGGCTTCTCAACCCAAGGGCACGGACGGGCCGGGACAGATGATCGTGCCGCCGACCGCCACCGAGCTGGCCCGGCGCATCTACCAGGAAATCGACAGCGGCAAGTACAACTGCTCGATTTGCCTAGACCCGGTGCCGCGGTCGAAGACGATGTGGTCCTGCCCCGTGTGCTACGGCGTGCTGCACCTCGACTGTTACAGGTCGTGGGCGGCCAAGCAGCAAAGCGAGGCATTGCAAAACAACTCCGACTCCGGCCCTCGCTGTCCGTCCTGCAACAGTGTCAATGGGCGGCTGGAGCCCAGAAAGCACAACTGCTGGTGCGGCCAGTCCAAGTCCTTCCACCCGCCGCCCCCGTCGCTGCCGCCCAACTCGTGCGGGCGCATCTGTGGCCGCCAGGCCAGCTGCGATCACAAGTGTCCGGAGACGTGCCATGCAGGACCCTGCCCGCCGTGTCGCGTGACAATTCCGCTGCAGCAGCAGTGCTTCTGCGGGCGGAACACATACGAGGGCGTCTGCAACGGCGCCCCGGCCGGCACACTCGAAAGCTGCGGCGAGCCGTGCGGCAGCATGATGCCGTGTGGCGTGCACCGATGTCCGCGAAAGTGCCATGCGGGCAGCTGCGGCGACTGTTCAGTGCAGGTGCCTGGCGTGTGCTTCTGCGGCAAAAAGCGTACGATGCTCCGCTGCAAAGACCGGCAACCGCCGAAGCGGTCGGCCAACTACGGCCAGCTGGCACCCCCGCTGAGTGACCAGGACGGCTCAGACGACGGCAACGCGTTCCAGGGCACGTTTTCGTGCGAGGCCGTTTGCGGACGGCTTTACAACTGCGGCGTGCACGCGTGCCAAAAGACGTGCCACCCACAGGACGCCGAGGCATTGCGTTGTCCATGGTCGCCCAACATGATCACGCGCTGCGCATGTGGCCAGACGCGGCTGGGGGATATGGTGCCGGGCATCCCGCCGCGCACGTCGTGCCAGGATCCGATCCCGAGTTGCGGCACCGTGTGCGGGAAGCCGCTGCCGTCGTGTGGGAAGCCATGCACGCAGGTCTGCCACTCGGGCCCTTGTCCGCCGTGCGAGGACATTGTGCGCGTGCACTGCCGATGCAACCAGACCAAGATCGAGACGATTTGCGGCAAAACGTCGGACGAAGAGCAGCTCTGCAACCGCAAGTGCGGCGTGCAGCTGCGGTGCCGGCAGCACGCGTGCGCGATACGGTGCTGTCCGGGGCGGCCAGCGGCGGAGCGGCGGTATGCGGCGGCGCGGGCGACGTCTAAGCGGCGCTTGCGCCCATCCGCGGCGGAGGCGCCCATCGAGGCCGAGCACGACGTGTGCTTGCAGGTCTGCGGCAAGCCGCTGCGCTGTGGCAAGCACCAGTGCGAGGTCCTCTGCCACCCGGGTGCGTGTCCGTCGTGCATGATCTACGTGGACGGGTCTGTGACGTTGGACCGCGACGCGCTCACGCTGCGCTGCCACTGCGGCCAGACCACGGTCCCGCCGCCCTACCCCTGCGGCACGACTTTGCCCCCCTGTGACGGCACCTGTTTGCGGCAGGCGGACTGCGGCCACGCGCTTCCAGCACACCCGTGCCACGAGGATTCGCAGCCCTGCCCACCGTGCACCGTGATCGTGACCCGGTCGTGTCACTGCGGACGGGGCCTTGCCAGGCCCGTTCCATGCAGCAGCAGCCTGGAGCTGCGGTGTGGGATTGTATGCGGCAAACCGCTGAGGTGCAAGTATGTTCTCTCGCTTTTCTTTTCTTTTCTTTTCTTTTCATTTCTTTTCTTTTCATTTCTTTTTTCCTTTCCCTGCTCTGCTGACAAAAAGACTGCACACTTGCCGAACGGCTTGCCATCCATCGGGGCAGTGCGAAGATAGAGACATAAGGGAGGACTTGGACTGCTGCGAACAGGTGTGCCGGCGCCCACGGCCTCTCTGTGGGCATCCGTGCCAACTGCGATGCCACGGATCAAAGATCGGTAGGTTGCCTCCTCGTTTTCTCGGAGATTGGCTGGTGCTGACCCATCGTGCCACCTCTACAGACTGCAGTGTTGATAGCCCGTGTTCGGCGCTTATTGCCATTTCCTGCCCGTGCCAGCGCATAAAACGGCGGGTGCAATGCCAGGCGGGCGGGCCGGAACAGGTTGCTGCGCTGCTGCCCGAGATTCCGTGCGACGATGAATGCGCTCGTCTCAAGCGCAACGCCGCGTTGAAACAGGCCCTGGGCATCGCCGACGACCACATAGACGACCACGTGCCGTACTCGCCGGAAACGATGTCCTTTTACACGGCTTCGGAAGAGCAGCGCGCGTGGGCCAAGAACGCAGAGCAGTCGATCCGGCAGTTTTTGGCCAAGGACGACGTCAGAAGCGTGCGGCTGCCGTCCATGGCGGCCAAGAAGCGGAAGTTCTTGCACCAGTTCTCAGCAGACGTGGGGCTGCGAAGCCGCAGCGAGGACCCGGAGCCGCACCGGCATGTGGTGCTGGAAAAGCCGAAGGGACCGGCGGCGGCCCCGGTCAAGACGCTGGAGGAGGCGGCGCGGGCGTGGGTGCGGGTGCGCGAACGCGAACGGCAGCAGAGACGCGAGGCGGCGGCAGCCTCGGCGGCGGAAGCGGCGGCGGCGCCCGAGAACGGCTCCTCTCACAACGACTCGGACTGGTTGCCGTCCTCGGCCCTGAAACGGCGGCGGCGGACTAAGGTGACGGAGCAGCCGCCGCTGAATGCGCTGTTTGTGTCCACGGCGGAAGTGCCGTACGGGATGGTCGACGTCGTCGAGTCCGTGTACGAGCAACCGGAAGAAATGGAGGCTGACGTCCTCCAGTTCATACCGGTGCCGGCGGCCGAGGCCGAGCCGGAGACAGAAGCAGAGGAAGCTGCTGGCGGAGAAGGCGACGACGGCAGCAAGAGCTGGCCTTCCTGCGGCGGGTTTCTGGTGAAGCTGGCGCTGCCGCCGGCGAAGCAGCACATGGGCGAGCAGGTACTGCAGTTTCTGCTGTCGTTGGCGGGGACGGTGACGGCGACGGCGACGGCGACGGCGACGGCGGGCCAGGGACCATTCCTGTGCAGCGTCGACAGCAACAACAGGCTTGTGTACCGGCATGAGGAGGCAGCACCAGAGCAGAGCAGCGAAGAGAGCAGCAAGGCGGGTGGGAACACGGACGAGACAGCGGCAGCGCCCGCGACGACAACCCTGCCGGCTAGGCCCAAGCAGAGGACGGCCGCGCCGGCGACGAGTGCAGAGGCGGCGGCGGCGGAGCGCCGCAGACGTCTGGAGATTCTGGCGCAGCATCTAGAGGAGGAGGACACATAAAAAGAGAACTGGATCTATTTTTTTTTGTGAATGGTCGGGGCGAAGGCCAGACCCTCATGGACAGCAATGAAAGACAAGCATGATAATTATGTACATGCGGGAAACAAACAAACAAACAAAAAAAGAACAACAACAACGGACAGGTCACAGCATCTTCTCGGGGGGCCCCTCGTCGGTGGCGGAGGCGACAAAGTCGGCGATGGCCTCGAAGTAGCCCTTTTCGCAGAAGCTGGCGTTGTGGTCGCCGTGGGGCAGGGGCTTCCAGATCTTGTTGGGGGCGGCGGACAGGTCGTAGAGCTTGCGCATGTGGGCGGGGGGCACGATCTCGTCGCGCTGGCCGCTGAGGAAGAGGATGGGGACCTTGGTGATGGAGGGGATGACGGCGTCGCTGGGCCAGATCTGGTTGCAGAGCAGGGTGACGTAGCGGGTGGGCGGCAGGATCTGGGGGATGAGCTTGCGCATGCTGAGGAAGGTGTTCTCGAGCACGAGCGCGGCGACGTCGCCGCGCGCCTGGTTGTCGGCGACGAGGCGGACGGCGACGGCGCCGCCGAGGCTCTGGCCGTACACGACGAAGCGGTGGGCGCGGGTCTCGGCGCGCGCGCGCAGGTAGTCGAGCGCGGTCTGGGCGTCGGTGACGAGCCCGGCCTCGCCGGGCTCGCCCGTGGACCGGCCGTAGCCGCGGTACTCGAGCAGGAACACGTTGCAGCCGAGCTGGTGGCGCAGCATCAGCGCGATCGGCAGGCGGTGGCCGATGTTGCCGGCGTTGCCGTGGAACATGATGACGGTGACGCGGGCGGCGCGGCGGGCGGTGGCGGCCGCAGCGGCGGCGGCGGCGGCACGG
>PCDN01000014.1:250358-261562 GCA_002778105.1 Ceratocystiopsis brevicomis
CCCGTCCTCTCCGTCCCGCCGTCCCCTCTCGTATCTTACTTGCTGGCGCTGCAGTAATCTGCGCACCGCTCCTTCTCCCCCCTGCCCTTCCCTTCCTTGCCCATTGCCCTTTTGCGCCTTCCGCTTTTTCCTTGCCTCACGGTCCTGTCTCGACCCCATTCGACCGGTCGCGCTTTTTTTTTTTCTTTTTTTTTTTTTTCGACGGCCGCTCTTTCCCGCACGTGCGGCTGCCCCCCGCCCCTGGAACGACAGCGCAGCGCAGCGCACGCACTCTGCCCCCGACGCCAAGTACGTACGAGCCCACACGGCCAAAAGGCCATCTCGAGTTTCGCTTCGCCTCGTCCGCGCCTCTGGCCCTCCCCGTCCACGACCTGTGCTGGCGCGCTGGCCATTGCCATCGTCGTCTGCTCGTTGTCTTTTCTCGTCTTTTCCATTTCTGCCCTCGCTGTCGGTGTGACGGATCCGTCGAGCTGTCCACCACCCACCCACCCCCCGCCACTCGGCCCTCTGAACGCCTTCTTTTGTCGGTTTCCCTCGTCTTCTTCCCCCCCCCCCCCGTGATATGGCTCTTGGCGTGCTTGCTCGGCCCTGGTGGTGACAATGTCCAGGCAAGAATACTCTGCGTCGCGCATCAGCTCCGCTACAAGCTCCTCCAACGACAGCACCCAGTCTTCCGTGACCATCAAGCCGCATCATCCTGCCTCCCCAACCGCGTCGCCGAACGCCGGCTCCTCCTCCTCCTCCTCCTCCTCCTCCTCCTCTTCCTCCGTTTCCCCCCCCGAACGGCTCAGGCACGCGAGCTCCGTGCCCGGATCCCGCTCGCGTGGCCTGCGCACCCACCTCGGCACCGACCACCATGGGACGTCGTACGTACTCCTCTTCCTTTTGTTTTCTTTTTTGTTTTTGTTTTTGTTTTTGTTTTTGTCTTTGTCTTTTTTTTTCCTTGTTCTTTTCTTGTGCTCTCACGATCTGTCTGGTGTACGAGGCTAATATGGACCTCCCATTGCAGGAACCGATCTCCCCTAATCACCCGAGGAGACGTCCCTGTATCCCCCACGTCCACCGCCCCCGGCAGCCGCCTCGCTTCGGGCGCAACCCCTCCCAGCATGCCCTCGTCGCGCGACCGCCAGCGCCTTGACCTGGGCAACTACCGCCATGACCTGTCCGTTGTCGATGGCGGATCCAGTCCCGGCCGTAACGCGTCCAGCAGCCGCACCTCTCTGCCGCCGTCCGGAATCGCCAACGTCTACCAAGCGGCACCGTGGCTGGCCGGCAACAGCAGTGGCGGTGGTGGTGGCAGCGGTGGTGGCGGCACCGGCACCGGCACCGGCACCGGCACAGGCACAGGCGCGTCCACGCCGGCAACAGCGGGTGGCGGCGCGTTTGGAGAGGCCGTCTTCGACAGTGCGCGCCCGACCGGCAGCGACGCGCAAGACACCACGTTCTTCCGCGACCACCGTCGGCCGTCGGCCGCCAGTGTGGCCACGACCGCCAGCAGCCAGGGCTCCAAGACCAGCGACCGCCATGCGCCCAGCATGCGCAAGCTGCAGGGCTTTTTCGGCGAGGAGTTCCCCGGCCGTGACCTCTCGGATGCGAGCCTGACGACCAGCACGGCTGCCGGCAAAGATCAGCGGTCCCACTCCTACAGTCGTCCCCATCGCGACAGGAACTATTCCAATGCCACCGACCGAGACGCCTCCTCGTCGTCTTCCCGTCCCCGCACCCCTCTGCCGGACCGCGAGGTCCTTCCGTTTCTTTACCAGGAGCCCGATGTGAGCCTTTTTTTTTTGTTTCTTTTTCTTTTTCTTTTTCTTCCTGTCTTCCTTGTTTTTTCCGCACACCTCTTTTCTTTATCAGACGATTCCCTCCCCCCTTTCTGTCGACCCCCGTCCCTCCGGTGCTGACGCCTGTCTAGGATATCGCTCGTTACGGCGAAGCGCCTGTTCGCAACACCCTCACCGGCCCCGATCGCGGGCGCTTTGTCTCCGATCCGCCGGCCGCTCTGCCTCCCAAGACCTCGTCGTCGTCGCGCTCGGGCCACTCCATCGCCCACCTGCCACACCACATCCACCACCGCCACAACAAGAGCAACGAGGATCCTCGCCCCCTGCACCTGACCGTCAGTCGCGAGGAGTCCATTGCCAGCATACGCGACCGGGTCGCCCCCGCCATGTATGCGTCGCGCACCCAGAGCCCCACGCCGAGTGGGACCAGCGGCAGCGGCTCCTTCAGCGTCCCCAAGAACAGCCTCGCCGAGGACCAGTTGTCGACATCCAGCCACCACCACCACCACCACCACCATCACCACCGAAAGGGCCTTCTCGGTCGCTTGCGCCGGAGCCGGGGAGACAAGGAAGATGCCGGTGGCGGCGTCAGTGCCGGTGCCGGTGCCAGTGCCGGTGCCGGTGCCGGTGCCGGTGCCGGTGGCAGCGGTCACGGCGGGAGCATTGGCAGCAGCCATGGCCTCGCAGCCCAGCTGAAGAAGGTGCCCCATCCACACGGCTCGCGCACCCTGTCCGCGCGCCCCTCCCGTCAGGAGCTGCCGCGTACCGATTCCGTCTCGACGCCCTTCTTTGCCCCGGACGTCTTCTCCCCCCACCATCTTCCCAGCCGCTTCAATGGCGACCGCGAGCCGCCCACCAGCACGGGTCCGCGCCAGGCCACGGCCACCTTCAACAACAAGTTTCCTTTTTCCAAAAAGACCCGCACCCATCGCCACGTGGACGACTACGACGATTCCATCGGCCCGACCGACCGCGTCGTCAACGGCACCAAGTTCGACCTGGACACCGACCTTAACGACATGACCGGCATTATCAGCCGGCCACCGCCCCTGACCCCCATGGATGCCGACGTCCTGCGTGGCACCGATAGCGACCGAGGTGGCACCGCCACGCCGCGCGTGGACCACTACTACCGCAAAAAGACCTCCAATGCCAGCGGGGGCAGTGCCACCACCGCCGCCGCCGCCGCCGCCGCCGCCGCCACCGCCACCGCCACCGCCGCCATTTCCACCGCCGGGTTGGTCAACGGAGCTGCTAGCCTATCCGGACCAGGCGGGCCCAATGGCTCTTGGAATGCCCCAGACAGCTGGGGTGTGCGGCGGACCACAGAGGATGCGTCCACACCCGTCCCAGACACAGACGACTCCGGCAACGTGGTCCAGCCCGAAGAGAAGAACTACTACATCCGTGTTTTCAAGGCCGACGGAACGTTTTTCACCGTACAGAACGCCCTGACGGCCTCTGTGCACGACCTGATTGCCCAGCTCGCAAAACGCGTCTTCACTGAGAGCCAGAACTACCAAATCGTGCTTCGGCGACACGGCACCATCCGTGTGCTTGCCCCGGCTGACCGGCCCCTCCTTCTGCAGAAGCGCCTCCTGCAGCAGATCGGCTACGAGCAGCGAGACCACCTCACCGATCTGGGCCGCGAGGACAACAGCTACCTCTGCCGCTTCGTCTTCCTGGCCGACCATGAGAGCGATTTCCAGGCCCAGGCTCCCGACTTTGGGCCTGGCCGCGTCTCCAAGATCCACGTTGATCTCTCCGGCCGCAACCTCATCACCATCCCGATCAGTCTCTATTCCAAGGCCAACGAGATCATCGCGCTGAACCTGTCCCGCAACCTGTCGCTGGATGTGCCGCGGGACTTTATCCAGTCCTGTGTCGGTCTCCGCGACATCAAGTACAACAACAACGAAGCCCGCCGCTTGCCCCCTAGCCTAGGCCGGTCCAACCACCTCACGTTCCTGGACGTGTCGAACAACCGGATCGAGACCTTGGAGGACGCCGAGCTGGAGGACATTACGGGCGTCTTGAAGCTCAACTTTGCCAACAACCGTCTGAAGCAGTTGCCGACCTACTTCGGCGCCTACCATGCGCTGCGCACGCTCAACATGTCGTCCAACTTTCTCGACACGTTCCCGAGCTTTCTCTGCGATCTGGAAAGCCTCATTGACCTCGACCTGAGCTTCAATTTGATCGGCAGCCTCCCCGACGACGTCGGCCGCTTGCGGAACTTGGAGCGGTTTGTTATCACGAACAACCGCCTGAGCGGCACGCTCCCGGTCGGCTTCCAAAACCTGCAGAGTCTCCGCGAGCTGGACATCAAGTACAACGCCATCGAGCGCATCGATGTCATTGCCAACCTGCCGAAGCTGGAGATTCTCACCGCCGACCACAACGCCATCTCGCAGTTTGTCGGGAGCTTTGAACGCCTCCGGTCCCTCAAGCTCAATGCCAACCCCATCACACGCTTCGAGCTCGTCAGTCCGCTCCCGACGCTCAAGGTGCTCAACCTCTCCAACGCCCAGCTGGCGAGCATCGCCAACTCGTTCAACAACATGCGCAATTTGGAGCGGCTGCACCTGGACAAGAACTACTTCGTGTCGCTGCCGAACCAGCTCGGCAACCTGTCCCGTCTGGAGACGTTTAGCATTGCGAACAACTCGGTCGGCGAGCTGCCGCCGGAAATTGGCTGCCTCAAGGAGCTGCGCGTGCTGGACGTGCGCGACAACAACATCCGGAAGCTGCCCATGGAAATCTGGTGGGCCAACAAGCTGGAAACGCTCAACGCGTCATCCAACGTCTTGGAGAACTTCCCCAAGCCGGCCTCGCGCCCACCACAGCCGCCGAGCGAGTCTGGGTCGAAGGACGCCATGTCCGCTGGTGGGCCCAGCCGGCTGAACAGCACCGTCGGCACGCTTTCGTCGACGCCCAGCTCCGACGAGCTCGACCCGGACGACTCGAGGCGGCCGAGCCAAGCCTCGAGCACGCTTCTGAGCGTTGGTCCATCGCCTGTGCTGTCCGCTGCCGACCGGAAGAGCTCCGTCGTCTCGGTCTACGGCAAGGGGGGCCGGAAGACGTCGGTCGTTTCGCGGGCCACGGCGGCCAGCTCGGGCATGGTAACGCCCATCCAGTCGCGCAAGGACTCGGGGCTTTCGTCGCGCAACCAGAACACGTTCTCCGGGTCGCTCCGAAACCTCTACCTCGCCGACAACCAGCTGGACGACGACGTCTTCGAGCAGCTCACCCTGCTGGGCGAACTACGCGTTCTGAACATGTCCTACAACGACTTGGCCGACATGCCGCAGCGGTGCATGCGGAGCTGGCCCTATCTTGTCGAGCTCTACCTATCTGGCAACGAACTGACGACGCTGCCGGCCGACGACCTGGGCGATTCCAGCGTGCTGCAGGTGCTGCACATCAACGGCAACAAGTTCACCAACCTGCCGGCCGACATCTCGCGGGCGCGCAACCTTGCCGTGCTCGACTGCGGCAGCAATCTTCTCAAGTACAACATCTCCAACGTGCCGTATGACTGGAACTGGAACCTCAATCCCAACCTGCGCTACCTGAACCTGTCGGGCAACCGGCGCCTCGAGATCAAGCAAACCGTCTACGGCGCCGGTACCGTGGCCGCCTTGCGCCAGACGGAGAAATACACAGACTTCAGCCGACTGCAGAAGCTGCGCGTGCTCGGTCTCATGGACGTGACATTGACGCAGCCGAGCGTGCCCGAACAGAGCGAAGACCGCCGCGTGCGCACGTCGGGCTCCATGGCCGGCTTTCTGCCCTACGGCATGGCGGATACGCTGGGCAAGAACGAGCATCTGTCGACGATTGACCTGGTGGTCCCACGCTTCATGGCCAACGTGAACGACAGCTACGAGCAGGACATCCTTCTCTGCTTGTTCGACGGCCAGGATCTGTCCTCGGGCGGGTCCAAGGTGGCCAAGTACCTGCACGAGAATTTTAGCCGTGTGTTTTCCACGGAGCTCAAGAACCTCAACACCAAGGCCAGCGAGACGGTGGAGGACGGCTTGCGGCGTGCTTTCCTGATGCTGAACAAGGACCTGATCACCAGTGCCATCCAGGCCGACGACCGCCTGCCCTTGGCCTCGGCCATGGTACCGCACCGCGGCTCCATTGCGCCAATGGTTCTCACAAAAGAGGACCTCAACTCGGGCGGCGTGGCGACGGTGGCGTACCTGCAGGGAATGGAGCTCCACGTGGCCAACATTGGCGACGTGCAGGCGATGCTGATCCAGAGCGACGGCTCGCACAAGATGCTGACACGGAAGCACGATCCGGCGGAGCCGGGCGAGCGGTCCCGCATCCGCGACGCGGGCGGGTGGGTGTCGCGCAACGGTCGGCTGAACGACGTGCTGTCGGTGTCGCGCGCCTTTGGCTACGCCGAGCTGATGCCGGCCGTCATGGCGGCCCCCAATGTGACGCACCACACGGTCAGCGAGCAGGACGAGACCGTGATTCTGGCGACGCGGGAGGTGTGGGAGTACCTGAGCCCCGGCCTGGTAGCCGACGTTGCCCGACAGGAGCGGCGCGACCTGATGCGGGCGTCGCAGCGGCTGCGCGACCTTGCTATGGCGTATGGTGCCAGCGGCAAAATCATGGTGATGATGCTCAGTCTGTCGGATCTGAAGCGCAAGAGCGAGCGGTCGCTATTAATGCACCGCGGGCAGAGCATGTCGCTGTACCCGTCGGGGATCCCGGAAGAAGCGACGCAGCAGTTCCCGACGCGGCGTGGCAAGCGCGCCAAGGCCGACGTGCTGGACTCGACACTGCAGCGGCTGGACGCGGAGGTGCCGCCGCCGACGGGCCTGATCGCGATTGTGTTTACGGACATCAAGAGCTCGACGCACCTGTGGGAGACGTACCCGGCGGCGATGCGGTCTGCGATTCGGGTGCACAACGACGTGATGCGGCGGCAGCTGCGGTACATTGGCGGGTTCGAGGTGAAGACAGAAGGCGACGCGTTCATGGTGTCGTTCCCGACGGCAACGTCGGCACTGCTGTGGGCGTTTGCGGTGCAGCTGCAGCTGCTGGACGCGCCGTGGCCGCCGGAAATGCTGAACGCGCCCTCGTGCCAGTCGATCGTGGACAAGGACAACAACGTCATCTTCCGCGGCCTGTCGGTGCGGATGGGCATCCACTGGGGCGAGCCGCTGTGCGAGCTGGATCCGATCACGCGGCGGATGGACTACTACGGCCCGATGGTGAACAAGGCGTCGCGGATCTCGAACGTGGCGGACGGCGGGCAGATCGCGGTCTCGTCGGATTTCATCTCGGAAATCCAGCGCTGCCTGGAGACGTACCAGGAGACCGGGCAGGGTTCGGTGGGCGGGAGCGACGACGGGGCGGCGGGGGCCGGGTCCAATGCCGGGTTTGAGGACGACGGGTTCGCGCAGGCGATCCGCAAAGAGCTCAAGACGCTTTCGTCGCAGGGCTTTGCGGTGAAGGAGATGGGCGAGATCAAGCTCAAGGGCCTGGAGAACCCCGAGGTGGTGTATTCGGTGTACCCGCATGCGCTGGCCGGGCGGATGGAGGCACACCAACAGCACGAGCGGATCTCGGCAGCGATGGCGGCTGCGACGGTCGGCGTGGAGGGCCAGGTGGCGCTAACGGTGCAAGCAGCGTCCATGCCGAACAGCAGCGGCGGCGCCGGCAGGTACGTGGCAGGGGTGGATGCGGTGCCCATCGTTTCTGTGAGCGAGGCGGCGAGCGGGAAGAGCGTACCTGGGATGGCACGAGCGGCGATGCCGGCGCCGGCGCTGATGCTGGGCGACCCCAACAAGGACAACCTGCGGGTGATCCCCGAGGTGATCTGGGCGCTGTGGCGGGTGAGCCTGCGGCTGGAGATGCTGTGCAGCTCACTGGAGCAGGTGGGCGGCAGTGGGCTGCAGCCGCCGGAGACGGCGCTGCTGGAGAAGATGAAGGCGCGCGGAGCGAACGTGACGGAGCGGTTTATGATCAACTTTCTCGAACACCAGATCAGTCGGATCGAGGTGAGTTTTTTTTTTTTTTTGGAGGGAGGGGGGGGTGAGAAGCCATTTGAACGTTGAACGAACGCATGCTAATGGTGCAGACATGCACGACAACGCTCGCACTGCGGCACATGGCCATGGGCGGCGGACCGATTCATCATCTGGACGACCTGCGCGCGTCAATGGTGGACGTGTTTGCGGCGTTTCAGAGCCAACTGGGCGAGCTGCGGACGTACCGTGCGCGGTACGGCAAGATCGACGCGGAGGGCGAGGACGGCGATGAAGTTGATGAGGAGGACGACAACGACGACGGCGACGACGGCGACGACGGCGACAACGAGCCGGGAGACTCGTCTGGAGACGGTGGAGACGGTGGAGACGATGACGGAGACGAAGGAAGCGACACAGAGCAGGAGTAGTGCCTCCTTTTCGGATCGTCTTTCTTGTCTGTCCTGGCGTCGAACGGGTGCGTTGCATGGTACCTTGGATTGAAACCTGCGGCTTTGTATTCTTGGGTCTCCGGATAGAAAGAACTGTCCACCAACAGGGGCGGATTTGGGACCAAAAGGCATGTGACAGAGCAGGGGCTGCTCTCTTTTTCTCTTTTGCGAATGGGACACGGAACGAGGACGATGAATCTTCTTGGGCACGCTGCTGTCTATATTTGTTTTGAATTTCTATTGCATCTTGTTTACGAGAAAAGAGGCCGCGGTATTACGTGAAGTGAAGGAGCCTTGCCCCTTTTCTCCCCTGCCAGCGTCGGCAACGTGTGTTTCCCGTTGTGGGTTTTGCGTGTACGAGACGTCGTAAGATACACGTCGAACGACCAGTAGCCGCCGATCTCGATTTCACAATCCCCACGCGCCGTCTCTATTCGTGAGATGTATCTTATGTGTTTGCCGAGCGACGGTTTGGTTATCAAGGAGAAAGAAATAAAAAGGAGGGGGAGGCTGGGGCTGGGGCTGGGGCTGCTGGGGGCTGTCGTTGGGTTCGTTGAAGAAGAGCTTAAATTCTGGCGTTTCACACGTATGCGCCTGGCGCAAGTCATCGGCGGTACGTAATGGATTTTTGGGGCGGCTGATAGCGGGGGGGGGTCAGCCAAGACAACAGGGGGCAGAGGCCATATGGCAAAAGGCAAGCGGGAGCGGGTGTGCTTCCGCAATCGCACGACTTGACAGGGGGGGGGGGGGGCCGCCGACGGCGACTAGCTACTTGGGGTATTCGCTGGTGCTGGTACATAGATAACGAAAGGGTAGGTAGGTAGGTAGGTAGGGCGCAGGGAACCGGAGGAAGGAGCGGAGCGGACAAAGAACGCGGCGGTCGCGGCGGTCGCGGCGGTCGCGGCGGTCGCGGCGGTCGCGGCGGTCGCGGCGGCCGCCCCTAACAAAAAGGCAGGCGCGGGGGACGGGGCGAGTATGGTCGTCATTTCCCACGTGAGCATTTAAGTCGCATTTTCCCTCTCCGGTTTCCTGTCCGCTTCTCGCTTCTCGCTTCTCTCCCTTCTTTCTCATCCTCCGTGTCCTCCACAATTGTAGGCTCCCCTCCCTCCCCCCCAATCCGTACGAGTAAGTAAGACTCCCTGTCCCCATTTCCTTTTCGTCGGCGTGCCCGAACAGCGCGTCCGAAGGCCCGATTCGGAAGCGTGCGGACGCCGGCGGGGGAAAACGAGCCCAGAAGCGAAACTGACCAGCCCCCCAGCCCAGCCAGCCCAGCCAGCCCAGCCAGCCCAGCCAGCCCAGCCAGCCAGCCCAGCCATACGTTTTTTTCTTTGGGTGTATTTTTGACGCCGGTCCAGACCCGGTTATCGCGGGAGGTTGCGCTCGTATCTCTGCGGAGCTTCTTGTATGTAGGTTGGCGACAACGGTTATTACCGCTCTTGTCCTTTTCTTCTTCTTTTTTCTTTCCAACCCTTATTTTTTTTTTTTTATCTCTTCTTTCGTTTCTCTTGCAACCTCTTTCTTTTTCTTCTCTCTCTCCAAACCACCCATCAACCCTTCTTCCGCTCACATTCCGAAGAAGAAAAAGAAGAAAAAAAAAAAAGGAAAAAATGGCCGACGTTTCTCACGGCCGTGGTGGCGTTGGCAACATGGCGCCCGACGACACGACGTACGTCGACGGCGAGATTGTGCGCGCCGGTGTCGAGGGCAGCCACGAGGACGGGCCGTTTAGCGCGGGCCGGGGCGGTAAGCAGCAGGGCACTCACGAACCGCGCGCGGATGGCTAACAACGACAGGCGCCGGGAACATTGGCGATGCCGCCCGCCCATCGATGGACCGCAACGACCGCACCGTCGTGCCCGAGGCGGCCGTGCGCCCGTCGGTCGACCTGGGCGACTACCAGACGACCGGCCGCGGCGGCCTCGGCAACGTCAAGAAGGACGTCATGCCCGAGGCCGCGCCCGCGGCCAGCGACCGCGCCGAGTCGGCCAAGGCACCAGCGGCGGCCAACGTGGGACTGGCCGACAAGCTGAAGAGCAAGCTGATTGGCGTGTTCAAGAAGTAGAGGGGAGGGGGCGGGAGAGAGGGCCATGAGAGCTGTGTCGTGTCTTTCTTTTTTTTTTCTTTTTTTACTTGATACCTCCGAGATGTGTTGGTTTTTTGTTGGTTTCTCTTCTCCTTCCTCTCTTTCTTTTTCTTCCTTTCTGTTCTGTTGGGCTAGATCTTATTATTCCTCCCACTCCCCTCTCTGATGGGCGATCTGTTTGGCAACAACAATATTTACAATACTCTTTCAAAGAACGCGAGAAGAGAAGCAAAAAGAACAGAGGAGCGAAAACGACACGAGAAGAAGAAATTAGAGTTCCAAAAAAGAACTGCAACGGCACGTCGCATCCGTGTCGATCGCCCCGGAGGCCTTCCTCTCTCCCTCTCTCTCTCTGCCCGCCCGCGCCCCTCTGCGCCCGCTGACGACGCGCGGATCGTCGTCGTCGTCCAGCCGTGCCAGTCCAGGTCCCAGCTGAACGTGCCGGGCCCAGCTGAAGACGGAAGAAACGAAAAAAACGAGAAAAAAAAAAGAAAAAAAAAGAGGCTGCCCCTCCCCCCCCCTTCGCTCCGGGTGGCATCGCCTTTTTGCCCAGCTGGAGAGACAGTCCGACAGATGGAAGGCGCCTTCCTCTTTGTATCGGGGCGTCGAGAAAGTAGTGCCTTCCCTTCCTTGCCGCGTACTCGTGCGCATGCAAGGGCCAGGCGCCGGCCTTGGCTCTGAGCTGCAGCAAGAGACCGGCCGTGCCTTCCGTCACGGCGCAGCATCATAGGTCTTCTGTACTTTATAGAGTCGCTCTCTTCCTTCTTTCCCTCTTCCCTTCTCCCATTCTCCCCTTCTTTGCCTCTCCCCTTCTTTCCCTCTCCCCTTCTTTCCCTCTCCCCTTCTTTCCCTCTCCCCTTCTTTCCCTCTCCCCTTCTTTCCCTCTCCCCTTCTT
>PCDN01000014.1:300459-341689 GCA_002778105.1 Ceratocystiopsis brevicomis
CGTCCGCGTGGTGGGCGCCGCGCAGCACGGCGGCGTCGGCGCGCGTGTGGGCCGGACGCCAGGCGGTCTTGCCGTCTCTGGTTTCGGCCTCGGCCTCCACCTCCACCCCGCCCAGCGCCACAATCCGCAGCCCGTCCACCGTCCTGGTCACGCTGCGCCGCCCGAGAAAGGTCAGGTTCGGGCACAGCTCGGCGCCGTCGGCGGCGTCGTCGGCGTCGTCGGCGGCCGCCTCCTCCTCGCCACGCTCGGCGGCAGCGGCGGCGGCGGCGGCGGCCAGCCGCACCGCCACCGCCGCCGGGAACGGCCGCGTGCCGACGGTAAAGTACGTGCTCACCGGCACGGCCATCTGGCCGGCCAGCAGGCGGTCGAGCTCGGCCGTGCGCTCGCCCTCGGCGCCAAACAGGTCGCCCGTCGCGATGCAGCAGGAGAAATTGTTCTTGGCCTGGAGGGCGGCGAGCTTCTGCAGGGCGGCCTCCAGCTGGCCGTTGACGGGGCCGAGAACAATGCTGCAACGTCAGTCGGGAGGGGGACGGGGACGGGGGGGACGGGGGAGACCGCGACGACACGGCCAAGGAGGACCCTTACAGTTTGAGAGACATGTGGAGAGGGAGGCTGGTTCTGGGTATTTGGGCGTCTTGGTATGCGTATGGAATATCTCCGCCGGGATCAATCGTCAGACCAGAAAAGAAAAAAAAAGGCTATGCGGCAGTTTGGCGCATAGCGAAGAAGAAGAAGAAGAAGAAGAAGAAGAAAGAGAGAAGGTTGTGAGAAAGAAAAGGGAGGCTGAGGCAGGGGGGGGGGGGGGATATAGCGCGTTCGTAGTGCAAACGCAAAGCCTCCTGTCTCCCGTTTGATTGTCCGTTTGCCCTTTTAATCTGGCCAGCCCAGTACAGATACAGATGTCCTGTCAAATACAACCAACAATGGCGAGTTCGTCGCGATCGTGAGATGAAAAAGAACACCAAATAAATAAAATGACTAAGCACATCGGATATACCGATACGCCTATATGCACATAGCAGAGCGCGTCCGTTGTTTACTTTGGCGCGTTCGCAGGAAGCAAGGAAAAAGTTTCATTGAAAGAAAGCCAGAGCAAAAAGAGATACCGTCAACAGAAAAGACGTGCTCCGTGGGGTAAAGAACAGAAAAAGAAAAGATCGTGTATCAGCCGAAGCCAAAAAAAGGTCGCAAAAAAAACCGAACAAAAAGAATCAATCGTACAAGACCGCCCGTGCTTCCTCTTTGCCATGCTTTTTTTTTTCTTTTTTTCTTTTTTTCCTTCTTTTCTTTCCCCTTTTTTCCCACCATACGCTTCCACGACATTGCAGGACGCATCCCCGGTTCCAATGTCTAGACGCAAACGAAACAAAAAAAAAAAAACCAGCAACCAAAATGCGCAAGGCAGAAGGCAGAATGCAAGCCATGCCACCCACCATGCAGAAACAATGCTGTATGCTAACCCAGGAGGAGACAAAATCAAAGGCACCTCTCCGGTGGTCTCTAATGCAGGGAAAGAAGAAGGGAAGGCGGTAATGCATTAGGCGGACGTCGCATGTCGAGGGCCGAGGGTCGGAGGCGGAAAAGGAAACAGAAAAGCAAAAAGAAAAGAAAAGAAAAAGAAAAAAATAAACCGAAAAATAAACGAAAGAGGGAATGGCGCAGGAAGCATCAAAAGCTGAATAAAGGAGAGGATAAAGGGTAAGAAGAAAGCAAAACACCACGCTTGCACGGCTGTAGCCGAAAGACAAAGGAAACGAAAGAGAAAGGCTGTGGCAAAGGTGAAGCAAGAAAAAGAAAAAGAAAAAAAAAAAGAAAAAAAAGAAAGAAGAAGCGAAAACAACACGCTCAGTACGACGCCATGCGCCGCGCGTGCCGCCGGTCCAGCCCCAGGATCGGCGACCCGCCCACCATCATCGACGGCGACGACCCGGCCGACGCCGTCGCAAACAGGCCGGCCGCTGCTGCCGTCGCCGCCGTCGCCGCCGCCGCCGCCGCCGCCGCCGCCGTCTCGCTGTCGTCGGCCGCCCGTGCCCGCGACACCGGCTGGTCGAACCGAGCAAACAGACTCCGGGGGCCGCCGACCACCGGCTGGCTTGTCGTCGTCGTCGTCGTCGTCGTCGTCGTTGTCGTGGTGACCGCCGACGCCGCCACCTCCGGCTTGCTGCTGCTGCTGCTGTTGCTGTGCTGCCCAAACGCAAACGTCTGTGCCCGGTGCAGGCCCTTGCGGTTCTGGTTCTGGCGCAGCCGGCCCATCGCCCGCTCGCACGCAAACGCGTGCTCGGCCGCGTCCATCTCGACGTACGCCTGCGGGTAGCACCGGCCCGGGTGCTCGCCAAAGAAGCCGCTGTACCCGCCGTCCAGAATGTACAGCTCCGGGAACGACAGCCGCGGGTACTGTTCCGCGTTGGCCGCCCGGTCCTCCGCCCGCACGTGCCGGCCCATCAGCGGTGCCCGGTGCGCCGAGTACTCGCAGTGCAGCACCAGCAGCGTGCGCCCCGGCGCGGCCGCGGCCGCGGCTGCCGCTGCTGCCACTGCCGCTGCCGCCGGACTGCTCGACGGCGAGGACGACGAGGACGACGAGGATGACGAGGACGACGGCCTCCGACCCCGCTGGAACAGCTCCGCCACCAGCAGGTCCTTGTCGTTGTAGTTGATCGCCTCGCTGATGTGCCCGCCCGCGTACTCGTACTCGAACCGGCAGTCGATCAGCAGCTTCTGGTCGAACCGGTCGTCGTACGCGCCGTCCAGCACCTGCAGCAGCGTGTCGCGCCCGATGCGCGGGATCGCGTCGCCCTGGCCCTCGGCAAAGAAGTGCGGCAGCGCCGGGTGGTGCGTCGTGCTGGCCGCCGCATCGCCGCCGCCGCCGCCGCCGCCACCGCCACCGCACCCACCGTCCGTGTCCATCGCCGACGGCAGGAGCGACGGCTGCAGGGACTGCATCGCCGGCTGCTGCAGCGACGACGGCAGCAGCGAGGGTTGCAGCGAAGACTGCAGCGGAGGCTGCAGCGACTGCAGCGACTGCAGCGCCGCCGCAAGGTGGTCGTCGCGCACCTTGGGCTTCAGCAGGTCGCCCGCGTTGTCAAACATGCTCAGCGACCGCCGGTACTGCCGCCGCGACCGGATAAACGAGCTGGACTGCCGCCGCATCTGGGCAATACCGCCCGGCGCCGGCGAGCCCGTGCGCGAGCTCGACGCCGAGCTGCTGGCCGCGCTGCTGGCCGAAACCAGCGACGCCCGCGTGCGGATGGGGCCGGCGCCGGCGCCGGCGCCCATGCCCAGGCCCAGGCCCAGGCCCAGGCCGAGGTTGGCACACGGGCTGTTGTTGATCTCCTCGGCCGGCGAGGCTGCCTGCACCTGCACCTGCACCTGCACCTGTGCTTGTGCCTGTGCCTGTGCCTGTGTCAGTGCCAGTGCCGGGGCCGGGGCAGGCTGCGGCGGCGACTCCTGGAAGCACTCGGCCAGCGAGAGCGAGGACGGGGCGGCGGGCGCCGTCGGCAGGTGGCTGCCACCAAAGCGGAAAAGGGGCAGCTGGCTGGCGTCCGTGTGGCCGCGGCTCGACGGCGCCGCATACGAATAGCCCTTGACGCGGGTCAGGGACGCTCGCCGTGGGAACTTCCTACGTCTGGAATGTCTGTTAGTTCCGGGGGGAAGAAGGGGGTCAAAACGCGAAAGACGACTCGGAAAACCTACTCAAGTCCAGTGGTGAGCGGCCGTGTCGGTTCTTGGGCGGCCGGCTGGGGCGGAGGCGCCGGACAGGGCGACTCCAGCATCATCTCGTCGGCCGGCGAGGAAAAGGTCGGCGACGGCGACGAGGGCGGGATGACGTCCCGGGCGGCCGCAGCCGGGGCTTTCCGGATCGGCACGGGGGTCATGTCCATCAGGTCGGCGATGGGCACGGGTGAGGACGAGGCCAGGGACGAGCTGGGCGAGGCAGCCGAGGGCGTAGACGCCAGCGAGGCCGCCACCAGGGGGCGTTTGAAAAAGCCTGGGATGAGCGAGGGACCAACAAACAGGAGAGACGGACAGGCAGACGTACCTCGCTTCTGGGTCCCCGTAAAGAGGGCACGGCGCGGCGTGGGAAAGCGCGGGCTGGCATCTTCGCCAATGGTAAAGTTCTGGCACAGGTCGACGGCCAGCGAGCCGGCCGGCGACGAGCCGTGGACGGCGCCAAAGTGGTCCTGGTTGAGCTGGTCACGGATGGTGAGGGGGCCGGCACCGCTGGCGGCAGCCCCGAGGCCAAGGCCACGGCCGGCGCGTGGCTTGCCGGGCGAGAGGCGGACGTGCAGGTTGGTGAAGATGTCGCGGCGGCCAAAGGGCGCAGGGGCCGGGCAGTGCATGGCGAGGGGGGAGGAGGTCTCCATGATGGGTGACAATGGGAGGACGAGGACGTGAGAAGGTGAATACGTGAAAACGGAAAGAGAGTGCTGCGTGTTAAGCCTGCTGGTAAGCCTGTTGGTAAGGCTATAAGGCTGCTGGGGATGGTGTCATATGGCGGGAGATGGAAAGAGAGCAAGTGGAAGGTGATATGATTGGGAAAGAGATGGTGAGAAAGGAGAGAGAGCCGACAAGGAGGACGGGCTTGTCGACGGCAATGGGCGCGCGTGGGGTTAGAAGAGCTGGGAAGCCGGCATGGAGGATGGCGTGGGATGGCAGAGTCTGGGGAAGCGTCTCGGCATGGAGGACGGACGGTCGTGGTGGTGTCGTGGTCGAGGTCGTATCGAGGTCGTGTCGATGTGGTTGGTGGTCGATGTCGAGTCGGCCGAGGCGAGGTCGGCGAGGACGGCGAGGACGGCGGAGGACGGCGTGCACAAAGTCGATGGACGACGAGAGACAAAAGAGAAGACAGGTCAGAGAAAAAGAAGCGAGCATGTCAAGAAGAAAAGCCAAAAACCACGAGCCAAGGAGACGCCCCGGGTGGATCGTTGCTGTTGCACCGAGCAACGCCGGGGAGAGCGAGGGAGAGGACTTGGTGAGGCAAGGGGAGGAGGGGAAGAGGAGGAAAAAGCGGCGAGTGGGGAGCTCGTATGGAGGCCGGAGGGAGGGAGGAAGCGAGGGAGGGAGAGCGGCCAGGTGAGCAAAGAGGTGAGAAGAATTCCCTGTTTTTCGTTTTCGTTTTCGTCTTTGTTCGTTTCTCGCTCTCTCTCTCTCTCTCCTTTTTTTTTTTTTTGTTTTTTTTTTTGCCGCCAGTCTCACCGTCTGCCGTCTTGCCTTTGTCTTGCCTCGTCTTCGCTCTCTGCCTCGCCCAAGTTGCCCAGAGACCAGAGTCGATCGGTCGGCCGGCGGCAGAACGGAAAAAAAGTGGGTTGGATGTTGTCAGGGGAGATGACGCTGGACAACGGACGCACAGAGAGACATCGCCAGCGCCAGCGCCAGCGTCAGCGCCAGCGCCAGTGCCAGCGCCAGCGGCCAGTGCAAGTGCAGCAGCAGCGAGCAGTCCAGCATTGGGCGGCTGCTGAGGGCGGGGGCCCAGCAACAGGGTTGGACGGCGGGGCAGGGGCGCCCGGCGCTCTCACTGGCTGCTGCGGGTCGAGGCAGCGGGCACGGCGACCCAGTGTCCCAGTGACCCAGTTTTGCGTCCAGGGCCGCCCATAGCAACAAGCAGCGCCAGGGCGCGGCGCTAGCCCGAAGCGGCAGAAGCGCCAGGAACGGGGGGAGCTGAGCGCGGTCTTGGCTGCACGAGTATTGGCTATCTTGCGGCGTAGTAGGGGGGCTGTATAGGGGGCTGTATAGGGGGCTTTCTTCTTTCCTCCATATCTCACGAGCCGGCACCTGAAGCGCTTCCGCAGATATGCAATTTCTGCGGCCAGCCCTTGCCGCTCGCAATCTGGCGGCGCCCGCTCCGTATCTTACAAGTAGGATCTTACGGGTGAACGGGAAAAACGCATCGGAGGATCGGTTGTTCAAGATACGAACGAGCATCGTACGGAGTATTGCTCGTCAGAAACACGAAACGCCCAGTGGGCTTCGCTACGAGGAAAGATACGCTCACCCATGCTCGCACGGCCACACGCGGAACCGTCAGGCGGACGGACTGCCCTCTCCCCTGCACCCTGCCCGTTTCGAATGGGTTTTGTGCCCGTGCCATTGCGACGTCATGGCGAAACGGAGGAGAGGAGGACTCACTCCATCGCGGCTGACGCCGGCTTCGGTCTGGCGCTTTGCTTGGTGCAAAGAGTTATATCCCGCAGTTGCCCGCACCATTCCGAAGGGACGACGACGGCCGGGCGACAAATGCGGGCCGGGCGACGTCCTTTTTGGTAGAGAGAGAGAAACAAGTGGACACGCGACACGCCGTTGTGAAGAGGCGCCACTCCCGTCTTTGGGTGGTCGTTGAGTGCCAAAAGTACGGAAGAAGATCCGGTTCAAAAGAATTGGAGGCATTTCTTGCAGCCGGCGCTTGTTCGGCTCCGAAATGCACGCGCCAGGCAGAGAGGCAAAAGACAAAAAAACGCAAAAAAAAAAAAAAAACCCCAAACTTGATGCCACGGAGGATGCCGCTCAGACCAGCGATCGGCACGGATGGATGGTTGCGTGGGCGCGCGCGGCTCTGGACGCGACGAAAGTAAATAAACGGTTGCTGTGGGAGTGAGTGGTGGGGTGGGTGGGGTGATGTGGCGGGTGTGGTGTGGCGGGTGTGGTGTGGCGGGTGTGGTGTGGCGGGTGTGATGTGGCGGGTGTGGTGTGGCGTGTGTGATGTGGCGGGTGTGATGTGGCGGGTGTGATATGGCGGGTGTGATATGGCGGGTGTGGTGTGGCGGGTGTGATGTGTGGCGGTGCGTCGCCCAAGACGGACAGAGGACACGCACAAACAAGTCAGGACGACAAAAGTCCAAACGGCAACCAACGAATGCGTCTGTGTTTTGAACTGTCGCCGACCACTGGCATGGGCAATAAGACGAGATGAAGGCGAGAGACAAGACGAAAAACGACAAGACGAAAAACGACAAGACAGTTCGGCCGGCATGGCATGAGCTTCGGAGCCAACCAACCCACGATCGGGTCTTGGAGCAGAAAAGGAACAGAACACTAGCTAGACACACGCAAATACTCCGTATCTGACCATCCGCAACGACAGCAGCCCTCATGCCGGCGGTGGCCAAGCGCGCGTGCGAGGAATGGGCGGACAAATGCGGGACGAAGAAAAGGGAAAAAGAAAAAGAAGAAAAAGAAGAAGTCCCCCCCCCCCCGAAAAAAAGAAAAAAAAAAAAGTGGACAAGAAGACGCAAGAAGACTACAGCTTCGAAGCGCAGCACGCGTCCACGTCCGTGTCCAGCACGCTCTGGTTACGCTGCTGCGTGCTCTGCGGCACGTCCAGCGCCGGGTTGCTGGTGAAGAAGCCGCTCGGCTTGAGGCTGACGGTCATCGTCTCGACCGGCATGACCGGGTAGTCCTCCGGGCGCGGGTTGTGCGTCAGGCTGATGGCGTGCCACAGCACCAGGTCGGCGTCGGCCACGGCGTCGCCGCGCGCCGCCCACGTGCCGACGTCGCCGGGGGCGGGCCCAAGGCCGTCTCCTTGTTCGTCCTGTGCCACGGCAGCGGCCAGCTCCGCCGCCGGCAGCGACTGGTACGTGTACGCGCCGGCCGCGTACAGCTCGCCGTCGCGGTACGCCGTGACCCAGAACGGCTGCGTGGCGTAGACGGCGCGGCGCGCGTGCCACGACTGCGGGTGCGCCAGCAGCATCTGGCGCGGCCCGCCGGCGTGCACGGCGTACGCGACGGGCTGGCCGGACACGGGGTTGCGCACGGCGCGGTTGACAATCTTGAGGACGCGGTTGGGCGCGGCAGCGGCGGGCCCGGACGTTTCGATGACGCGCTGGCGCGTCACAAAGCCGACGCCGTCGCGGTTCAGGACGGCGTCGACCGGCAGGGCGACCGTGTCCTCCTCCACCACGGTGTTCTCGTCGCCGTCGAGCGCCGGGTCGATGCGCAGCGCAAAGATGTGCTGGTGGTTGGCGGCCAGCACGCCCTCGTTGACGACGACGCCCCACGGCACGTGCACGCCCGGCGCAATGGGCGCCGTCGACAGGATGCCGGTGGCCTGGATGCGGTAGTGCAGGGCGGCGGCCTGGTCGAGGAGCCACTGGAAAACGTACTCGTAGTTGCCGACGGTGATGATGGTCTGCAGCACGAGCACGCGGCTGCGCACGACGGCGACGGCGCCCGTGGCCGTGTCGGTGTGCTTCCAGCCGAGCCCGTCGTCGATCTCGTGCATGCACACGGCATTCGGCCGCGGCACCGGCCGCCCGCCCGCGTCGGCCACGGCAAACGAGAAGTAGCGGATCCGGCCCAGGCAGTCGCAGCCGAGCGCCAGGTTGTTGGCCGCGATGCCGGCACCAATGTCGCCGACGTCGAACACCGACTTGCGCGAGTACGGCGCCCGCGGGTCGCCGTACGGCACAAACATCTCGCTCAGGCTCAGCCGGTGGAAGAGCGTGCGGCCGTCGTACGTCACGTCGTGCAGCACCAGGCCCTCGCGCCAGTTGAAGCCCAGGCGGAACCGCCACTTCTGCCACGCCACCCGCTGCCCGGCCACCGCAAACGACGCCCCCTGCGCCTGCTGCACCGTCAGCGGCGCCAGGTCCGCGCGCGCCGCCGTCGGCCGCAGCGCGTGGTGCCACTGCCCGGCCGCCTGCGTGGCGGCGTCCCTGTGCAGAAACGTCGGCTTCGCGTCGTCCGCTCCCGGCACCGCCGCGTCGCTCCCCAGCGGCAGCTCCACCACCCGCACCACCGTCCGCGTCGTGCAGTCCGCCACCGCCGCGAACGGCAGCGGGTTGTCGTACAGGTTCGCCCCCGCCTGCCCCCGCGCCCGCGCGTAGAAATAGCACTGCGCCAGCCGCGCCCCCGTCCCGCCCGTGTCCCGCCCGTACGGCCACGAGTCGCACACGGCCTCCATGTCCGCCGGCAGCCCCAGCGCCGCCACCCGCGCCACCACCCGCGCGTCCGCCAGCACCGCCGCCCGCACCGCCCGCGTCTCGAACGGGTCCGCCTGCGCGTGCACCGCCGCGTCCAGCGCCTGCGTCGACACCACCGCGCCCGCGTCCACGTCGGCCACCGTGTAGAAGAGCTGCACCGGCACCGCGCTGCGCACGTAGTACAGCGCCGCCACCCGCCGCGCCGGCCGCGCCAGCGTCAACGGCGCCCCGCTCGCCTCGGCTGCCCGCTCCGCCGCCAGGTACGGCCGCAGCTCCGCCTTGGGCGGCTCGACCAGCTCAATGCTCTTGAAGTGCAGCAGCGCGCCGGGCGCCTGCGCCGTCCGGACGAGCGCGGCCGCGGCCGTGATCTCGTCAGCGGTGAGAGGGTCGAGGGGGTGCATAGTGGTGACGGTGGTGATGATGGTGATGATGGTGATGATGGTGATGGTGGTGATGATGGTGATAATGATGATGACGCTGATGATGATGTACTTGTTCGTCTTGGTGTTGGTGTGCCCGACGTCAATGTTTGATGTCGATGCCCAAGCTTTATAGCTCCCAACAAGAAAGGCGTGCCCCTCACGCATCGCTGTCCGTCGTGCAATGACTCTTTATCCCAAACTTCTCCACTGTCGTCTTGATAACGCTCCCACCGACACCGGCGCTATCGGGTTCCGTACGAGATCCGGCAGGACGTGCCGCCTGCTCCTTCCTCCTTCCTCCGCGCCCTAGCCGCCTGGACTTTCCCGACTGGGCAGGGGGGGGGGGCAGCCATCCGGCCTAGGCCGGTATCTTTGCAGGTGCCCGGATTGGCCAGGAGGGGTGTCATCTGTCTATTCCTCGGGCAATACAGATATGAGTCAAAGATGGGATAAGAGGTGTGGCGGAGTACGACATATGAACGGGAGGGGAAGGGGAAAAAAAGAAAGAAAAGAAAGAAAAGGCGGGCAAAACTGCGAAAAAAAAAAAAAAAAAATTGAAAACTTCATCCAAAAGAGGAAAGCAGCTTCACCCAGACAGTTTGGCCAAATCGAGCAGTCGGCGAAATCGGCATACACCAGACGGGTCCGTGCATGAATGCCCGTGCACCCTGCCAGTCTCCTTCCTGCATGCGCCGCAGTCTTGTGTACCGTCTCTGGTCCACAAGGCCCTGGAGGCGTCTCATCATGTCCGCGTCAACGGCACGCGGCCTGTCGGCCGGTCGTTCCTGCCGCCGACACCGCCAACCGGGAGGGGAAGCTGCGATGCGAGCAGGCCACACTGGCAGAAGGTGCAAACAAACGATCACGACTGTGATCACGACTGTGATCACGACTGTGATCACGACTGTGCATCCCCGAAGCAGGGGCCGGGTTTGCCCCCCCCCCTCAGGACCCAACCAACACAACGGCTCCCACAATCGAGTCCTAGACGGCCACCAGGCCGATGGCCGCCACATCGGCATCCAGCAGCCAATCGCGCAATCCTTTCGTGTCTTTTGTTTTGCAGCCTCTACACGTCTGGTGCGGCGGCGGCGGCGGCGTCGTCGTTGACGTATTTGTCAAAGACGTCGGCGTAGAAGCGCCGGCCAACGTCGCGATGGCTGCGGACCTTTGTGCGCAGCTGGGCCTCGCCCCAGGTGTCGTAGGGCCCGCGCAAGAAGGGCGAGTCGATCTGGCGTCCCTCGGGGGCTTCGCCGGCGGCGCCGGCGGCGCCGGCGGCGGTGGTGGTGGTGGTGTCCCACTTGTCGAAATGCGCCTTCAGCGCGCCGACGGCCTCGGCCTTGGTCAGGTCGCGGCGCACGCCCTGGAAAAAGGGCACGCTGAAGCGCTCGACGGGGCTGGCGAGCACGCGGTGGGTGGTGGCGGGGCAGCGGCCGCCGGTGACGACCTCAAAGGCCTGGCCGATGTTGACGACGAAGGAGCCGGGCAGGGCGGGCACGTCGACCCAGGCGCCGGCGCGGTTGAGGGCCTGCAGGCCGCGGGCGGGCGGGGGCGGGGGCGACGACGCCTGCAGCAGAAAGGTCCACCAGCCGGACGAGTCCTTGTGGGGGCCGACGCCCTGGATCGCGGAGGTGGCCGCCTCGGGCAGGCCCGGGTAGCGCACGAGCTTGAGCCGGTGCTGGTCCGACAGGAAGGGCAGCAGCGCGTCGGCCGGCAGCGCCAGCGCCTCGGCGACCAGGCCCAGGAACCGCTCGCCCAGCGCCGTCAGCGCTGCCAGGTACGCCGTCACGACGGGGCGCAGCGCCGGCAGCAGCGCCTCGTCGGGCCACGGATTCGGCCCGACCAGCCCCTCGCACCGTGCCACGCCCTCCTCGCCCGCCACCGCGGCCAGCTCCGTCGCGTACTCGACCTGCTCCCGCCGGTCCGCGCGCCCCGCCGTCGTCTCCGCGCCGTCCGCGCTGTACCCCAGAAAGTGCGGCGACCGCCCCAGCGCGATCGCGTCCTTGGCCGCCGCCGGCAGCCCAAACAGCACCGGCAGCACCGCCACCAGGTCGGCCACCACCGCGTCGGGCACGCCGTGGCCGACAACGTACAGGAAGCCGACCGCCGTCAGCGCGTGCCGCAGCCGCGCCAGCAGCGCCGGCTTCTTGGCCGCGTCGGCCGCCCACGACAGGTCGAGGCAGGGGATGGCGTCAAAGGACATGGTGCGTGTGCGTGTGCGTGTGCGATGTGATTCGGGTGAGGTGAAAAGCGGCGGTGATGATACGGGCCGCCCTCGGTGTGCCCTGTCCATTCCACCGCATTTCTCTACACCACGTGCCGTCCCGAGTCGTTGCATCCCCCGCCACTGTGCTGGCAGATGGTGCCATCGATGGCGACAGGCGCCAGTGCCTGGCGCTGGCCGCGTGTTTTCGGGTGTTGTGTGCTTTTCAGGAGGGCGGATTGGATTGCGCCATTTTCACGTGACAGTAATCGATTGAGTTGGCTTGATTTTTTTGGTTTGGATTTTGATTTTGATTTTTCTTCCTTCTTTTTGTCAACTCTCCCCCTGCTTTCTAATCGTAATACTTGGCCTTGTGCCCCTTGAGCACCTCCAGCTCTGGCTCGCGCACCGCCTTGCCCTTGCGCGTGATGTTGGACTTGACGCGGGCCTTGACCCATTCGCCGGCCGTGATGGGCTCGCCGGCGTCGGCGGCCGTGGCCGTGGCCGTGGCCGTGGCCGGGTCCGGGCAGAAACCGAGGCGCTCGAGCACGGCACTCTTCAGCGGCTGCAGCGGCAGGTCGTCCTCGGGGCGCACAAAGTACAGCAGGCCGAGGCGGTCGACGTCCTGCTGGTCGGGGGGCGGGGCGACGACGCGGTGGATGCTGCTTTTCAGGTAGCCGTTGGTCAGGAACTGCAGGGCGTCGGCAATGTTGACGGTGATGCTGCCGTCGAACGGCCTGACCCAGCGCCAGGCGCCGTCGGGCGCGCGCACCTGCAGGGCGGCGACGGGCTGGCGGAAGAGCAGGGTGAGCGAGCCGAAGTCGGTGTGGCCCCGGACCCAGACGTTGCCGAGGCGGGCGTTGTCGGCGGCGCTGCGGCGGTGGTACTTCATGTAGCGCAGGTGGCAGTCGCTGGGGGCGTCGTAGCGGTGGTGGCCGGCCAGCGCGCCGGCCGGCAGCTCCAGGACCAGCTCAAACAGGGCCAGTAGCCGGGCGACGATGTGGTCGTGGATGTGGCGGGCCACGCGCTCGATCTCGGGCCGGTGCCGCTCGACCACGGCCGGGTGGGCGCGGGCGTAGCGCGGCAGGAACTTGGGGATGTTGTAGATCTCCGTGTTGTCGACGATGCCCGGCTGGACCTCGCGCAGCCCCAGCGGCTTGTAGCCGTTGTAGCCGCCGTTCTCCAGGTCGGCGCGGTACCTGAGCTTCTCCTCCACCGGCAGCGCAAACACCTCGCGGCCAATGGCGAACTGGCGGTCGACCTCGTCCTGGCTCAGCCCGAAGTTGACAATGTAGAAGAAGCCGATGGCCTGGATGGCCGCCTGCAGCTGCTGGGCCAGCGCCTCCTTGCCGCCGGGCTCGTCGAACCGCGACAGGTCCAGCGTGGCCAGCTCAGCCCATTCGACTGGCCGTCAGCTTTGTACGCAAGAAAAAGGGTTGTGGGGGGGGGGGGGGTTGGACCAATCTTACGCTCATACTTGGTCTCCGGCACCTGCTTGTAGAAGAGGGCCGGGCTCACGGCTGGTTGGGACTCGATGGCGGCCATGGTGAACGTTGGGCTTTCTCGATGCCGCCTTTCTGTCGCCTTCGTCTCGTTGTCCCCCCTCATCCCACCTGACGCCCTTTAATACCCGGCCTGGCCCTGTTGTCAGTACTGTCCCGCCGCAAGGCTGCCCCCTCCCCCTCCCCCTCCCTCCCCCGTCCACCAACACATGTCGCCATAATCGCACCATCTGACGGATTCGCCCTCACCCACCGTCCCATTGGCTGCGACACCCAACCGCACCCGCTTATCCGGACAGGAACGTGGTTGACAGAAGCTTAATGGACCGGGCGTCTTGTTCCCCGGTGTGGTCGCGCCCTGGCGGGCTGGCCAGAGCAACCATGCTCCCGGGGTGGGTTGTTTGTCCGCCGGGGTTTTTTTTTCTGATTTTGTTTTCTGATTTCTTCTTCCGTGTGCTTTTAGCTGCGATGGCATCATGCTGCTGTCTGCTGGTGGCTGGGAAGCGTGGTGGGATAAAGACTCCGGGTGCTCAACCTGTAGATGGTCATGAAACTGTAACCAACTCGTTGTTCCTCGAGACAACCCCAGCATGTCCGACAAAGCAGAGGCCGTCGTGGCCGTCGCCCCGGGCTCCCCGGACGCCCCGGACGCCCTGGCCAAGGAAGACCTCCACTTCGCCCGGCGCGGCGCCGACCTCGACGCCGACACGGCCGCGGCCGCCATTGACGGCTTCGACGCCGACCGCATGCGCGGCCGCTCGCTGCTGACAGCCGCCGAGGAGAAGCGGCTGCTGCGGCGCATCGACCTGCGCATCATGCCGTGGTGCGCGCTCATCTTCCTGATCAAGAACCTCGACTCGGCCAACCTGAGCAATGCGCGCACCATGAACAAGGGCACGCCGCAGAACATCCTGGCGCAGCTGCATCTGACGTCCGACCAGTACAGCCTGCTGACCGTGCTGTACTACCTCCCGTACATCGTCTTCGAGGCGCCGTCCAACCTGCTGCTCAAGCGCGCCCGGCCCAGCGTGTGGCAGGCCCGCATCATCGTGTCCTGGGGCATCGCCCTGCTGTGCCACGTGCCCGTGCGCAACAGGGGCGGCATCTATGCCACGCGCTTCCTGCTGGGCCTGTTCGAGGCCGGCATGTTCCCGGGCGTCATTCTGCAGATGACGTACTGGTATCGGCCCGACGAGATGTCGATTCGGTTGCTGTATTTCTGTGAGTCGCTCTCCGCGTCGCCTCGCACGCCTCGCCCGCCTCGCACCCACTCCCTCCCTCACTCACCTCTTCTCTTTCTCTCCCTAACCCTCCCCCAGACTGCATGGGCAACTTCTCCGGCGTCATCAGCGGCCTGCTCGCCTTCGCCTTCGACACCGTCTCCGGCCACCGCAACCTCTCCGGCTGGCAGTGGCTCTTCCTCACCGAGGGCCTGCTCACCATCGCCGTCGGCCTGCTCGTCTTTCTCTTCCTGCCCGACTTCCCCCCCACCGCCAAGTGGCTGTCACCCAGCGAAAAGGCCTTTGTCCAGGCCCGCCTCCCCCCCAACGCCCCCCGCGCCGCCGAGGGCAGCTTCCGCCTGCGCGAGATCGTCCGCGACCTGCGCGACGCTCGCCTCTGGTTCTTCACCCTCATCTGGGCCACCTTCACCGTCGGCACGTCCGGCGTCACCTTTTATCAGCCCACCGTCATCTCCAGCCTGGGCTACACCACCATCGCCCGCGCCCAGCTGCTCAACCTGCCCGTCTCCATCCTGAGCATCGTCGTCATCGCCGCCTACGGCTGGCTCGCCGACCGCAACAACACCATCCCCCGCCCCCTGTACCCGCTGTCCGTCCATGCTGTCGTGCTCGCCTGCTACGGCGTCCTCGTCGCCTACCCCAGCAACGGCGGCGTCTATGCCGCCACCCTCGTCGGCAACGCCTTCACCACTGCCTTCTATCCCCTCATGTGGCCCTGGCGCGTCCAGACCACCGCCCGCGCCACCGGCTCCGCCTTCAGCATCGGCTTCGTCAACAGCTACGGCCAGATCGGCGGCGCCGTCGGCCCCCAGATCTTCCGCAGCCGCTTTGCACCCCGCTATCGCGAGAGCTTCACGGCCGCCATGGCCTGCGTAGCCGCCTGCGTCGTCGTCACCCTCGCCACCTGGTACCTCACCCGCAAGACCGAGCGCGATACCCGCCGCCTCAAGCGCGCCCGTGTTGCCGCCTCTAAGAAGGGCCTGACCGTGCTCGAGGATGTCGTCGACCGCGATCTGGGCCCGGCCACCAAGGCGAGCACCGACAGCGACTGTGCATGAACAAGAGTCTTCCTGGAATAAAGCATTTAGCATTAGCATAGAATAACGTCAGATTCAGTCATACCAACCACCCCCCCCCAAACACCTCCTCGTAGTACCGCGCAAAGTCGTCGCACTCTTTCGACGGCACCAACGGCCCGCTGCCACCACACGCTGGTCCCGTCGCCGGCGCCGTCCGCCCGCACACCGCCCGGCCCACCTCCGTCCACATCGCCCGCTCCACGTCGTAGCCCGCGCTCGCGTCCAGCACCGCCTCGTCGCCCCAGAGCCGTGCCATGCGCCCGTCCCCATCCGTCGCGTACACGTTGCCCATCGATGACCCCAGCTGCCGCACGTCCAGCTTGTACAGGTTGTGATGCACAAATAGGATCCGCGCCCGGATCGTCTCCTCCTCGTCCTGACGCTTTGCAGCCTCCTCCTCGGAGATCGGCTCGTAGTGGTCGGGATCGTCGTCGAACTCTGGGGCATTCGGATCTTCTTCGGCGTCTGTACCAACGTCTTGCCCCTCGTCGCCCGTCTCTTCCTCCTCCTCCTCCTCCTCCCCGTCGTACGCCATGCGCGTTGTCGTCGGCAAACCAACACGCAGCGCCTCACCCACGCTCTTCTTGGCCTCCAACGCCTCAAAGAGTCGAAAGTCGTCCTCTGGATCGGCCTGCTTCATGCCCACCGAGTGGAAATCCCCATTCAGCCACCGCCCAATCATCCCCGTCCGCGTGTGCACCGCGTAGAACGGCTCATCAGCCACTAGCGCAGCGTGTAAAAACGTTTCCTTGTCGCCCTCGCCGTGTGCGCCCTGCGACAGCAGCGGGTAGTAGTAGCCCGGCCCGTAAAAGTTGTAGTACGCTGCCAGCAGCAGGCTCAGGCTGTGCCGCGCTTTGTCGTAGAGCATGATGCCTGCTTCCGAGCTGCGCCGGTCCGTCACCGCTGGCGCCGGGATGCCCATGATGGTGTACGTCACCGGCGCCGCGGTCGGCAGCCAAAAGTCCGGCCACGTCACCAGGCCGCGCGACCGGAACGGCTCAGCGTCAAACAGGTGGTCCGGGCTCCGCACCGGCCACACGTCCGCGTCCAGGAAGAGCACCTCCCGGTACGACGAGAACAGAATTGCATACACCTTGTACTGATATTTAGACAGCCCTGGCATATCTGGCGTCGTGTCCCAGAAGCGCTTCATGCTGTGGCACTCAGCGCCGAGCCCCGGCAGAACCTGCTCACACAGCGTCTCAGCATAGCCGGCGACCTCGTCCAGAAAGAGCTGCACTGGCAGTTTGGATCCGTTGCGCCGCAGCATCAGCAGCGACGTCACAGCCACGCCAATGTAGTGTCCGCCCGCTGTCATTACGATCCCGCGCGTCGGCGCGGACGCCGTGGGGGCCGTGGTTGTGGGTGTGAGTGTAGATGAGGGTGTCATCGACGTGGGCGACTGTGCGCCATCGTCGTTCCCATGTCGCGTTTTCCCCTTTCCTGCATACGGGAGACGGCGGCTGAGGCGGTCCGCGGTACGGCGGAAGCGCTTATGTGCCGTCTCGAGGGCGTCCTGCAGGTCCGTGCTGATGTGTGCCTTGTCGATGAGCGTCCGGGTCTGATCGATGAAGGCGTCAGCATTCATGTCGTAGTCGTTGACCGGGTCGTTGATGGCCACGGTGGCGTCCGTGTCTGGTCGGGCATCCACCATGGCCTCGAGCAGGTCCTCCCAGAAGTCCAACATGGCCTCCGACGGCGGCACGCCGCCTTTAACCGACTCAATACGAGGCACAGCAGTGGGGGGGGCTGTCTGAACCGTCGATCCCGTGGTGGACGAGGTGAAAACACTTGCCGCCGTCACCACCTTGCTTGCGTGGCCGAGGACAGATGTTGTGTTGTTGTCCCTGGCTTCATTCGTGCGGCTGCCGCTGCTGGTGCTGCTACCGTTGTCAATGGCATCATCTGCGGCATCGACCCGCGGCAGAGCAAGGATCTTGTCCAGACGGCTGAGTCCGCGCTCGAGGCGTGCGAAGAAGACAAAAAGAAAGAATGTGAATAGAGCAAGTGTCACGAACGCCCGCTGGCGGTGCCGCCGCACTGGGACAATCATCTCGCAGAATACACGATCCCCGCGAGAACACCGAGTGAGCGAGGAGCAAAAGAAACTCAAGAAAAAACCCCCCCGGAACGCCAGACGTTTATAGGGGGAAGAAAACGAAGGGATCTGCGGGCAGAGAAGCAGAAAACCTTTTAAATTTCGAGAGCGTTCTGCACTGGGGCGTCCATGATACTGAGTAGTCCTATAAAGAAAGAGCGAGTCATGCCCTGGATGGAAGGAACGCGCTCCGTCTGTCGGTCCTTCCATCTTGGGAAGCGTAAGGTGCAAGTAGCACGCGTGTGTGGTACGGACGGAAGGTGCGAGCCGGAGAACAGACACAGGATGAAACTTCGCCTGCAAAAGGCCGAGCGAGGGTAAAATAGGGAAGGAGTAGGGGAGTAATGGAAGGAGAGGGAAAAAGAAAAAAAGGCAGAGTAAACGAAAAGCGAAAAAGCAAAGAAAAGGAAAAAAAAGGAAGAAAAAAAAAAGGAATCATAGCTTTGATGCCTCGCCCTCGTCGCCGACCTCCTTCTCGCCAAACAGGTTCAGAAAGGCCGTGTGCACCTCGTCCGTGAGGTCGCTTGCCTGCAGGCTGCGGCCCGTCTTGGCAAAGGCGAGACGCGATGCTTCCTGCGGAAAATGTCAGCAACCAGCAGCTCTCACCAAAACGGCAAAAGGAAAACGCACCCGCGTGATGGCGCTCCCGCCAAAGGCCGCCAGCAGCACTGACTCGTGCTCGCCTAGCCGCGCCGCGCCGCCACTGCCGCCGCCGCCGCCGCCCCGCTCCTCCTCGGGCGGCGCCCACAGCCCGTCCAGGTACGCCTTGCGCCAGCCCAGGAACGTCGCGATGGCGCCCGTCAGCGTGTCGCCCTGGCCGCCCGAGCGCTTGCGGCCGCCGGGCAGATCGCACACAAGGGGGCCGGCAACAGTAGGGTTGCCGTCGCTGCTGTCGCTGCCGTCGGGCGCGGCGGCGGCTGCCGCCGCGACCACATCCACTGCGCCCTTTTGCACCACCGTCACGCCGCCGAGCGCGCGGGCCAGGCGGACGGCGCGGCCGCCCTGGTCTTGGTCTTGGTCTTGGTCTTGGTCCTCGCCTCCCAGCAACGCCTTCTCCAGCCGGCCAAATTCCACCACGTTGGGCGTCAGCACCGCCAGCGCGTACCCGCGCACCAGAGCCGGGTCCTGCTGCACCAGCAGCAGCGCGTCTGCGTCGAGCACCACCGGCAGGCGGCGCGCGCGCGCGGCCGCGACGACGCGCGCCACGGTCGCCTGCATGAGCGGGTCGCGGCCGAGGCCCGGGCCGACGACGAGGACGTGCAGGCGCGGCAGCAGCTCGGAAGCGATGCGGCAGCTGATGGCGGCGGCCTTGTTTTCCGTGTCTGGGCCGGCTTCGGCTTCGGCTTCGACAGCGCTGCCCTCCGCCTGCCGCATCAGCGGGTGCACCATCAGATTGGGCGAGTACGTCTTGATGACGGCCGCGGCCGCCGGCGTGCAGATGACGTGAGACATGTCGCAGCCCAGCCGCGCGCTTGCCATGGCCGAAAAGTACGGCGCGCCCGTGTAGTCCTCGCTGCCGCCGAGGACGCCGATGCGGCCGAGCTGGCCTGCGGAGTGAGCATGTCTGCGCAGAGCCAAAGCATATGGAACGTCGTCCGTCACCCACCCTTGTGAAACGAGCCGCGCAGCGGCGGCACCATCTGGCGCACGCGGGCGAGAAGAGACCGGGTGGCCGGGGACATGGCGGGCGCGGTGTCGGGGCGATCGCCCGGTGGCATGATGGACGGGTGAACGGCTGGCTCGGGTTGTCTGTCGTGGAGAAGGGTTGGCCGTGTTGAGCAGCCCGAAGACAGTTCCATGCTCAGTCGGAGAAAGAAGACAACGGGCCGTTGGTCATGATGCCAGAACGTGGCCGGCCATTGGTTAGCGCTCGTTCTCGAGGTGGGGGACGGACAGACAGCCTTGACAGCAAAGATACGACAAAAGGCTTCCTTCCGTCTTTTTTTTCTGAAACATAATGAAATAAATTAAGAGAATCAACTGCAAACGAGGCTTTTTTGGGATTCTATTTTACAGTAGATTGGCTGGAGAAACATGCAAAGTCGCCCGTCTCCTCCAACCGCCTCGGCGTCCTTCTGCCTGTCCTGCCCTTCTCCTCGCCGCGCGTCGCTTCCGGAGCAGTGCTGCACACAAAAAACACGACAAACGAGGCTCGAAAGAGCAACAGCAAAACGACCCGTTTCGGATGAAGTAGACTAATACACAAGAAGCAACCCCCCCCGCGCTCTACACCAGGTCTCCGGCCGCCTTCGCTTCCCGCCCAGAGACCGCACCTCAGACATACACGCAAACAGACAACTTGCCCTCCCAAACCAACGAACCGTGGAACCGCTTCGTATCATGGGCTGGCTGTCTTCCGCTTTTTGTTTCGTTGTCCCGAGGACACGCCGCTTTCAGCCAAGAATAAGGGGTGGCGATTGCCTTTTTAAGCCGTGAAGCTCTTGGTGAAGGTCGTGGTGACGTCCTTCAGCTTGGCCTCCAGCTCCTTGCTGATGGCACCCTCCTTGTCGATCGTGGCCAGCAGCTCCGGCTCGTTCGTCCGCAGGTGCGCCAGGAAGTCGGCCTCCCAGGCCAGAATCTTGCTGACCGGGACAGTGTCGAGCAGACCGTTGACACCGGCGAAGATCAGAGGAACCATCTCGTTGACGGCCATGGGCGAGTACTGCTTCTGCTTCAGCAGCTCAGTCAACTAGAAAAGGTTTGTCAGTCACTGGTCAAAACGAATAATAAAGAGGGGGCGCAAAGAAAACATACACGCTCGCCACGGTTCAGGGTCTGCGTGGTCGCGGCATCCAGGTCAGAGCCGAACTGGGCAAAGGCAGCCACCTCACGGTACTGGGCCAAGAACAGCTTGAGCGAACCAGCAACCTGCTTCATGGCCTTCAGCTGGGCAGCCGAGCCGACACGCGACACAGACAGACCGACGTTGATGGCCGGGCGGATACCCTTGTAGAAGAGCTCAGCCTCCAGGAAGATCTGACCGTCCGTAATGGAAATGACGTTGGTCGGAATGTAGGCCGACACATCACCACCCTGGGTCTCGATGACGGGCAGGGCAGTCATGGAACCGCCGCCGTGCTTGTCGCTCATCTTGGCCGCACGCTCCAGCAGACGCGAGTGCAGGTAGAAAACGTCACCGGGGTAGGCCTCACGACCGGGGGGACGACGCAGCAACAGCGACATCTGACGGTAGGCAACGGCCTGCTTGGACAGATCGTCGAAGATCACCAGCGAGTGCTTGCCGTTGTCACGGAACCACTCACCGATACTCGCACCTAGAAAAGAAAACCGTCAGCAAGTGTCGGCAGGGAGTGTCTCCAAAAAAGATGCCGTCTTACCAGTGAAGGGAGCCAGGTACTGCAGGGGAGCGGCCTCCGAGGCGGTGGCAGCAACAATAATGGAGTACTTCATGGCGTCGTTCTCCTCCAGCGTCTTGACGAGCTGGGCAACGGTCGAACGCTTCTGGCCGACGGCGACGTAGACACAGTACAGCTTCTTGGTCTCGTCGTTCGAGCTGTTCCAGCGCTTCTGGTTCAGGATGGCGTCCAGGGCGACGGCAGTCTTGCCGGTCTGACGGTCACCGATGATCAGCTCACGCTGGCCACGGCCGATAGGGACCATGGCGTCGATCGACTTCAGACCAGTCTGCACGGGTTCGTTGACCGACTTCCGCGGCAGAATGCCGGGGGCCTTCAGCTGAGCACGGCGCTTCTCCTTGGTGTTGATGGGACCCTTGCCATCAATGGGGTTGCCGAGAGCGTCGACGACACGGCCCAGCAGCTCCGGGCCGACGGGAACGTCGACAATCTCACCCGTCCGCTTGACAATCTCGCCCTCCTGCACGAGGCGATCGGAACCGAACAGCACGACACCGACCTGGCCGGCCTCGAGGTTCATGCACATGCCCTTGACACCCGAGGCGAACTCGACAAGCTCCTCAGCCTGGACGTTGGCCATGCCGTGCACACGAGCGATACCATCACTGCGCGAATTATGGTTAGCTACCAATCAACGACAGCAGGCAGCGCCCCCCACGACAACGACAACGACAACAGACTTACCCGACAGACAGGACACGGCCGGTCTCGGTCAGGTTGGCCTCCTCCTGGACACCGCGGATCCGCTGTTCGAGGATGGACGACACCTCAGTCGGGGCGGCCTTGGCGTCGGCATAGCTGCGGGCCTGGACGGCGGCGACTTTGAAGGCGGGGGCAACGGTCCGTGCCTGGGGAGCAAACACATGTTAGAGAGAGAAGATGGAGAGCGATGGGATGAATGATGATGGAATGGATGGGGGATGGATGGAAAAGTGCGATGCGGTCGGCACCCGGAAGCGACGGAACGACGAGAGCAAGAGAGAGCAAGATGCAAGCTCTGCCAAGACACGCAGGAACGGCGATCCCGTGCGTGCAACAGGCAACAACAAGACAAAAAAGCGATGGCACCCTTTGCCCCAAGCTGGAAAGCTTTTCCGAAGCTCGGTCGAGGACAGCTAGCATCCGCGATCGAGCTCCGTCGAGCCTTTTTTTTTCTTTTTTCTCCCCTTCTCGGCTGTCGCTGCGACACGCTGTTCGGCCGGGTCCCAGCTTTGTTCGCCCCTCCTGATCTCTCGTGTCTCGTCGTCCGGGTGCCCTCGTGTCCGGGTTTCTTTGCGAGACAAAGACTTACCGCAGCCACTCTGCTCGCAGAGATGGCGCCCACGGCGCGCGTCGACTGGCGGAGGGCGTTCCGGAACATGGTCGGGCGTTGTGTTGCAAAAGAAAAAGAGAGAAAAAAGAAAAGAACAAGACAATTGCAAAGAAGACTTTTGCAATTGTACTGCGCGAGCGGAGGGGGGAGGGGAGAGGTCTTCTTGGGGGGTGTGGCGAGGGAGGGTTTTTTTTCAGCCGAAGGAAAAACGGGAGAAGGAGAGAAGGAGAAGGAGCGGGAAACGGAAGGAGGAAAGGAGGACGAGCGAAAAATGCGAGACTTTTTTCCCACGCTTAGCGGAAAGGAGGAGACTGGGCAACAGAGAGCAACGAGCCACAGGCACCTAGGACGGGCCAAGGCGGGTCCGCTTCGAGCTGGCACCGCCAATCAGGGACCACCACTGGATTTTCCGCCCTAAAAATTCCGGTAATACGCAGTACGGCCCCATTGGCATTACAGAAGGGGGAAAAATAGAACGGGGAAAGGAACAGCTGTGTTACAGGGAGTACCCTCCCCCTAATGCCTGGCTTGGCCGCTGGTCCGGGGGTCCGGTTCTTTACGAGACAGGTACCAGGTACTTACCTCACCTGCATCGCTCGATGCGCCGCACAGCCCAGCCAATACCGCGGCCACGGGAAAAGCGACGACGGATCGATGCGTCGTGCCGTAAGAAGGCCAGCGTGTGCATGCGACGGCCTGGTCCGCCGTTCAGGCACATCTCCGACCTGTCCGGCGACCGCTGGCCGTGCTGGAGGCTCCATTGCGACCCTCGGTAATTCGGAAAGTGGAGAGCGTCACTACTCGTACGCAGGCGAGAGCTCCAGGACAGCGTTAGGAGGCCAGCAATGCGCAGCAGAGCACAGCTGTGCACCTGGACGTGGCAGAGCATCGGTCGCGGACGCGTTTTGCAGAGTCGCTGTGTCGCATGCACGAGGAACTCGGGCCGGCAAGGCGAGTGTGCTGATCAAGAGCTCTGGAAGACGCGACAGCGACCAGCCGGCAGGTGCCGGAGCTCGGATCTACCTGTATCCGGCGAGAAGACAGTTCGAGTGGGGTGTAAATAATTTTTTTGTTTCAAACAAATCGACGAAATGAAGCGAATGAAAAAGAAAAGAAGAAAAAAAAAAAAACAGAAACACAGAAGCACAGGTCATGGGATATGAAGACAGAGTCCAGAAACTCGGGGGAGGGAAAAGAAGGAGAGATGCAAAAAAAAAAAAAAACCTAGGAGCAAAAAAAACAGCAAAAAAATTGGTTTGAATTCGAAGTGCCTCTTGAAGAGGCGCATCAGGAATTGAGCCCGATGCGGGGGTCGAACCTGGAACTTCAGTTAACAGGACGGTTCAGAAGGCGTTCGTAATGAGAGGAAGAACAACTAACCCGCAACCTTGAGATTAAGAGTCTCACGCTCTACCGATTGAGCTAACCGGGCTTTGAGCTTGTTGAAAGCGAGCGGCCGGTATTTCTCCTTATGAAGATCACGATTTTTTGGCTTAGTCATTGTGTCCATTCTCTCTGCCGTCTGGACTCCTGGGCAATATTACCAGAGACGCAATTCAAGAATGGGCTGCTGGATATGATTATGGTCCGCCGGACTGGTCCTGCCCAATCGGTTTCTCCTTCTGGGGTCAGCAGCTTGGATGACGGTTGACGACCAGGCCCATCCATCGTCTACGTATGGTGGCACTCTTAGAGAGAGTATTCTAATTAGTTGATATGGCAGTTCATCCGCAACAGCATGTCTGTGTTGCGTGTGGTTAGGAGTCTGGAAAAGACCAGCCGCTCCTAGAAAAGACTCGATCATATGGACGGATATACGGATAGGGAACAGATTGTCGTCAAGGAGCTTTGGCTGACAGGGCAATACTACTTTTCAATTCTATATTCTATACTTATATACAATGATACAGAATAAAACGATAAAGGGAAAAACAACCCCTCCGGATTAAAAAAAAAAGACTCACTGCTCTTCACGAGAAGTTGTTGTCACTTGGCTTTGCCGACTTGGCAGGGCAGTGGTGGCTCCAGCAGCCAAGTCATTATCATTGTGACCAGCAGCGTCTTTGGTGGCGGTGGCTGTGGCGGCGGCCATGGCGGTGGGGGAGGGATGACCCATGGGCGGTGCCCATGCTTGCAATGTCCGCAATGCACATGGCGAGGGGAAATAGCCCCTCGCCGACGGCACCCGGTATGCTTTGTGAGGGCCTTAGGTTATCCGTCGTGCATTCCTCGATGGCGTTGAGCTTGTCGAAAGGGCCTCTGCCCGAGACCAGCCAACTAGCCCAGCCTCTGCGGGCAGCAGCATGGAGGCGCTCTACCTTGGATTGCGACAGGGGAACCCCTACTTCCAGGTCTCGGAGCGCCTCCATGTTCCGTTGTTTGTCGTTGTATTTGTTTGTCTGACGCCCGCACTGACAGGCGCCAGAGGAAAGGACACCGAGCAGCACTGCCATGATTAGTTCGGGGTCATCACTAAAAAGAAAAGAATGGCCATATCATGGTTAACTCACGCGGAAACTTTGTACATTGTAGTGGGTTCGATGTCGATAGATGTGAAGGATGCTGGTCGTAAAATGCTTCTCACAGCGACAAGAAAATAATAAAGAAGTGAGAAAGCGAGGGAAGAACAAGACAGACCTCCCCCTCCCCTCCTCCCCGCCTCCCTTTTTATAGACTTAAAAAGAGACCTGGCTCCTGCCTTGGCAGAGCGTGTTTTGGTGGGTAAAACGCTCCTTCCTAGGTGTGTCGTTAAAAGAGGAAGGAAGCTGCGACTTAGTTTTCCAAAACGGACATATTTGGCGTAGATTGAGATGGTATTGAATGGCAATCTGCTGGGGAGATAGATAAAAACCAACGCATTCTATTTTTTGGGTTCCAGCCCTTGCTCGGTCGCACAATTGCCGTGTCTAGACAGTTGTCCTGTTTTGTTTTGTTTTTTTTAAAAAATGGCTCTTACTTCACCTTCTCCTCCTCTCCTTGTCTGCGTCAACCTGACACCATCGACGGCCTGCCTGGTGAACTAAAAACAAACATCCTCTCCCCGTCGCAGTAGTCTCGCCAGGGCATCAAACAGTATGTTGACCTTGTGTTCTGCCGTCGAAAGGACTGCCACTGAAATGTCATTTTCAGCACCGGAAGCTTTTGACCCGTTCTGTCTGCCGCATAATGCCCAGGCAGCGTGGACCACGCACGTGCTCTTCAGTGCCAATCTTGGCAAAATTTGAAGGTCCTGCGACCGCGTTGCCGCCGTTGTCAGAGACATCGGCATATGGTTTCCTTCAGGAAACGGCACACTAGTGGCCCGCGAGGCGCTGACATTCTGCCATGAAGCCCCACGTTGCTATGACAGGCGCGGAGCTGGCACTGGGCATTGCTCTGAGACTGTGCGCATATTTCTTGCCGAGGTGCTGTTGTCGCCCGAGTGTCGGCCAAGGCAACCCGCGGACTTGCGGCCTCTTTTTGCACGTGTGGCATCGTTCGAACAACAAGAAAGACGAGTAGGGGGCAGTCCCTTGCTGTACGGCTGGGCGACAGTGCTGAACAGTGCTGAACAGAAATGTGCAAGCCTTTGGCAATCTTGTCGAAGAGCTTCTAGTGGAAGTGAATATAGACCATATCACCGCAGTTGTCGCTACGACCGACAAAGCCAGCTGGGCTCTCAGCAATGCAGCCATATAACCGATGCCACCAAACTGCTCGTTGTCATAAACACAAAAACCTCGTGCCTGTCAATCGCAAAGGTCTGCGTCCTGAGACTGCGTCTTGTCAGAGCGCTGCACCCTGTCGACGAAGTCAGTAGGGCTCTCAGCAGCCTATACTGTTACGCTCAATGCACGATTGTGGAGAGAACGGCCATACTGAATGTTTTAATCAGGTCTATTTAGCCTATCTGTACATGAGTTAAGCACACGTACATAACTTCTTTCGTTCTGTCCTTCGCTGCTTCTTCCCGCGTTCTTCACTCTTTGCCTTTTCTGTCGCGTCATTCGTTCTTTCCTCATCTACTGCCTTTTTAGACATTCCAGCGTTAAAAGGCAGGAAAGGGCGAGGAAGGAGGTGAACCTAAGGCTTGATTTGACGATCGTATTTTAGCCGCTTTTCGCTGCATTCATCACGACAATTTTTTTTTGTGATCCAGTTTCTTCGTCGCCGCGACCCAACAACTAAGCGTACCGTACCCCTCTCCGCACGAATTGCTTCGACATCCTCAGCCTCATGGATACGGACCCAACATCCTCCCCCCCGGATGCCCTCGCCGAGCTCATCACCAGCTATTTTGAGCTCAACGGCAGCACCGTGGAAACGCGCCAGGATGTGTCCGACAGCGAGCCGAGCCCGCTCGACTTTATGCGTGCTGTTGCCCGCAACCGGCCGTTTGTCCTGCGGGGCGGTGCCGCTGCTTGGCCGGCCGTGCGAGCCTGGTCGGTGCCGTTTCTACGCAAGACCATGGCCGGCCGAACGGTGAACGTGGCCGTGACGCCGAACGGGTGAGTTGCGTTTTGCTGGCTGTTGCTGTTGTCCAGGTTCTGACGCTGCTAGCCGCGCCGATGCGCCCGTGGTCGTCGACGGCCGCCTCGTCTTTGCCAAGCCGTGGGAGGAGGACCAGGATTTCGGTGCCTTTCTCGACCACGTCATTCAACAGGAGCGCGGCGGGCTCGACGAAGCCGAGATCCGGTATGCGCAGACGCGTGAGTTTTGTTTTCTTTCCGTTTCCAAGACCGAGAAAGTCTTGCCCAATGCCATAAACAGCGTCTCATTCTCCCCCAGAAAACGACAACCTGCGCCACGAGTACGCCGCCCTCTTCAGCGACGTCCTCGGCGACATCCCGTTTGCCAGCGAAGCCCTGCAGTGTCCACCCGAGGCCATCAACCTGTGGATTGGCAACAGCCACGCCATCTCCGCATTGCACCGCGACAACTACGAGAACATCTACGTCCAAGTGCTGGGCCGCAAGCACTTTGTGTTGCTTCCGCCGCTGTGCCAGCCGTGTGTGTGCGAGAAATCGCTTACGCAGTGGGTATGGCGGCGGGATGACCGTGGGGGACTGCGACTGGCACCCGAGGTCCCCCTGACCGAACCTCAGCAGCCGGTGCCCTTTCCCACGTGGGACCCGGACCGGCCGGACCACCGCGCGACGGCCTACTCGCACCTGGCCGTGCCCATGCGCGTGACCCTGGATCCGGGCGACATGCTGTACCTGCCGGCAATGTGGTACCACAAGGTGTCGCAATCGGCGTCGGTCGAGGGCGTTTGCGTGGCCGTCAACTACTGGTGTGTATGGGACGACAAAGAGGTACCAGAGACACACTGACAACAACAGGTACGACATGGACTGGACAAGTCCTCTATTCCCGCTAATGTCGTTTGTCCGGTCGGCCTACGAAAGAGAACGAGACCACAGAGACAACAGGGAAGGTTCATGACTATTCAAGTTTTGGAGAATCCCGCAATGCATCGTCGCATATCACCGACAGCCCCTACTTGTGCTTCTTCGCAATGCGTTTCAGCGCCCGCGTCTCCTTCTTCATCCGCGGGTCCACCAGCTTGTACCGCCCCTTGACACCCTTGGGCCGTCCCTTGATGCCGCGGTTGGAGCCGCGTGCCACCACCACTTTGGTGCCCACATGCGGCTTCTTCTTGGTCGCCTTGTGCAGCATCTTGCTGATTGCGTCGCCCTTTTCCTTCTCCGTCATGCCCTCGTCGGCAATGAGCGACTCCGACTTCTTCTTGATCTTCTCCAGCCGTTGTGCCGCCTTGAACTTCTTGCGCGCCTGCGCCTCGCGCACCTTCTTGATCGGTCGCGCGTTGTATGCCCGCATCTTCTCCTTGATCGCCGCTGCTGCCGCCGCCGTGATGGGCCGCTGTTGCTTGTCGTGCCGGCCCTCGTCGTCCAGGAACCACTCTGGCAGCCCGTCCTTGTCGCGGAACGCGTGCTTGTTGAACCCCTCGTCCACCACGTCGTGCTTCAGCTTCTGGCCTGTCGCCAGCTGGTGTGCCATTGTCATGGCCTCGGCCGTGATGATGTCGATGTCTGTGGAACGTTAGCAGAGTCTGAGAAACGGAGGGAAACCGAAAAAAAAACCGAAAAAAATACACACCCAGCCGGCCATCAGACCGTCGTCGCTTGTCCTCCTCCTCCCAGTCGTCCTCCATACGCTCCTTGCGGTGCTTGACCACCTCGAACCCGCCCTCGGCTTCACTCTCCGACTCGTCTTGGGACGCGCTGTCAGTCCACCCGTTGGTCGACTTGGCCGGTTTGGCCTTTCCATTGGACCCGACATCCTCTTCTTCCTCCCCTTCCTCATCGGCTTCGGCCTCCTCCTCGGCCTTCGCAGCCTCCTCATCCTCTTCTTCTTCCTCCTCGTCGCCCAGAACGCCAGCAATGTCCTTGAAGATGTCCTGGTCAAAGAAGCGACGTGCCCGCTTAGACAGGCCGCCCTCTTCCTCTGGCTGGTTGTCCAGATCGGTGAGCAGCGGCCGCATGGGAATTGCCTTTTTCTTTGCCGAGGCCCTTGCTGCGTCATCGTCCTCGTCGTCGCTGCTGTCCTCCTCCTCGAGCGCACTGTCGCTGTCGCCCAGGTCGCTGTCCTTGTCGTTTTCTGCGTCCGAAAGGCCCTCCCACTCGTCCTTGTGCTCCTGCCGCGCCTTCTTGGCCCGGTACTTGGCGTCGGCCTCGGCCTTGCGCTCCTGGTACGAGTCGTAGAGGCCGTCCAGCTCGCGCTCCAGCCGGTCCTCCTCTTCGTCATCGTCGTCGTCGTCGTCCTCTTCGTCGTTGCTGTCGTCGTCGGTCTCGCCCGACGAGCCAATGCCGCTGTCGCGGTCCCTCTTGGCAGCGGCGGCCGCCGCCACGGCCGCGGACACGGCCGCAGACGAGTTCAGCGCCGCCTTGGTGTCGCTTGCGGACAGGGTGGCCATCTTGCCACGGGCGATGCGCTGCAGCACGGCCGTTTCGTTGAGCTTCTTGAGCGCAAACATGGCGCCGTCGCCCATGGCGTCGGCCTGCTCCATGCCAATGTCCATGGGCGCCGTCATGTTCATCTGCATGCGCACAATCTCCTTCTGCTTGCGCTCGTTCTCGCGGCGCTTCTCGCGCTTGCGCTTGCCGGCCACCTTGGTCTTGAGCTCCTGCAGCGCCTTGTCCATGCGCGCGTCTTCGTCCTCGGGCATGGCGTCGATCTGGACGGTGGCCTGCTCCTGGGCGACGACGTCGGCGAGCGGGGCGGCAGCGGTCTTCTTGGGCAAGCCGAAGGCTTCGCGGACCTGCAGGCGCCACTTGAGCAGGCGGCCGAAGTCCTTCTTGCTGAGCAGCTTGAGGTCGGCGCAGCAGGCGCGGATCTCGTCGGTGGTCTCGTGCATCTTGTCGAGGGCGGCGAGGGCGACGTCGCCGTTGGGCGGCTGCTCAAAGGTCAGACGGTTGCTCTGGCCGAGCACGGCGATGGGGTCGGTGGTGTGGATGAACTCAGTGGCGGGCACTGCCTTGAAGAGGGTGTAGTTGCCCTCCTCATAGCCGTCGCGCTTGCGCTTTTTGATCTCGGGGTGGAACACCTTGGCCTCGTTGTTGGGCGTTGGGTCGGCAAGCTCGGCAAAGACCGACTTGGGGTCGAGGAAGCGCGGGTCGATGTGCTTGGGCGCCTTGAAGCCGCGGCACACGACAAAAATCTCGGCCGACACGTTGCGCGACGACGGCGGCTTGGTGGCCTCGACCTTGGCAAACAGCTGGTTGAAGACCCAGAGCAGCGCGTTGTAGTCCTTGGACCGGAACACCTTTGTGACAAACGTGCCGCCCTCGACGAGAAACTCGGTCGCCAGCTTCATCGACTGCAGCGCCAGCTCGGCCTGGTTGAACGAATCCTGCACCCAGGCCGTGCCGACATTGGGCGCACCGTCGTGCAGCACCGTGTCGGCCTTCCACGTCTTGAGGTGCTGGCGGATCGTGGCGCGGCACTTGTCCGTCGTGATGTCGCTCTGAAATGTGATCACCTTGGGGATCGGCTTGATGGGCGAGAGGTCGACACCGACGATGATGCTGTTGGCCGGCATGGTCTCTGCGGCGACTTGACACCAGGACTGTTGGTGTCAGGAGAGGAAGCGAAAGAAAGAACAAAAAAAGAAAAAAAAGAAAAAAAACATACCCCTGGCGCCGCACACAGATCCAGCAACACCTTGCTGTTCTCGAGGAAGCCATATTTCTTGTTCAGCTGGATCAGCTTGAACGCCGCACGTGCGCGGTACCCTTTTTCCTTGGCAAGCTTGTACCACTTGTCCAGACGGCCTTTGCCGTGCTTTTTCTGCACCGCCATGGCTGTCTCGTGTCGTGGTTGCAAAGGGAGTGCGTAGCCGTTCGAGATGGATGGATGTTCGTTCGCTTTCGCTTTTTCTTGTGCCTTCTTTTTTTTTTTTTTTTTTTTTTTGCAAGCCCATATCTAATCGGCCATTTTCAATACACCAATCAGAACCATCGATACGCCATAAGTGGGTCGTCGCGGTTTCGATAAGAACCACTGCGGGACCAGGCGCTGCGGCCTGTTTCGGGAAGGCTAGGCGGACGGGCTCTGATTGGCCCAGTGCTGTAAGTGGTCTCGCGACGCTTAAGTGCACGCGTGTAGACCGCGTTCCTGCCTCTCGCCCCATCGACCAGGTCGTGCCTTCCCCCGCCACTCACGAGCCCGGACTCCTCTCTTCTGCAGGCAAGGCTCATCTCATCTCCTGTCCTTTCCATTTCTGCTTTGCTTCTCCTTTTTTGGTTTTTTTTCCGTTCTGCATATCTCAATTTGGTGGTCTTCTCCTATTCCTCTCTCCTCTCCTTCTCTCTTCTTCTCCCTACCTCCTCTCTTCTTCTCCCTACCTCCTCTCTTCTTCCTCCCATGACCGTCTCAGCTCTCTACGACGACCATGACAGCCAATGACCTCTTCTCGCCTTCTGCGGCCGATCACGGCTCCTTCTTTGACAACAACAACAGCCACCCGCATCTGCTGTCTTCGCCTCCCAGATCGTTGCCCGGTGGCGGCAAGGAGCGCCGCCAGCCGTCCATTACGCCACGCAAGTTCCGTCGCTTCTTCACTCCTCGGAGCCGTGTGCCTGCCCATCCCAGCCCGGCCCGGGCGGCCCTCCGCGACCTCACAGCACGGGCCCTGAACGGCGCAGCCTTGGCCAGCAGCAGCCCGCCGCCCCTGGCCTGCGGCCAATCGCCAACGCGCACGCTCGACGGAAGCAGTGGCTGCGAAAACCACTTTCATCACGGCCTCCCTTCCCCTCGCTCCGCGAAGCGGCGACGCACAAACCGCTTCACCCCCGACACGTCGCCCCTGAAGCCCTACTCGCTGGCCGCGGCTGCAAGCGAGGTCCATCGCCGCCGCTTGGCGAGGACGCCCGAGGCGGAGGACACGACGGGCCGGGCTCACGCGATGCTGCTGAGCCCGTCTGCTTCGTCTCCGCCACAGCCCCTGGCGCTGGATGACCTCTCTGACGGCGAGGATCTGGCTCTGTCGGATGCGGGTTCCGCTCCCGAGCTGGAGCACGACCTGGACAGCCCGATCTCCCGAAGAACTACTTCCTTCGCACAACAGGGACTGGCTGGACAGCTATTGCAGAGGCAGCTCGGCACGATGTGTGGGCGTGGAAACCAGACCCTGGATCGGCCTGTTGCCGGTACGTCTGTTCCGCGATTATCCAGTTCATTCACTCCCGTGAACTCCCGTAACTGACTCCCTTTTTCTGCTACAGACTGGCGCGCCGAGACAGCCGACTTCTACAGTTCACCCAGCGATATCCATCTCTGCTCGAGCCAGGAAAACGAAAATGAACGCTGCATACCGTTTTGCGCTGCGTCCTGTAACAGTAAGAGAGCAGCCGGGAAGCTTGCCCTTGCAGTCTTTGGCGACAGTGCTGACATGTGTTTTCTTTCTAGCCAACGGACTTGTCGCCGTCGGCGACGAGGAGGGCCGCATCCGCTTGCTCGACGCGGATGGCTCGGGCCGCGACGATTTCAGCAAAACGTACCTGTCCTTCCCTGCACACGGCAATGCCATCATCGATCTTGCCTTCTCCGGCGACGACCGCCTTCTCGCCACCGCGTCCGGCGACCAGACCGGCAAGGTTTTCGACATGATGTCGCAGACCCCCATCTCGATCTTGGATCACCACACAGCTTCGTTGAAGCAAGTACGCTTCCAGCCCGGTCGCAGCGACGGGAATGTTCTGGCCACCTCAGGCCGTGACGGCTGCATCAAGATTTGGGACTTGCGTTGCAAGGGCGGTCCTGCGCAGGAGTTCTCGGCCATCGAGTGGACCACCGGCCTCCAGTACGGGCCGCCGCGGAAAGTCAATCAGGGCTGCGTGGTCAACAGCATCTACGACGCCCATGCTCGCCTGTCTCTGCGGCCGTCGCGCCAGACACGGCAGCAGCAGCAGGTCGCACAGCAGGCTGCCGCAGCTGCCGCTGCCGCGGCAGCGGTGGTGGCGACCAACACAACCCCTCGATGGGATGTTCCTGGGCGTGCCGGGGAGGTGTCCGTCACGGCCATCCAGTTCCTGCCGCCCGGGCGCGAGCATCTTCTCTTTTCAGCCTGCGAGGCCGATGCATCCATCAAAGTGTGGGACATCCGCAACGTGAACCCCACGACCCGGACCGGCCGCGGTGCCAGCAGCAGCGCAGCGCCCGTCGTGGTCACGGCGCCGCCCGAGAGCCACTCGCAGTGGCGGCCGTTTGGGCTGTCATCGCTGAGCCTGAGCACCGACGGGGCGCGGCTCTACGGGCTGTGCAAGGACAACACGGTGTATGCGTATTCGACGGCACACCTGGTCATCGGGTCGGCTCCGGAGCCGTGGTCGAAGGAGGGACAGCTGCAGCAGCAGCAATCGACGGCGCCTCCGCCGCGGCGTCGGCACGGCGCAGTCCAAGAAGGACCCGGCCCGCTGTATGGGCTGCGCCACGAGAACTTCCACGCCACGTCGTTCTACGTGAAAACGGCCGTGCGGCCGGCCCGGGACGGCCAGTCGGAGCTGCTGGCCGTGGGCAGCAGCGATGGCTGTGCTGTTCTGTTCCCGACAGACGAGCAGGCCGTTCTGGACGCGATCCGCAACGAGGACCCGGCGGCAGCAGCGGCGGCGACGACGATGGGGATGCCGTCCACGAACGCAGGAAGCGGTGCACCCCGCGGCGGGCTGCGGCCAGGACTCTTCCGGGCGAACAGCATGTCGGGCAACAGCAGCAGCGGCGGCCGGCTGGTGGACACGGTGCCTGTGGCGCGCAGCCGGTTCGGCATGGCGCTGGTGCGCGGGCACGAGAACAAGGAGGTCGGGGCCGTCAGCTGGACGCACGGGGGCCGGCTCGTGACGGTGGGCGACGACTTTATGGTGCGGCGGTGGCACGAGGACCGGGTGGCGGCGGCAACGCTGCGGACCGAGGGCGAGGCCGGGGGGCAGCGGTGGATGAGCGGTTGGGCGGACGCGGGCGAGGACTGGGACGCGGTGGACGCGGCGGAGGAAGAGGCGTTTTTCTGATGGGGGTTTTTCGGCATGGGTGGCGAGCATACATACCCTTTCGTGGCTTTGGGAGCATAGTGTTTGTTTTCAGTGTGTCTTTTTATCTAGCGTTTGAAGCGTTCGTTTCGATGCGAACGGAAAAGACGTTCTGTCAGGTTCGTGAACAAGGAAATCAATCATTGTGCCATCTATCGTTGCATCCGTCCCAGACCGCGCAGCGGTCGTCCTAACCAGCCAACAACCCATGTAAGATACAGAAAAACCAGAGACAAAAACAAACACACAGGGATGTCTGACAAAAACCGCAGATGCAAGTAAACCAAAACAGAAACCCCACGCTCATGCCTCGTGCTCGCCGGCAGCACAGTCCGCAGCATCGACGGCCGCGTTCGCGTCGTCGTCGTGGCTCTCGTTGTTGATGAACAGAAAGGAGCCGACGACGATGCCGGCGCCGACCCAGTACAGCCCGCTCGAGTACTGGCCGTACTGGACCATCTCGCCGACGAGCGACAGCGGGATTGTCAGCGACAGCCCGACCGTGACGACGATCGGCGTCGTCAGCAGCATCGCGTACGCCCACGCAATGTCGCTCAGAAACGACGACAGCGAGTTGGCCACGACAATCGCCCATACGGCGCCCGTCGGCGGCGGCGCAAACGGCTCAATGCCGGTCACGTGCAGGACGACGAAGCCGGGCCACAGAAACACGACGTTGAACAGGCCGACGAGCCCGAAGAAGAGCGGCATGTCGACGCGGTCCTCGTGGCCCACGCGCCGCTTCATCACCGTCACGTACGCGCCGTAGACGGCGGCGCTCAGCAGCGCCATGGCGTCGCCCAGGGCCACCTCGGCCGGCGACTTGTAGGGAAACCGGCCCCGGCTCTCGTCGCTCTGGCCGGTCAGGTCGATGGACGACACCAGCGCGACGCCGGCCAGCGACGCCACCACGCCCAGCAGCTTGCGCAGCGAGAACGGCTCGACGCCCACGGCCGCGCACAGCACCAGCGTGAACATGCTGCTGAGTGACGTGAAAATGGTCGCGCTCCCCACGCTGGTGTGCTCGAGACAGGCCACGGCCAGGTAGTTGGCCGCAAACCACAGCAGGCAGAACTCGAGGCTCAGCCACGCCGTCTCGCGCAGGTTGAGGCGGCCGGTCGGCTGCTGCGGGGACGCCGGGGCGTGGCCGTTGTCGAACCGGCCAGGGTTGCCGTGCAGGTGGCCGGCCACGGACGACGACGACGACGACGACGCCGACGCCGACGCCGACGCCGACACCGACGCGATCACAGGCGTCGTCAACACCGGCTTAACCGCATCACCAGCCGTGCCCGCCTCCAGGTCGAGCGCTGTCGCGGTGGCAGCAACACCAGCATCGTTGCCGTTGCCGTTGCCGTTTTTGTTGTTGTTGTTGTTGCCGTCGTCGTCGTCGTCGTCATCGTCGTCGTCGTTGTGCCCGAGCAGGCGGTCGGCCGCGGCAGAATCCCGATCCGACGACCGTCCGCGGCTGCTGCTGCTGCTGCGCGCCGCGGCTACGTGCACGTACACGTCGTGTCGCATGTCCCGCAACAGCCCGGCCAGCGCGCGCCGCGTGCCCTGCAGGCCGTGGGCGGACAGGAAGCGCACGGACATGGGGATAAGCGAGATGGCAAAGGTTGAGGTGTTGACGTAGACGACGAAAAAGGGCTTGCTGTATGTACTGTCGGAGAAGATGTACTGGACGGGTCAGCGGCGACAAACGCAACAACGAAGACCACGGAGAAGAACACGGAGCAAAACTAACGCTGGCAAGAAAGTTGGACGTCGTCCACAGAAAGACGGTCAGCATCAGGAAGCTGATGCCCAGCGTGCGGCGGCCCACGCTGCCGAGACCGATGCTGTCGCGGAAACCGCGCGCAGGGGCTGCCACGGCCGTGGCCGCCGCGACGATGGGCGAGCCTGTCAGGCCTGTCAGGCTGGGTCGCGGCGAGCGGGAGTCGGCGCGGCTGGAAGACGCCATGACGGCAGGAGGCGGGCGGGAACCGGGGGCGGCAGTCGATGAATCATGGGTTGAGCGAGACGGTGCAGCAGGGGGAGGGAGAGTCGGGGTGCGGGAGCATGTGTGGCGGGAGAGAAGGACAAGAAAAAAGCAAGAATGAGGCAGTTCTCGATGTCTTGGCAATACAAAGATACGACGGGGGAGGGGGGCTGCGATTGGTCGGTTTTGGTGTCGCAAGGCAGGTGTGCCGGATGCGTCAGAGGGAAAGAGCGAGTGGAAATAAGAACAACAAGACTGAAAGAGATGGGAGGGGGGGAAACAAAAAGGGAAATAACATCGAAAACAAACCCAGAAAGAACGATGCAAAAAAAAACGGAAGAACAAAGAAAGAACGATGCAAAAACCAAAAAAAAAAAACCAAAAAAAACCAAAAAAAAACCAAAAAAAACGTCACAATTGTCATGAGCCAGGCCCGAATTGAACGGACAATCTTCGGGAAGCACCAATTTACTGGAATCCGACGCGTTACCATTGCGCCACTGGCCCTGTTCTGTGACGCTATTTTCAGCGGTATCTCTTCTTATGTAGCTAGCGCCGTCACGCGAGTGGAGAGGGGCCTTGATTCCTTCGACCATCGTCTTCTTGATCATCGTGGAGCCGTTGAGTTCTCACCAACAGCGACTAAGTCTTTCGTGGTATAGTGGTCAGTATACGGGCTTGTCACGCCCGGGACCCGGGTTCAATTCCCGGCGAAAGAGCTTGCATTACTTTTTTCACGTTGCATCGGGGAGTTCTTTTTTTTTTTGTTTATTGGGGGGGTTTTTTTTGTTTTCTTTTTTTTTTCGCTGCTTCAAATTTGGATAGCTCTCCCTCCTCTTTCAAACAGCGGTTGCACTGTTTGCTGGGTCTGCGAGTAAACAAAACCAAGCATCGTCCGTTGCTGTTTTCGGACAGGACAGAGCGATCAAGCTTTTATGGCAAAGGGATTGGAAGGGTGTGCAGCGATAGGAGGTGATCGTTTTGCTACTGTGGTTTTGTTTGATTTTGAACATCTGTTTTGTTTTCTCGGATTTTATGTTCCTCTTCTTTTTTCGAAAAAAAAAGATACAACTTGTTTTCTCTGTCACTGTCCAACTTCATCCAGATATGTTTATAGTATACTATCCTCCTCAAAAATACTGCGCCTCGACAATCTAACAGCCGACCCGATGTTTGTCCTCCCAGCTTCTCCAGATAGTCTTGAGCAAACTTCAGGTACACCTCCACGATGCGTGTTTTTCTTTTTTATTTCTATATACACCAGTAAGACGCGTATACAGCCAGGAGTACATAGAACAAAGGACATTATACAGCAGTCGTCGACGCGTGTCTGCCCCATCGACCGTCTCGTCCTGGAAGGAGCAGACGCGAACGTCTCTCGCTCCTTCCTGAAATACTATAAACCCATCCTTTGCACGTAACTGATCCGGGTGCGCCCCTTCCCCCCGTCCGTCTTTTCTAGTTTTTCTCTTTCCCGTTTTTTGCCCTCTTCTTTTTTTTCTTTTTTTTTTTTCTTCTTCTTTTTCAACCATCAGCCGCCACCATGGATGTCACCATGGATGTCACCATGGACGTCCCAAAGGACAGTCACTCCTCCCCCGGTGAGCCACAGGTGCTCACAAAGCTCCAACCACTGAACCAAAATGGAAAAGGCCTACGCAGCAATCAGTTGCCACGCGGATGCCGGTTCCCCAGCCTTGACGAGGCCCATCGCAACATCACGGGTCGCAGTCTTTCAAATGGTGAGATCTCCCTCCATTCTGCCAGCAGTGGCTCGTCGCCGCGGAAAGAGACCAAGGCCCTCTCGTCTCTGCCTCAAGGTGTTCTGCGGTCCAAGAAAGAGCACATTCAAGTTCTGGATGCTGTCGAGACACTGCCAGACACCGGGAACTCGCTTCTAGACCCCATAGACCAGGTAATTCGGCAGATCAGCAATCCGGCAACCCCAACATCTCTTGCCTCGCCTGCTACTATCTCGTCCCATAGGCGGAACGCAGATGGGGGTGCATCACGCCCCGCCGCCTTGGCTACTCCGGCGCAGAGTCCGACGCAGGGCGTCCCTCCATGCGGAGACACGCACAACACAAAGAGCCATCACTATAAATCAGGCCTAGCACAGGCCGTCCATACGCCTAGCTCGCCATCGAGCAAAGACAACGCCGATGAAATCATGGACACCACTGAGGAGAGCGCTCACAAGCTGCACGAGCCGCTCCTTTCAACCAACGACGACCATGTCCCTCCCGGTCGGGATGGAGCAGCAACGCGGCTTGGCTTTCGCGTTGACACTGCTGCAAAGGCGCGGCCCATGAGCGATTCTGGGAATCTTTGCTCGGCATCGAGTGCCAACTTGATCGACCGAGATGCCATGGTGGTGGACCGTGCCCGCGTGCACAGTCTGCTGCTGGCCAGCATGCCCACGCGTGACAGTCTTCTGTACCCAATGCCTCTTCGTGTGCAGTCCATGCGAGCCGAGGGAAAGCGCCTGAGTGGCCGCAGCGCCTTGGCCGTGTCTGCAACAGGCATGACATCCGACTCAGACGACGATCCCTTTCGGTACGACAAAGATGCCTACAAGATCTTTCTGCACCCGTCCAAGGAGAGAGAGGTCAGTGCCGCCCTTATCCAGGCCAGTGGAATGAGCTCGCACAGCAAAGCCACTCTGCATGACCAAGATGACCTTGACGCCGTGCCGGCGCAGGAGAACCCTTTTACTTTCTCCTCCGGTCCTGCCCAAGCTCTGTCCCCGGGCCTAGCTCGAACACACATAGACAACCATGTCTTGCTCTCGGATAGCCGCATGCGCTCGATTACGCCCGAGAGCAACGACGGCTTCTACGACTCGTCTGTCGTCCAGCCCAATTGGGCCCTCGAGGACGGAGACGGAGCATACGAGGTCAAGGTTGTCCTACAAGACATCAACGCGAACCCGACTACCCCGGAACCAAAGCGCAGTTTGCCAACGGCCGAAAACAAGACAGAGGACCGCACCGAAAAGCGTTTCCCTGCGCCTGCGGCCCGAGGTCTTGCTCACAAGAGCCTTTACCGGGTGGCAGACAAAGAAAACCGGGATGTGCTGTCCAGCGAACGGGATGAGTGGGAGACGGTGGTAACAAGTGCACCGGCTTTTGGGACCGCCGGGCGATCGGCACCTTTGGGATTTCCCCTCGCCGGCCCGGGGCCTGACCGGATGGCCAAGATCACAGGGAACAGCGTGGCGGATGTTTCAGACGACAGCAGCTTCTGTCGGCCGTTTGAAGAGTATGCGTCCACGGACCGCATTGTGCAGCACACCAGTGGGCAAGATGACTCGGAGGAGAGCCTGCAGATTCGCCACATGAGCGGCACACGGTTCCCCGTCATTGTACCAAAGCAACGAGTCCATCGCGTGAACGGCCTCGTACAGGAGTCGCCGCGCCCGGCTGGCGACACCGCTGCTGCGCTGACCCGGAAAGTGTCCAATCCGTTCCGGCAGCTGAGCGGCAGACCGGGCCGCCCGCTTCCGGCCCCAATTCTCCTCCAGCCGCTGACGCCACTGAGACGCGAGAACAGAGGCAGAAACCGGTTTGAGTTCCGCATGTCGCAGGGATCGGATTGCGAGGCACTGTGTGCGCCAGAGCTAGACGATTCGAATGACAGCACCGGCGGGGTGCAGGGCGGATCGAGCCACGCACCGAATGGGGGCAAGAGAGCTGGCGACCCCAACACCAACGGCGATGACATTCCTCGGTTGTCGCGGAGTTCGGGCGGCACAGCCCACAGTTTTGCGTTTCCTCTCATTCCGCTGCCCGAAGCGGCACGCTTGCAAGCCTCGATGCGGATGGCAGGTGACGTGGACGGCGCTGCCGGGCTGCAGTACCGGACGGCCGACCAATGGCATCCCAGCAAGCCCTTTACGGCAGGCAGTGGTGGCGTCCGTGCTCCGACGCGTACCCGCAGCCGCAAACCCCGGAACTTTCTCCTCCCGTCGGTGTCCGGTCGGTTCGGCCTCCCGAAGTCGGGCACCGCACTCTCATCGATCAGCTCGACCACCGGCGGTGGCGGCACGTGGGCGACAATTGCCCCCTTTGGGAGCACCAGCACCCGCACGGGCGCGCCGGGCCAGACGCTCAAGTCGGCCGTGGCCAAACTGCACCTGGGCGCCATTGTGGAAAGGCTCAAGCCGCAGACGGGACCGCAATCCAGCTTCTCGATTGGAAGCAGCACGCGCAGCCGGCGCAGCGGACGCAACACGCCGCACCTGTACCCATGGGACTACCAGCACCAGCAGCGGTTCTGGCAACAGCAGCAGGAACAACAGCGCGTGCCGCCGCACCAAGGTGCACGCGGGACGGATCCCGAGCTGCGGGCGATTGCTGGGGCGGACGACAGCGTGCTAGACCACCATGCGTTGGCGTCGTTTGGTGCGGACGCACCGCCGTACGACCTGGAGCGCATGGGCATGCCGCTGCCGCTGGACCCGGACGCGTTCCTGTCGCGGAGCACGCGGCAGCGGCGGCGGGTGTGGTTCGCGGGCATCCTGGCGGTCAGCGTGCTGTTCCCGTTCATCGCGGTGCTGGTGTACCTGGGCAAGCTGGACACGGGGCTGTCGTGGTACACGCGCGGGGAGGTGGACCGGCTGAGTGTGCGGCAGCGGCGAGTGATTTTGTTGATGGCGGTGCTGCAGCTTGCGCTGTGGCCGAGCATGATCGTGGCAGTGGTGTGGCATGTGCAGGGGATGTGAGGGGGGGGTGAGGGGGAGGTGAGGTGTCTGTTTTCCGTTTTTGGTTTTTTGAAGACGAGGCTCTGGTGCCGGGGGCCTGGGACTGCGCAAGGGATGCGAGGGAGGAGGGGGAGGGAGGAGGGCAGTTGTTAATGCATCGTCAATTAGTCCATAGTCCGTTTTATAGTCTTGAAACACTCGGTGTGTTCCTGTCCAGCAGTCTTCTGCTTGGGGCCGGTTGAACACCTTTTGGTCCTGGGAAAGGAAGCCTGGGAAAGAAAGCCTGGGAAAGAAAAAGAAAAACGCAGAAATCAGAAGGAAAAACACACAGAAAAATGCAATGCCAGTCCCAAATCCAAGCACGCCGAGAGAAAGTAGGAAAAAAAAAAAAAAAAAACTCCCCCAAGGGCCGCTTTCACATTACAATACGCCGGGCCCTTCCAGGTCCCGCTCCGTCTTCCGTCACCCCTCGTTGCTGCCGACCAGCGTCGGCGCGATCCGCCGCTTCTTGGCCGGTTCTGCTTTGGCGATGCCGCTGCTGCCGCCGCTGCTGTCTGCCGCGGCGGTCGCGTCGCTGTCGCCGCCGCTGGCGCCGTCCTGCTCGCTCTCGCTGGCGTCGCGCTTGGTGCCGGCCACGGTGGGTGTGGCGGCTGGCGTTGTCGTGGTGGACGCTGCCGCTGCTGCCGTTGCTGTCGTTGGCAGTGCGGAGGACGCTGCGGCCGCGCTGCTGGCCGCCGCCCCCGCCACGCCCCCGGCCACGCTGCTGGCCCCGCTGTTGGCACGATTTCGCGGCGTGGCCGGCGGCGACGGCGCCGTAAAGGAGTTGCTGGCCGAGTGGCGGTGGTGGTGGTGGTGGCTGTGGTGGTGGCCGCCGCTGCCACC